>JBBMKD010000054.1:9341917-9419141 GCA_037834095.1 Argya squamiceps | reverse complement strand
CCTCATTGGGAAGAATTTTTTCCCATTATCCCATCTAACTCTGCCCTCTGGCACTGGGAAGCCATTCCCTGTGTCTTGTCCCTCCATCCCGTGTCCCAAGTTCCCTCTGCAGCTCTCCTGGAGCCCCTTTAGGCACTGGCAGAGGCTTTGAGCTCTCCTCAGAATTTTGTCTTCTCAGGGTGCAGTTCAGTTGGGCAGAGCACACAGATAGTTGCCTCATTTATAGTTTGTTTTCTTTCTTCCTCTCACCTTTATTTTCATGCTGGGGATGTGGCAGCCGTGGGAAAATGCAAAGTGTCACGGGCAATAATGGTGAGCAGATACAGGGCCCAGCATTCACATGAGGTTTCTGTAGCCTTTGCCATAAGACAGTCCAAGAGACAGTTGCAGTGTGACCAGAGGTAGAAGAAAGGACCACCTGGCACATTCAAAATACAATTGAGAAATAGCCTTGCTAAGGGAGAGGATGGGAAGGCAAGCAGAATTATGATAGCAAGGGAGAAGAGGGGGAAGCTGCTTCAAAGGAAGTAATATATAATGAAATTTGACAGAAATAAAAGCAGGAGCATTGAAGAGGAAGGGAAAGTTGGTGTGAAATGAGAGAGAGCAAGGAGAGCAGCTCTGACACTGTGGGGAGGCGTGTCTGGCCTCAGCAGAGGAAGAAGCAGACATGCTGGAGAGGAAAGAAAAGATCCTCTGTGTGCCAGAAACAAAAAAAAGGTTGGGAATTGAGTGTGAAGAGGGTCTGGATGGGAGTTACAGAAAGATTAGTACATTTTTCATCTGTTTGTAACAAAGGATGAGGATTGTTCTGTGTGGAAAAGGAGGAGGATGGTGTTGAGCTGGAGGGGTTGTTCATGGAAACAGAGCTCAGGCCATCAGGGGAACCCAGCTAAGAGGGCTGAAATATTGATAAGGTTTTCATGAGGACCATCAGGTGCCTTGGGGAACACAAGACCACATTTACCTGGGAATTTTCATGTCCAAAAAAATTCTCTCTATACAATCAGCCTGCTGGAGGTGAGATTCAGGCAGCTATTAAAACCAGCCCTTCAGTAGGAAGCTGGTATGAGACATGATGACCAGATCTCTTCATCAAATATCCAACAAGAGGGAAGCAAACTGAAATTTATTTTATCAAGTAGATGCTTTTACAGGAGCTTCCTGTATAGAGTGATCTCAGACTGAGAAATTACATGTTCATTCAGTCCTTGTTGACAGAGTTATAAAAGTCAAATAGTCACAGACTTTGACTTTTAAGAAGACAGATCTCAAGAAAGGGAGGAAAGTAATTCATAAATATACTGAACTGAAAAATCCAGGGTGTTGGTGTGAAAGAAGGTATCACTTTAAATCAAAAGTGAAAATAAGGTCCAGCATTTGCATTCTGGGAAGGACTCCAGAACAGCCAAAAAAATCAGCAGACTGCCCTGAGAAACACCAGGTATAAGAAGTAGTGTTTCCATTAATAAAGGAACAATGTCTTATTCACTTTTTAATTAAGCAGTGCTATGTTTAGAAACTGTAAGTTAAATAGCAGATTATTTAGCTTCTGCCATATGCAGCAGATCCATCTGTGCACCTTTCACTGTTTGTCTGCAGCAATTTGTGGAAGATTTCTGCAGTCTCTGCACTACAGAAAAAGTAATTATGCTTCTGTTGTCTGATAATTTCACTGTTCCCTCCTAATCTGGAGTGTAAAAAGACTCAGAGTCTTCCCACAGTGGCAGTTGTGGAGCTGTCTGTCAGATATCCTCTACCACCTTTTTTCCCTGTTCCCCCTGTTGTCTTAATCTATTTAGTTTCTTCTTGCATGGCAGTCTCATCAGATCATCTTTGCCTCCCTTTGCAGCTCTCTAGTTTTTCTTCATCCACCATAATATGTCATGACTGAAATTGTTTGAGTGTGGGCACACAAAGTACTTTTTCTTTCAAAACCAGAAAAAGTAAAAGAGGACAGGAAAATAAACATCCAAAGATCAAGTAGAACTAGTAAAGTCTGAACAGTATGGGTCAAAATGCACTTCAAATCTGTAATACTTCTGACTATATAGGGAGTGAAATCCTAAAAGTTTTCAAACAAATGAGTGGAAACAAGAACTTGAAGCTTTTTTTTGTTAGGAAGGTGGAATTACTGCCAAACAGCCACATGGATGTCTGAAAATGGACTCGGGAGTTCTGGCATTTTGTGTTTCACAGTCACCACAATCCGCTGTGTGCAGTGTGTTTCTATCAGGCAGGGTCAAGAGGCAGATTTTTCCCCCTCTTTGGGTTTGTCTTGGTTTTTAGCCCCTTTTTGGATGGTGACAGGAAGACAGGCTGGGGTAGAATAATTTATTTCTTATATTTGGGGCTCTTCACTGTAGACATTTCACCTTTTTATTTTTATCTTTTGTTGATGTTCCTCCTTGCCAGGCAGTTTGCCCCTTCAGTAGTACAAGTAACACTTCAAATACCTGAAAAAATCTTGGAGCCTAGGCCAAAGCTGGAAGCAGTGAGGATCTCTTCCATCAAAGCCAGTGGCTTTGGCTGCCTGGTGCTGCATTTAGGACAGGCACTGATGGCACCAGGCACAGGGTGTCTTGTGTGTGTTTGTGAAATCATGAGAATCACTGAATGCTTTGGGTTGGAAGGGACCTTAAAGCTCATCCAGTTTCACCCTTCCCAGTGCTATGGGCAGGATCACCTTCCACTAGACCAGATTGATCCAAGCCTTGTCCAGCCTGGCCTCGGACACTTCCAGGGATCCAGGGGCAGCCACAGCTTCTCTGGGCACCCTGTGTCAGGGCCTCCCCACCCTCACAGGGAAGAATTCCTTCCTAATATGTAATCTAAACTTACTCTCCTCCCTTCTGAAGGCATGAGCCTTTTTTCTGTCCTATTACATTCAATAATTCCCCAGCTTCAGCAGTAGCAGGGAAGAACTTGATAGAATTTTAAATTCAGTATTTTCACAGCAGACGTTTTTGATGGCAGATGGGCAGCTACTCCTCTGCTCATGAGACAAAGGACTGAGCTGCATGGGCAGCTCAGAACAGTCAGCAGACTGTTGCACCTTTGACCATCCAGCATCCACAGAAAATCACTCAAAGGCATCCTAAAGACAAAATTCAGCAGGAATGAAGTTCACAATGAAGGCTGTAGAGCAGAACTGTGGCTGGGAACTCAGCCCAAAGCAGTGAGCCTTAGCTCTGGGGAGAGACATTTGCACCTTTAGTACTTTTGACCTGTTCTCTCTTCCCAGTCCACAGAAATTGTCACTTCTGAGCCAAGATTAGTCTCATCCTGAAGAAGGTTTTTAAAGCACGTTAGGTTCAATGTGCCTGGATAAACCCTATTCACAGTGAGGTCCTAATGCAGTGTAGCCTTTGATGCCTGTGTTTGTTGGTCTTGTTGGAGCAGGCATGGGCAGCTGGCTGGTTTTGTCCTCATGGGAGGGGGAAGAAGAGGACCCCCAGCTCCTGGGTAAGGTCTGTAGTTCTGTGTCACACCAGGCTGGGCCTCATCTTGGTCCTCAGCCAGCTGCATCCCAGTCAATTGCTGGAAGGGACATCCCAATCAATGGCTGTGCTGTGGGGCTGTCAGCTGTGTCACCAGACCTGCTCCCTGCCCTGGACTCCTGTCAGTGTGAGGACAGTGTGGCACTTCCCTCCCACAGCACCCACCAGGATATCTGCAGCAGCCCAGAGCATCAGATCCCTCTCAGCTATCTCAGGGGACCCCTTTGAGCTCAAATGTGCCCTGCAAAAGTGCACTTGCTCCACCAGCTCCTGCAAATGGGCATGCCAGAAATACCCCACCTTCTGAGTCTTTGTGGACAGACACTTTAGAGCAGGTTTTGCTCCTCCTCATGCATAGTTGGCACAGAATCAGGAGTTTTTCTGTCTGGGGCTCTCTGAGAAATGTTCTGTTGAGTGAGCTGGGTTGAAAACCAGCAAACAGACAACTGTTTGCTGTGCCTGGGAGCGTGTGCACCTTGCAGTTGCCTCACTGGCAGCAGAACTCAGGGAAGATGGTTTCAAGCACGATGCCCATCACCTCTGCAGCAGCAGCTGCTCATCCCTCCCTGCTGGGCTGTCAGCACGTACCCTTGTCCCCTCACTCCACAGCTGCACTCCTCCTCCTCCCTGCAGTCATTCCCACAGCAGCTTGTGCCAACACCTTTCCTCCTCTGCTCCTGGCAAGCTCAGCTCTTGTTCCTGGTGCCTGTGAGTGAGTGAAGACAAGGACAGGGCAGTGAGTGGGGTGAGTGAGAGGAAGGGGATGCCACATGCTGGTGACAGAAGCTCCTGCCACATCTCTGCCTTGCTTTGTCACCTGTAAAAGAGAGCAGGAAGTATTGCTGCTTCCTTATGGTCTGTCAGCAATTTTATTAACTTTTAAACCTTTTCTTTACTAAAATTCATTGGTGAAAATATTAAATAAGGCTGTTGAGGAACCTCTTCCTGAGCAAATAAACTTGTGGTCCCCTTTCATCATTATCAACTGTATCTTTCCCTTTGAGCAATTCCTTTGTTTGTTTTACAAGTCTCTACTTTCCCCAGCTTTCCCAGTAATGTGGCAGTGTGCCAAGGTCTTTACTGATGTCTAGGAAGATTAGATTTGGTGTCCCTAAGAAAGGTGCACTTCAGCCCCCCAAATCTCACTTGGATTTTTCCTGGCTCAACACATTCCTTCATTTTTGCCTCAAGGATGTGCAGCCTCACATTTCACAGCAGACTTAACCACGTGCTCCTGGTTTTTGCAGACAGCCTGTGTTGCACAGCAGAAACACTCTGTCCTTGTTATTTGCTCTCCAGAACTGTAGCTTCTTCAGCTAATTTTGTCTCACATGCCGTCCTGCATGTAGCCCTGCTCTTGCCTCTGCATTTTTAGCATATGGGGGGAGAAGACGGCTCATCAAACTGGTGCTGCCAAGTCCTGGAGACTGAAAGGAAAATTCCTGTGGCAAAATCTGTTAAAATGCAGAGAATTTCTTCAAATTATGTGTGTGGGTTTCTGCCTTAAAGCTTACTTACTGCTGTCTTTTTATTTTCTCTCTGTGTGTACGTGAGTGTAGGATAAAGATTGAGGAGGAATATGCTAAGAACCTGTCCAAACTGTCTCAGAATTCCTTGGCTGCTCAGGAAGAAGGGTAAGTGTGTCTCTGTGACTTTCACAGAAGACGAATTTTAATATAAAAGGCATTTCTCCCACGCAGGTACATGTAATTTTCCCCAGCTCTCTCCTGTTGAGCAGAGGTTTGTTTAGATTAGTACCCTGGGCATGTTGGGGAAGGTGGAATTGCTTCAGAGTTGTTTGTTTGGGTTTGTGGTTTTTTTGTTGTGTTTTTTTTTAGGTTGTTAATGAGAAGTTTTTTAGGAATATGTGTATAAAATGTTGCCTTTCCAAGCAGATTTATGTGCTGTCCTTATTGTAGCCAGGATTAGTTCCTTCCAGGATTAGCATGTATGTGTACTAAACTACTTTGAAAATGGAAGAATATATAGAATATATATAGATAATATAGAGAGTAGATGTGTAAGGTCAGTGCTGGTACAATCAGAGCAGCACAGACAGGAGGGACAAGAAAGAAGTCTCTTCTCATCAGGGTTCTGGCCCTTCAGGAGAAGCAGCAGAATGCTTCTTATTCCCAACATTTTCACACTTGGGAAGTTATTAAGAAGACATTAGGCAGTGCAATTCAGACTGAAATGCAGTTCTTTAGTAATAATGCAAAGGCACCACTCCTGAAGGATCAGAACTTGGTAGCTCTGTCTGTTTCACCAGAAACCCTCTGAGCACTGAAAGCCAAAGCTGGAAGTGACTGTCCTCACCACAGCTTTGACACAGTGTGTTTCTGCCAGCACTGAAGCTGCATGAGGTGTCTTGCTCAGCTTCCAGGAGGCAAGGACAGAAATGGCAAGAGGATAACTGGGCTGTTGCAGCCCTGAGCACCTGCAGTGACAATGGTTTCTGTCCTCCTTTCTCCTTAGGGGTGGATGCTCACCTGATCCTAGCAAAGCTAAACCCGCTTTCTTCCACATCTTCCTTCCTCTTTCTCCTACCCCCAATGGGAGAAGGAGGGAATGGCTGAAAAAATGGAGGGGAAGGAAACTAGGGCAGAGCAGGTGAAAAGAGAGGGAATGAGCACTCAAGCCTAAAAAGCATTGAAGTAGGGAACTGGAAAGGACATGGTGCAGAGTGCATGGAGTTGAAAGCACTGTCCAGTGCTGCTCTTCCTGCATCAGATAACAGGGCTAGTGTCTGAAAAATGGGCAGTGAGAGAGGGCCTCAGGGGAGGAGAAATATTGGGAGCTCTTCTGTAGGTGTATCGGAGTTGTTCAGCTGATGAACACCGTATTTGAGGACTCAAGTCCTTGCAGCAGCATCAGAGGTGACAGATCATTAGTTTGAGATTGCAGATGACAGGTGATTTTTCAGGCTATCAGGAACAGTCAAATCTCATTATCCTTGAAAAGGGGAAAGGGAAGAGATAGAAGGAGCCAGGAACTGTAGATCACTCAGCTTTATTTAACCTTTGCAAAGTGGTAGAATAAACCATCAAACCTTCACTTAGGGGAAAACTAAGGTGATGAGCAATTGTTGTACATGTATAGAGAACAATGCCAAGCCAACCTGAATTCCTGCAGTGATGGAGTAAGAGAGTAGGTCAGGCATCACAGCTCTTAATTTAGTATTGCTTTTTGTGATGGGAGATTCTCGTAGGCAGACAAGAGAAATGGTGGCCTAAATAAAGCCTAATGTGCAAAAAACTAGGTAGGAAAAAGCCACTGCTTACAAAAACTGAACTGCAGAAAGTAGCTGTGGAATGAGATACCAAAGGGTTTGTCCTAACTCCAGGAGGTTTTGAAATGTGTTTGTAACGAACAACCTATGACAGAAGAAATGATGGATTTACTGTAATCAGAGATGTGACACAGCTAGGAGGGTTGGTATGTGTAATTTGAAGAAAAGGTTGCAATTCAGAATTCTTGTGTTAAAATGAAGAAATTAACTGAAAAAAAAATTAAGATGCATTTTAATGAGGACAAAGCAGCGGGTTTTATACTTTCACAGGATGTGAAAGATACAGTTACATAACAGTTTGTGGGAGAAGGATCTGGCTATAGTGAATCACAAGCTTATTCATCAACAACTTCATGCTGTTGTCTAAAAAGGCAATCAGATTAAAATATGTAGAAAAAAGAGTGTCTGATACAAAATAATCTGTTACCAGTTTAGCCACTGGAGTTGTACTGGGGACAGTGTAGGTTTGGTTATGATGCTTTAAGAGGAGTTTCGGCTGTCGTGGAGGGTCTGCAGGAGTGTGCCTCAGCTGCTGCTGTCTTGGAAATTATCTGAAAGAAAAAGACAGTGGAGAAATTTTAAAGTGCTGAAAAGCTTCTCCAAGACTTTTTACCTGAAGTGAAAGTCTGTTCTTTGGAGTAGGGTGTAAAGTAGAAGTTGCAGTGGAAGAACTGCTTTGGTGGAAACTTTGTTATGGTAGGGGTAAGATACTGAGGGATCTTCCTTATGGAGGCTCTGGTATCTCTGTAAGTGGAGATTGTCATCAATTGTGTTTTCAAAGATCTGCTGCAAACAATGCCAACACAATTCTGCCTTGGTACAAAGGTTGGTTGTTTTCTCAGATTTCTGTTACTCTTTTCCTTGATTTTGCTGATCAGGATGTGGTACAAAGTGTTGTGCCAGATTTGTCTGAGATCCCACAAGGAAAGGTGGGGAAGAGACTGATCATTGTCCCTCTCTTCCTTCAGCACACTGGGAGAAGCTTGGGCTCAGCTCAAGAAGAGTTTAGCTGATGAAGCAGAGGTTCATCTCAAATTTTCTTCTAAGGTAAATAGTTCTTTCTTTTCAAAATATTTTTGCCCTGAATTAGTGGGCCTTTCCCTTCAGTGGACATTAGTGGGGGAAATACACATGTATGTAGTACAAATTTAGAAGAATTAATAAGTTAGTGAACAAACTTACTGAAAATCTGTCCAATGTTCCTCCCAATATCAGTTTATTTAGTCTACCTGGTGAGTTAATTCAAACATATCTAGCCTAAATTTTTCATGAAAAAGAAGTAAAACTGATTCTAGATGTTTACCTGGGCTTTGTGTTCCAGCCAGTAAATTTAACTAGTGCTTGTACACTTTACTTCTGCAAAGGAAGAAATGAAAAGTAATATTTGACAAGAATCTACTCCACCTGTCTGGAAAGAAGAGAACCAGAACTCTGGCTTTTTTTGTATCATTAGCCTTTCTCAAAAGTGTGCTGGCAACATCAAGTTATTTTTGGGCTTTATCTCAAGTGATGCCCAAGGAGATTTCTTTTACAAATTATGGTGTTTTATCTGGGTTTTTTCCACCACATGTGACATGCTCTTGAATCCTGTTACATTCTGTTAACCTTTGTGGGTGTTCAAGTTCAATACAGTGGCAGATATCTCAGCACAACAGCCATGTTCTGGAGGAAAATTACAGCTCTGCACCATTTGTAAGCAATTCAGCAGAGGTTACTCAGGCAACCAGCTGCTGCCTTGGTAACCCACTGCTCTGCCTTAAACTTCGACATCAGGGCTGTAATTAGTGAAATACTTTTTGCTCCCCATTGTCCTCCTGCATTGTTTTCCTAAAGGAAAAAAAAAAAATGCACCCTGGAGTGATGTGTGTGTGTAGGCAGGCCAGGTAGAGAGGGGCTTTTCCATTATTTTACTTCTCCTTAACCTCTGCACAGAAACTCCTGTAGCATCCCCTAAATCCTTCCCGCTGTTTGTGTGCAGAGAACATGTGGATGTGACACTTGAAGGGCAGGGTTTGGTGGTGGACCTGGCAGCCCTGGGATAACGATGGGACCTGGTGATCTTGGAGGGGTTTTTTTTCAGCAATTCTGTGTTTGTGTGAAGAGCCAGGAATCACTGCCTGGCTCCTCATTATTGCCATTTCTTCCTGTGTTTTCTTTAAAGCTTCAGAGCGAGGTGGAGAAACCCCTGCTCAACTTCAGAGAGAACTTCAAGAAGGACATGAAGAAGTGTGACCACCACATCGCGGACTTACGGAAGCACCTGGCCAGCCGCTACACAGCCGTGGAAAAGGTGGGAGCAGGGAGCAGCCTGGAACCTTTCTGAGACTCTGCTGGTTTGAGCACAGAGCAGCTGCCCCATGCAGAGTTTCTGTTCTCTCACAAAAGACCACAGCTGCTCCTGCAGAGGGCTTTCACTGTTAGCTGTGTTTTGCCCAGCCCCAGGTATAGTTTGGTGTTTAGCTGAGGTCTGGGAAGTGAGGGCAAACATCTTACTGCTGAAGTGGCTTTTTGGTTCACCTTCCCCTTCCCAACTTGGGGCAGTAAGTTTCTAATACATTGGATGCAAATCCTTCTTATTCGTGTGCATCTATTGTCCTCAAAATTTAGAACACCTTGCCTTAGAATGGCAGCAGGGTCAGGTCAAAGGCTCACCTGGCTCCATGGCCGAGGAGGGCAGCTGGAGCCTGGTCTGGCACATCACAAACCCTTCACAAGAAACATCCTCGCTGAAAAAAATCTAAAACAGCAGCAGCACCCAGTAATGGGCTGATGTAACACGAACCAGGAGGTGGCTGAGGTTGTGGTGCAGGGAGTTAGACCCACAAAATATCATCTCCCAGCAGCAGCTGGCAGAAATGGGGATGCTTTGTGCCTCAGCTGCCAAATTGTATCCTCATGAGGTTTGCTTTTGGGTGTAAATTGGAAAGGAAAACACCATTCCCAGTCATCCCTGAAGCTGTTTGTGTTTTCATTAAAGCTCAACAGGAGTTCCCCCAGGGACTGAGCTATTGCAGGATACACAAGGTCGTTAGGCTGAGGAATGTTTGTTTCTGCAAAACACCAAGTTCTTCACGCTCCTATCTGCAAAGCAACTCAGTAGCAATACTGGGAAGAGGGAATTAGGAGTAACCCTGAGAATGAGAAGAAATGAGAGCAGGGAAGAGCTGTGACTGCAGTGCCTGTGGAGCATTCGGCCCCTCACTGATTGCTCTCCTGCTGCTCCCTCTCCAGACCTGCAGGACCCAGAACTGCACATGGAAAAAATTCCAGGAATGCTTCAACAGTAACGTTGAGGCTGGTGTGACTGCAGAAAACTGCAAGGTGCTAAGAAAACACAGGCATACAAATTTAGTTTGAAGCACTGCTACAGTATAAAGAACAAATGTGGCATGTTTTATAATAAATCCATGCAAAACAAGTGATTTTTATGTATTTATCAGCCTGTATGTAACAATGTTTATTTGTTAAGGTACTTCACTAATTTACCTGTATAATATATATTTGTACTGATAAATCATGTTTTAACAGCTTGAGGAAGTTCTAAGTAAAGTAGTTCAAGTCATCAGTTGTAACCAGGCCTCAGGTTCTTGATTTCTACTGTTGGCATGAACCTGAATAAGTTTTTCTGAATTAAGTTCCTGTTGTTAGCTTGTGATAGGTGTACCTTGAGTCCAGAGCATACTTAAAGACAAATTTTGTGAAATACTTGAAATTACTTAAACGATTCAGATCCCAAGAAGAGTGAATGGAGGAGGTATCTTGGTAATGATGTTTAAGACATTTTGAAAGCGGTTCCAGCTCTCTTTTCTTCCAGAAATAATGGGAAAGCTATTAAGAAACAGGAGAGCCTGATGATGCCATCAGTCCTTTACCTTTCTAAGACTCTGTGAAGAGTTCAGATGCATTTGTGATTTGTTGTTGGTGATTCCTCTGTGGTCATAGGACACTTTTGTGAACTCCACATTGTGTTGTAGGAACCTGAATCCCTGTTAGGGCCCAGTTTCATGCAAAGTTGCAGACTTCTAGCTGAGAAACACTTGTGTGAAGGAGTCCTGGATGGGTGAAAGCAGCTGCCAGTTCTTTTTCTCTGTAACTACTGACTCTTCTTTCATTACTCCAAGGCCCGGAAAGCCTTGACAGAGAGGCAGAAGGACCTGGAAATGAAAACACAGCAGCTAGAGGTGAAACTCAGCAACAAGACAGAGGAGGAAATCAAAAAGGCCAGAAGGAAGTCCACCCAGGCAGGTGAGTGCCTGTCAGCACATGGTGAGAGTCAGGTGAAATGCACCTGCCCATCCATCCACGTGGTTCTTGGGTTTTAATATTGTAGCCACAAAGTGAACCATGCTGCAAATCTGTGTGATGTTAAATCCTCAGAAGAAACAAGCCTAGTTTTTCCAGCTCAGATGGCACAAATTATTGATAGGTGAGAACAACAAAAGTAGGGTGAATCATCTTTCTGTTTCATGAAGGTATCCTTAGATTACTGAATGTTTGTGGAACTTCCAAAGTCAGATTCAGAGAAGCTTAGCTGAGGGTGTTTATTCCATAAATCATAGTTCCTTCCTTGGTTCTTCCCTAAATCACACTCACCCACAACTTTGTGGGTGCCTATTACACTTACTATTACTGTCTTTTTCCTTGAAAGTGATTTTTTTCATTTTTCCACTGCTACTCAGTGACTAAAATAATTCCTCTTCTAGGAATACTGAGGATATAGTAGTGTGTGCTGTACTGTACTGAGGATACAGCCTCTTGCTGTGACCTGGGCATATTTTACAGCGGCTCAAGCCACATCTGCAGGATGCGTCAGGAACTTTTTTGAGATCTGCAAAGCTGATACATGCAGCTCAGTTAGTACCTTTGCTAAAAATAAGTTTTAAGTCCATGTTTCATCCCTTCAACAGGGGCTCTTCCTTGGCTGAGTGGTCCTTCAGAGTTCTGAGGTTTTTAAAACTTCAGAATGGGTGCCTGGGTTTTAAGGAGACTGGGAAGAGCCACTGGAAGTGTGACCACAAGTACAGCCAATAATGTGAGGAGAAAGAAAAGTTGTGGTTTAACAACAGGAGGCTCCTTGAGAGATGTTCTTTATTCACTTGAAAATTCAGAGTCTCTCTTTCTTCCATGGGTCCTTAAAAATTGTTTGTAATTGATTTTTATTGAACAAGCTAGGAAGAGCTGAAGATCAGAGAAAGACAAGTTGAGCCTCGTGTAAAGAACAAAGAATTTCCTGGCTGGAAAGCAGCAATTTCTGAGAATCTTTTCCAAATTTGCCACCTGCCTTTCCCCCTCCGTCAGTGCAGAGTCCTGCAACAAAGGCAAAAATGGAAAGAACTCTTTGTGTTACTGCCCTGATCACAGAAGGAGCTGGAGCTCAGCTGGAGTTGGGTGTCTCCAGAGGCTGGGGAGGTGCAGATCAGCATCCCTTCATCCAACAGCTGGGGCCTGATGCATTGCTCCCCTTTTAGACACAGACCTCTTAGACTGCAGCCTCACCTACAGAGTGCTGCCCTGCAGTTCCAGAACTCACCATTGTTGATTCCCCATTTTGATTACTTTATTTTTCAAATAAAACTTTCCATCTATGGCTTCTTTTTTTAACTGAAGTAACTTGCCTTTTTATATTTCTGGGCATTTTGTAACATACTACTCTTAATGCTTGTATTTTTCTTTCAAAATCTTGTCTTTGCCCCCTATTCATTCTCACCCCAATCACCTCCTTTTTTGCCATACATCAACTGCATGCATTTAGTTGAAATGTTGGTCCTCCTCTGAGCTCCAGCAGGGTTCATCTTCAGATTCTTGGGGTCTACAAAACCTCACCTGCCCTTTTCTTCTGAGCTCTGGCTAGAAAAGATTGATGTGTTGCTCTCCTGACTCTTTCAGGGGATGACCTGATGCGCTGTGTGGATCTTTACAATCAAGCCCAGTCCAAGTGGTTTGAGGAGATGGTGACCACCACTCTGGTATGTAACAGTTAAACTACCCTGCCAAAATTGTAATAGCCTACAGTATTCATCATTCACAGCTAGTTCAGTGCAAAGCAGTGGGGAAAATTGGGTGATAAATCTCTACATTGTGTTTCCCATTCTCAGTCCTAAGGAAGATTCATCATTAGGGGAAAGAAGAAATAATTGTTTCTTTGCAGAAGGCATTAAACCAGTTCAGGGCTGCTTAGGGGCCAGAACACTGGAATTGTCCTTAGGAAGGATGAAGTAATGCACAAGAAAAACAGAGAAAAACACACAATAATTCACCACCCTATTTATACTTTTTCTATTCCACGATTTCACAATTTTCTTTGAAGTTTCCCCAGAGCCATGTCTTCTGCAGACTTAACAGCCCCAGCCTTGTCTCAGCCTGGCTTGCTACAAGCTGCCTTGGAGCAGCTCCGTGGCCTTCTCTGGACTTAATCCAGGAGCTGCACATCCTTCTTGTGCTGCCAGCCCCAGAGCTGGCTGCAATGCTCCTGGTGGGATCTCACCAGAGCCTCCCCTAAAGCTTCCCCTCCCAGACCCTTTACTATCTTTGTGACCCTGCTTTGGGCACTTAACAGCTTAATGTCTTTTTTTTATATTGTGGTGCCCAAAACTGCACATGGTGCTCAGTGTATTCAGTTCAGAAGGACTAAATGCAGATTTTGGGGTATAATATCAGAATCCAGAAGAAGAGGGAGGCAGAAAATATCAGGAGGAAAGACAGAAATCACCTGCCTTTCCAGCTAAAGTGTTGCTGGGTTCTGCTTACTCCCAACTGAGTGAGGTAGAAGCTTGTCCTAGCTCATCATCTGGTGAGCTGTGCTCTGACAGGTATCTGGTTAGAATAGGGGTGGTCTGAGCCATCCACCCCAATGTGCTTTCTGCTGCCCCAGGGAATCAGGGAATCACTGTCATTTCTGTAGCTAGCAATAAAGCACACACAACTTCTTGCAGGAAACAGATTCCCTCTTGCTTGCAGTGTCTCTGAAGGCAGTGGCTCCACTCTCTGCCTTGGTTGTCTCAGTTTTGGAACCTTTTGGAAAGGTTTGACCCTCTTTTTCTGTTGCTAGGCTCAGGCTGAGGTGACTGCTGTTGCTTGCTGGTTCTTATTCTTAGCAGAGCAGAGGAGTTGTGCAACCACAGAGCCCAGCTCCAAAGCATGACCCCGGGGCAGTATTGCACCTACTGGCAGCCTTTTGTCTGTCATCCTTTCTCTCGGCCTGCAAGCGCAGGTTCCAGTAAAAATATGGACTTGTTTTTTTCATATCCAGGAGCTTGAGAGACTAGAAGTGGAAAGGGTGGAGATGATTCGGCAGCATCTGTGCCAGTACACACAGCTGCGGCACGAGACAGACATGTTCAACCAAAGTGTAAGTGTGCTTTGTGTTTGCTCTCCGTGCTCTTCACTGCCCTCCAGCTGTGCACAATGGTCCTCCTGACCTGGTCTGGCTGGCTTTTGTCAAAGGATGTGGGAGAAATGTCTGCAGGCAGCTTGTTAGTCTGCAGCAGTGCTGTGGTGCCTCCCTCCCTGCAGTCCTGCTCATCTCTGATCACATTTCACACTGCTGGATCACAGCTTTCCTGGGGGAGACACAACCAGCTGAAGTACATTTGGCCAGCATGAGCAATTATTAGCTCTCCTAGCAGGATGCACTACTCCTTGATGTCTTCTGTTTGTGCAAGGAAGATGCTGAATTGTTCCACTGTTGGAAAAGGGAGTATATATATTTTTTTTCCTTATTAAAAACTGGCCATTTATCAAATATTAAAATACAGGGGGTGCATGCCGACTGAGTACAGTTGTGTTTGGTGTAAGGTGCAGATTGCAGGACAGGAGAGCTGTCAGAGGCTGCCTGGCTGCTGCCTGGCCCAGGAAACCTGTCTGCTTCTTCATATTAAGTCTCCTCTTCTCTGCTTACCACAAGGCTGCACATTCAGACCTGTCTTGTCCATCCAGTCTCATGTACGTGCAGCTCTCACTTGCCTGCTGATGCAGTGTAGACATGCCCACAGCTGCTCTGCATGTCAGAGCAATGACTCTCTGCTTGAAGTGTGCCCTTGACATTTGGATTCTTGTTTTCTTCCTTTCAGACAGTAGAACTTGTGGATCAGTTGCTTCGGAAAGTGGATCCTGCCAAAGACAGGGAACTGTGGGTAAAAGAACACAAAACTGGAGATATCCGACCTGTGGACATGGAAATATAGACTGATCTATAGTTGGATGTGATGAGTCCACTGAATTTAAGCAGGCTAACGTTTGTTTTTAAGGGTCAAAAGAGCATAGGGAAAAGGTTGTTTCACTACCAGACAGACACCTTGTAATTTATGCCTGTATGGGCTATCTCTGTTCCATTTAGTCATTACAATGGTCCTCGTTGTGCTAAGCCTTAAGCACCAGACATTCCAGGGTGAAAAAAACAGATGTGTGCTTCCCACCAGAGGTTCCCAATTGCACGCAGCTTCCAGGAGAAATCTGCTTCCTGGCACAGAAAGTGCTCTGTTCTTCAGTGACTTTGTGCTCCACCCCTTGCATGACTTTCTCTATACAGTTTGTTAGAACAACCACGCAGAGAGCCTCTGGCCAGCAAGGAGATAACTGAATATGATGCAGGAGGCAAGGAAGTCCTGATCATGAATCCCAGGTCTATCACTGACTGCTCTCATGGCCATAGGCAAGTCAATTAACTTCCCTGGCTCCCCCACTTATGAAATCTGTGCATCTTGCAGCAGTGTTTTGTGAAGACATTGCTTTCATATAAAACTGTCTTTCACCACGGCAGTGAAGTGATGGCCCTTCTCCCAAAATCTTTGGAGAAGATTCCTGTTCTTCCTGTTTTATACTCCCTCTCAGGGATACATAAACCCATTTTCATGATTTCTGTTGTCAGCCAGTCGATAAGTTTGAAAGTGTTACCATCACAATTTTTTATCAGGAAAGACTTGGTTGTACTATACCTACCTCATTAGCTGTCAGAGTGCCCTCAATGACAGAAGGAGGTCATATTCAAAAAGGAATAAATGAGATGTTTAAAATCTTTCCTGCTCATGCAAGATGTTTTTTCCACAGAATCTCCTTAAAGACAGTCCTCTAATAGTTTACTTGGGATTCAGGTTTAAATTTCCTTTGTTAGTTTCTTCAGGTAAATATCACAGACTTTAGGTATTTGTAATTACCAAGTTTGTCCCACTAAATTCTGGCTTTTATCTTTTTGGAGCCTGATTTTCAAAGGTGCCATGAATATGTAATGCTAGATTGCATTCAGTGTAGATGTAGGTGCCCAGCACTTCTGTATCATCAGAGTCTTAACCTGAGTTTTTTTCTGTTACCCTTACTGCAACCCACCAAAAATGCAACACTGCTCTTATCAAAATAGTGTTATGTAGTTTGGAGACTGGTTTTGAAAAGGTATTTATTTTCTTCTGCTGTTATTCTTGATTGAGTATTCAGTGTTGCTGTTAATGTATTTTTTCAGCATTTCATACAATGCAAAGATTCTTCAGATTCTTGCTTTACATCCAGGAGAAATCTTGATTTTCACCACTGTGGCCTTTACTCAGTGTTTAGTGTGGTCTTAGCTACAATATCCCAAACCATACTATTTCATTTGATCCACAGTTTTGCTCCATTTTATCTCACTGTTACTGTGTTTTTCTCCCCAGCCCCAGAACTGCATCCTTCTTTTGTTCTACTACTGTTCCAGGTTTTTGTTCACCAAATGCTGTGATTAGATCATTGGGAGTCAATATTTCTCTATACAAATACAAACTGAGACACAGAAAAGTTTTACCTGAAGCATGTTTATAACATTGCTGCAGTGGTTATTTTTCTGGTTTATTGTTTCAAACTGAATTCTCTTGCATTTTTCTGTTGCTTCCTTTTTTCCAACCATTTCTTTACTATTACAGCTTCATTCCTGTCTTGCAGATGCCTTCACAACCCACTCCTCTGCTGCTTCATTAACCTTTTTAAACCTTTAGCATCCTTTACATGTTGGCAGTTGTAGTGTCAGGACTGCTGCATGCTCAGGGTCGCTCCTGGTGGGACACTTCCTGTGCTGCACTTCCCCTGCACACTTGGGAGTTTGGATTACAGCTGGATTACAGTTTTATTCTGGCTGTTGCAAAGCTCACTGTGATGTGAGCCTCACCCAAGTTCCTGAACAGACCAGTGCAACACCAGTTGAAGTGTTTGGTTTGCGTGAGTGTCCTTGAGCTTAGTGAGAGCCTCCCTGGAATTCTCTTCTCCTTCCCTTCTCCCCTCAATCAGGGCAGTTGATGATCTCTCCTTTTCAGTCTTTCATTCTCTGTCTTACTAATTTTTGGCCATATCAGTGTATACCTCTCCTAACTCTTCCCTTGCACTTCAGAGGACAGGCACTTTCTTATTTTTTAAGCCACAAGTGCAGGCCGAATTTTCAAAACTTCAGTGGCCAAAGTAATGTGAATACATGAAAGCTGCATTTCAGATTGCCCCCTGTTCCAGGCTCTGTTGTAAATTGAAATGAGCAATCTTGACAATGCCTCAGCACATTCTTCTTTTAATTGCAAAACAAAGCTAGTTGTGCACTTTATACAGTATTCTTCTTAATAAATACCTGAATACTCTGTTAGCAATTACACTTTATTTTTCCTCCTTCTTTAAAGAGTTTTGTTACTTTATCTATTTTGGACTGGAAATGCTGTCCATTAGCATGGGTTTCTTTGGACACTGTAATGTGTTTTGGTTCCTCTGCTAAGGTGTATTTATGCTGCTCTAAATGCATAGCTGGGGTGGTTTTTTGTTGTTTTTGTTTGTTTGGGGGTTTTTTGGAGTTTTGTTTTTAGGTTTTTTTTAACTTTTGGTTTTATTTCCAGAGAGTTTTCCTGCTTCTAGTTCTTGCTCCATTTGAAATGTTTCAGGGATGTGAGTTGCCCAGAAGAGTAATTCTTCTCTTGGTGGAGTCTGTGTCTCTTTTTCCCTTCAATAACCAGAGCAGAGCACAGGTACCTGGCTGTTGATCTTTCCCAGCCCCAGGAGATTCTGGGTTCTGCTCCACCACAGGTGAGATGCTTCATCCACAACACTTGCACCTCTATTCAGTGCAATTTTTGCTGTTGCTTGTAAACAGTTTTCAGCTCATTTCTTTCAAAAGATGATATTCCTTCTTGGTATGACACTGCAGATCAATGTTACCTACCTGATTCCCTTCTCTGATAGATGGATTTTGGACAGTGTGATGCCTTACAGGTCAAGGCATGCTGGAGTTCCTTGCTTCTAACAGGCAGCATCTTCAAAGAGGGTAGTGGCACATTTAAAGGAGACCATGGGTTCCTGTTCTCACAGGTAACTTGGGGAGTTGCAGCATTGCTCTCCTTGTCTTCCACTGAGTTCCAAAAATGCAGTGGAACCCAGTCTGTCTTCATGCTCATCCTAAACTGCTTCCCAGAGCAAGGTCAGACTTGGTGTTTTGTTAAAATACTATCATGTGTAGATGCTGCACAGTGCTGCTGCAGTGTAACTGACTATTTTGTTAATATACTGCATGGTGCTGCTGCAGTGTAACTGACTAATGGAACACCAAAGTCTCTAACCTCCAGTACTGAGCTTAGGCATCAGCTCATTTCATCTGCTCTGAGTTTTTGCTGGTTTAGTCACTGTGGGGATCAGACTGGCAGGGTTATCTCCCATCTCTGTGTTCTCTGAGCTCACAGAGCAGGTCAGTTCTCAAGTAACACTGTTTGCTTTCACTGGCAGGAGTAGAACAAGGGGGAATTTTTCTCTGGCCCTTAGCAGGAGCTCTGCTTGCCCAGTTCTGTTAAGCCACCCATGTTTTGGGAGTGCTGCCACACCTGTGAGCTCCCTCTTGGTCTGAGCAATGCTGTCACACACGTGTCCTGTGCTGGAGGGCTCTCTGGCAATCTCCATTGCAGCCAGAGCCTTTTGGCCCTTCTCTTAGCAAAAGGGTTCCCTGAATTCCATGGCTTCAGACCTATTGGGTGTCCTGACACCCAACAGTGCCAGAGCTGGTGAGGTACTTGCCATACAGAATGAGAACTTTTTATTCATCATCCAGACCTTCCTGCCTGTGTCTTCAAAACACAGTTGAAAATCTTTCTCTCTGAGGTATTCTTTCAGATTATTTCCTACCAGAACTTGTTCTGGATCCACTGCTATTAGCTGGTTCGTGTTGGAGTTTATGAGCTGAAGGCAGTGAGTCTTTCACCACATGAGCCAGATGCACTCTTGTGCCATTAGCAGCAAGATTCCAGTTTCTTTTTTGGAGCAATATCCAAAAAGACCTAATTCTCAGTTTGCCAACCTGCTCCAGATTCAGTCATCTCTGTAACTCACACCTGTTCATCACTTCCATGGGTTGGACATCTTTTGAAAGACTTTGGTTGCTCCCTTATAGGGACATTAGTTCATTATTGGACACTGGAATTGTAGAAGATAGCTTTAATTTTATTCTTTTTAAAAAAAATTTTAAATACTGTAACGGCAGTGAAAATCATGCAGAAATCCCTGTTATGTTTCTAGACTCCCTTTCTCCCTGTGCAGCCCCTTCTGAGCTGCTCGGGGGCAGCTGTGCTCCCCTTTATTGCACAGGCAAACACTGAAATCAGACTTCTTGAGTGCCTGACAGGCAGCATGCAAACTTGTGTACTGCTTCTTTTTCCCTTTATGCAGGTTTTTTTTCCTTTGCTTGGGTTGTTTTTTTGGGTTTTTTTCCCTAACAGGAATTTTCTGTGAAGCATTCACAGGAAACTTCTATATGCTCGTAGCAGTTGTAGTTTCTCAGGCTTTGTTAGAACTTCCTAGAATTGTCCCTGGTTTTAATGTCATTATTTAAATATTGCAAGTTAGGCATGTTATATAGAAATAGACATTCTTTACCTGTTCTTTGGAAGTGTTCAGCACTCAGAGATTTCTTGGAATACAACAGGGAGCTAAGAGGTAAGACTCTTTGAAAATCAGGCTAACAAACAGAAATGCACAAGCCTCTTTTTTTCCTTACTTGTACTCAAGTACATGGATAAAGCAAATATTAAGAAATGAGAAATAATTAACGTGTAGTTGCTCTCTGTGCAGCTCCCAGCAGCTCCAGGAGTGTTCTTGTGTGGGGCTGCAGTCAGAACACACCTCTGGAGTGTGGAGCCACAGGTCACCTGCTGATGCAGCTGTAAAAACTCAAATTCAGTGACAAAGTGGCTCTGCCCATGTATTTCTTCAGTCACGCACGGGGAGAGAAAGGGCACTGCTTACCCAGGTGGGTCCTTCACTACCAAGCACCTTAAGAAATCCAGACAAGCACTTTGAAGGTCCCCCTGGAATGAGTAGATGTGACTTCTTGATGTGATTATTTGATGTTTCCTTCTGAGCTGAGAACAGATTTACTGTTTCACAGTATCTCGTGTGCTCTTGCCCACTGGTGCAGCCTGCTGTGTCTGTTCCCAGAGGTGGCAGCAGACTCTGGTGTCCTGAGGGCAGTCCTGCTCACCCTGACATTCCTCTCGTTTGGCAATTATGTCTTCAAAAGACAGTGTCAAAAAGGCACTTTTCAAAACAATGAGCTTTTCAGTTGCCTGACCCCTCTGGAAAGCCTGCAGGCTTTTTGCTGCCGAGTGTGTGCTGAAATAGGAGAGTGGCGTGGCAGAGGTTTCTGAAGCATTGGCTCTGAGCAGTTCCTGCTGTGTGGACAGCATCCCATCCTCTCCCAGGGATGGAGAACAGCCCACAGGCATCCTGTGTGCACCAGAGGAGCCTGCTGGCCACATCTCTCTTAACCAGGTGGGCAAGAGTCACAGATAAATTCAGATGAAAGCACACACACAGGACAGGAGGATCGTTACCTCAGTGGCATCTCTCAGACCCTGGTGGGTATTGAGGAATGATGAGTAAAGGGCCCATCACTCTCCCAGTTCTGCTCAGCACTTGAAAATCAGTGCTGAAAAGTGTCTGTTCCTTGATGCAGAGCTGTCCAGCTCACACCTGGCTGCACCCGTGGAAGGCCAGTAGGTGCCAGTGCTGCCCTGGGGACTGGAGGACAGGCTCTGGCTGTCATTTGGCTGCCCAAGTGTTCCCCAGCTCAGGTGTGCTGAGCCTGCTGTGCTTCAGCAGCCTGGAGCACACAGCCCTGCTGTTGCACAGTGGGAATGAAGTCTTTCCTGGCAGCAAATCCTGGTCTTTTCCTGAGAAGCATTGTTGTAAGAATAATACCCATTGCTTTGTCTGATTTTATTCATATGAGTGGTGCATCTTTCCCTCTCTGTTGTTACTGTAGCCAGCCCTTCATCAGTGAAATACAACACTTTTCAGGACCTTTAATTTTGAAATTTCATGGAACATATCTGTTATTTCAATGTACTGACCAAACTTCATGCTTTTGGGTGTTTTCTGAGAGTTTTAAGAACTTCTTTGGAGAGGTTATTTTGGGTTTTATTTTGGATTTTTTTAATCAGCCACCAGGTTTGGAAGTGTAATAACTTCTTTTTGTGCTAGCCACAGTTTCTTTTTCCTTCCTGGATGTTTTTTTTTTTTCTGAAGGGACCAACACATAGCACAATTCATTTTAAATTTCTAATCCCATGCATTCCTCAAGGCAGAAACCTTTTGTGCCTAATGATTCATCTGAGTCTAAGAACTGTACGTGGATAAAACCTTTCATAGACCAATAAAAAAATGAGTCTTAGATTAACCACATAATAATCACAGAAAAAAAAAAAACAACCCCCACGTATAGATTTGAGACATTCAAATTTAATTCCCTCAACTTACATTAAGTTGAACTATTTCAGGTGTGTCGTAAGAGAAACTCAGTGGATATTCAGAACAAAAGCTTTCCAGCTGCTCTATCCAGCTTCAGTGAGTGGACAGGACTATAATTTTGAATATATCAGGACTATAATTTTGAAAATATGCAGTCTTTTAGGGCTACTGATTTAACAAGTAACTGAGTAATGGCTTGTATCACAACCCTATTAAAATTCTGCTAGTAGATCCCCTTGAAGTGCCTCTTTAAATAGTATCTGCTACAAGCATGTGAAAAATACACAGATTCACCCTACAAATTGCCAAATCTCAGGAGCAGCCACTGTGCACAGATCTGTGCAGGATTCTCAGCCCCTTCCTTGCTCTGAGCTGTGCACCCTTTTAGGACAGCCCCATCTCCAGGAGACCTGCCTTTGGCTCTGCTAATTTCCTGTCCAGCTCAGGCATCCTAAGTTCTCAATGCTAAAAATGGAATAGAAAACAATTAGACTTAAAAGCAACTGCATTGAAGCTGATCTTTGGACCCATCCTTAGCCTCGGCAGAATAAGCAGGGAATTCTGCATAAAAAAGTATGCAGTGATAATTTTGCGTAAAAGAGTTGTTACACTTCGTTGCATAAAATTAATTATTATTAATAATGATAATAATAATCATAAAAGCCCACAAATTTTTTTTTACAGCAGTTGCAGAGAAGAAATGTTCTGGTCCTGGAACTCAAAAGCTGAATGTGATTTCAGTGATCTCACGTCTGCTAACATAATAATTAAAAAGTCATGTTAATCCCAGAATTTGGGAGTGGTTGACCTGAGATCCCTTGTTCCTCTGGATTTTTTTGATGAAATGGCTGAGATTATCACAACAGCCTAAGGAATTTGGGTGTCCATACTCTTTTAGGTCAAAAACACTCTTCAGGGACAGCAGCCTCTATCCATTATGAAAACAGCAGGTACTAGTGTTTGACAAAAACACTTTCTTCTCCCTAGATGATTTCCTTGTTTTCTGCAACACAAGGCAGTGTGAGAATTCCACTGGGCAGTTCTGCAGACACTGTAGCAGCAGGGATTCACAGGCAGACCAGATTACCAGTCATACACTAAACAATTTTCTACCAAAACAAAGTTGCTTATTTGGTCCTTTTTGTGTAAGTTTTCCTAAATACTTCTAAATTTCTAGGAAAGTTGTCTTTTGCCAGTACTAATGACTTGTTTTTAAAGATGCTTAACCAAAATTTTATAACTTCCCATAAATTTTGGCTGACTAGATCCCTTATAAATAGTTTATTGATCATACAGCCTCTGTCTGGGTTACTAGTAAATCTTGGATCATTGTGGAAATTATGGGATGGCTTTTGTTCCCTAAGGATAGATGAAGGAATCACTTACTGAAATTAAGTTGAATGAAGAAAAGATTTAAGGGGCAGATCTTCAGCTCGGGTAAACTGGCAGGGTTCAGTGGAAGCTACTTGATGTCAGCTGTGGATCTTGTCCTTCAGTGTTGAAGGCATTTCCTATATGTAATTTTTCTGTCTTACTGTAAAACAATTTCATATGGTTAAACTGTATTTTCCTATATTGTTCTGCAAGTTTATATACACCATAGTGCTCATCTCATCTCCTGTAAAATAAACTGTACAGAGACACATTGAGCATGGAATTGTCTTTACCCAGTTGCTTTTTCTTCTCCTGCAGCCCCACACCTTGCAAGGTGCAGTTTGATCCACCACATCCTGTGGGGTGCCACATGCACATGGACTTTGTTGGTATTAGCTTAATGCAGCTTGAATTTGCAGCCACATCACTGGGGTGTAATCTTCTCGTGCTTGCCCTTTTCAGATCTTCACACAATATTCAGACACGTGTGGTCCCTACAGTTTTTATTTTCAGTTTCTTGTTTGGTTTTTTTTTGTTTGTTTGTTTTTGGGAAATCAGTTTAAGAAACACACGTGGTTGAGTGGTTCTTGAGCAAGCAAGCTGAACATGAGCAGCCTGAGAGCAGCTGCCATGGAATGATCTGGAGCTCTTCCCCACCCAGTCTGTCCTTTATTTCAAGCTTCACGTGCAGCTTGAAACTCAGTTGGAAACACTGCTATAAAACCTTGTTAATGAATTTTCTCTTGTCAATAGTTAACGTGCATGCTGACAGGTTTTGTGACAAAGTCAAAATCAGGACTGCCAAAATCCTGCCTAACCCAACACCTGCCTGTGGAAAGGGGCTCAGAGCACCTGTGATGCCTTGGGAAGGCTGACCTGGAACAGAGACTGGACAGAGATAGTGAATAAAGTAGGTATTTATTAAAAGGCCTTTAGGGTACACCTGGGGCAGGACAAGAGCCTGGCCAGGGCTACACCCAAGGTGGACCCAAAATGGTCACAAAATGGATGACCCGTCATGAGGTCTTACATTCTTACAAGTTTTGGTCCATTTGCATATTGGGGTTTAATTGTTCAATTACAGTTTCAGATTATGAAGTCCCATCCTTCTTGTTCCTCCATTCAGCTGCCGTTGTTTGTGCTTTTGGACCTGAAAACTTGTAACAGTTGTCCTTGGTCTTCAGCAGGAGAAGGATTTTTTTTGTCTCCCTGCTCTGTGCAGAGCTGAGTGACACTGAATGTGAGGCTCAGAACTGCACCCCTGGGCAGCACAGAACCTGAAATACATGAAAGATAAAACTTAAGGCATCACCTGGGGGTCACAGTTCTGCAGAACACGAGCCCTACTTCCAGCAGGGTGTGACTCTTGGAGGCAGCACATCCCCACATCTCATAAACCTCTGCGGAGATTATTTCTAAGAATTTTTTGCAGTTTTGAACTCATGTAAGAATTGGTTTCTGCAACCCCCTGCACTCTGTGCTTGTCCATGGAAGTGGGAAGTGGTGGCAGAGCTGTGCACAAGCTTCTCAGATAAGAGAAGACCCTGAAGGCAAAACATTGAAAAAGTTCCAGGTGGAAGCTCGGTTTTCACTGCAGTGTCTTTGCACCTTGTCCAAAGTTGCCTAAATCTGTTAGAAAAATCTCAGAACACTGGTTCAGATTCTTTTGCATGGTGTAGGGCAGCTAGTGAATACCCTCCACATGCTGTGGTACATTTTGTTTGCTACCTGACAGCAAAAAGCACCTCCTGTTGTAGAGCACTTTGACACGACCTTGGAACCCAAGTTGGAGAGATACTGAACAAGTCATTTGCTGTGCTGGTGTAGTGCCAGTGCCCAGAAGAACATCACAGTGAGAGGACCAGAGCAGGCATTGGCAGTGGCAGGGTGAGAGCCTTGCAGTCTGCAATATTTAGATGCAGAGCTCACGAGGTTTAACACCATTCTGCACAATTCTATCTGTGCTAGACTCCTGCAGCCATAATAATTTAAAAATCAGCTTGGATTCCACAACGTAATTAAGCCTTTGACTTCTGAGGTCCATCCAAGAGGAAAAGCAGGAGGTAACTGCACCTACAACATACCTTAGACACCTACAAATGTCTCAGGCCTGAACTTAAAGCCATGCTCCTGGACCCATGGGCCAGCCCTAAAGCAGGTAAGTCCTCTTGGTGCTCTTGGGGGCCCTGACAATGATCTGTTGGATTTGTCTTCATCTGTGTTGGCCACTGGACACAGGAAGAGACAACTCTGCCTTGCAGGGCTTAGGATGGACAGACAGACAGCCTGCAGAAGGTCACAGATGTTTATGATGATTTGTAGTGTTCATGGAAGGATGCACATAAGGCCATTGAAATAGGAGTAGACATGGCTACTGCTGTGAGTCAATTGGAAAAGTTAAACTTATTCTACAATGGGTGGGCTGAAAGGGTTTTTAAGCCTTCAGAAGTCAATGTGACCTGTGTTCTGCGTGAGGCCCTTAGAAGTAAAGCTGGCTGTAAAGTGAAAGTAAAGCTAAGTGCAAAGTTAAAGCAATTGGGTTAACTCAGTTCTTGTAATCTTTCCTGTTTTGCTGCACTGCCACCATTTCTGTCGTGTGGTTTCATTGAACACAATGGCAATTCCTGAATGGGTGGTCAGATGGCCCAGGGAATTCTATTTGCACAGCTTACTTTGAACTAACCTCACACTCAAGGGAAGTTGCAGCAGTCACGATCCTCTAGCTTGACTTGAACCACAGGAATACTCATGTCCTGTTTCTTCCTTGGGGAAGTTACTGTTTCAGTCCTTATACAAATGAAAACAAATTACAAACATGCACTGGTGAAGTATTTATTGTAGGGACAAACAATCCAACCTCAGTGGTCTGTGCTGCAGGCTGTTTGCACTGTTGTTTTCACAAGTCCCTGAAAGCAGAGGATGAAAACCTTCAGCTCAGATTTGATCCTGACTTCCTGTTTTATCAAGTAGAAAACCAAACACTCAAGTCTCCCAGAGCTACAGCAGGAGTTACAATCTTTATTTACAGAGCTATGATAGGTTGGTTTTTTTTTTTAGACTTAGCAAATATTTTAAGACTGTGTCACTTGTCTCTGTTTCTTTGCTCAAAGAGACTGGGACTGGTTTTTTGTATCAGCTGCTTGGATGTCTTTAAGCTGAGTTCTACAGCCAGCTCTGCTCTCAGGCTTCAGGGGCTCTTCCCACTGTCCTTCCACTTTCTGCAAGTCTGTGTAAAAGGGAGGAAAACTGGATGGCACTGTGGTGGAATGTGGAAATGTGGGGGTTAAGTCCAGACACCCTCCTAGCACTGCTCACAGTTCTCAGGGATCTTTCATGTTGGCTCACACTCTGAATGAGAATTCCTGTAAATTGTGTGCAGCTGTGTGCTGAAGTGCACAGTCAACAGCCTGGTTGCTGTGGTGCTTTACAGACACCACAGGCAGAGGTGTGCTCAGTGCCTTTTTGACCTCTGTTGCTTTGTGCTTTTCCTCTGTTGCTGAAACCAAGTAATTTCTTACCTCCCAAGTCTGTGAAAAGTAAAACTCTGGATTAGGATAAAGGTCTATATTACCAAGTGTCCTGGCATGACAGTGACTAGTAAGCACCAGTTGCATAGGGAAGGGTGGGAGAAGAAAGCTTTGTCATGAATTACATGGAATACATTGGGATTCAACCCTAGATTACACTTTGATCCTCTGCTCAGGGACCTCCCCCCACCAGTATCAGTGTTGGAGTTAAACAGCACATGACAGATCTATCTGCTTCCCTGCAGATGATAGATGGACAGCTTAGTCAGTGATTGATAATTGATCTTCTGTGATACCTTTCTCAAATAAAGTCCAATAAATCCACTCCTTTCCTTCCCTGAAAGGCAAAGGAGAAAGGAAAAAGCTGAAGAATTCTTCCTAGTGCCTTTGCCTTTTTGTTGGTTATGTTCCTTTCCTCAGTTCTTCTAGGTGGTGTTTTGCATCCTCTTTGCTCAGCCAATGTAATGAACGTGATGCCCAAAGAAACAGCCTTCGAGCCTTTGAGGGCTGGAGATGTGGCAGCTGAACTTTAATTTCCTGGAGCTAATTGCAATGATGAAGCTCACAAGCAGCTGCTCCTCATTGTAGTTGTGTGTGGCTCCAGGAATGACTGCAGAGATATCTAAACACGAGATGACATTTAGCACAGCACAGAGTTTGTGAGATTTGAAATGGCAGGTGGGAAAAAAAATAGTTAAAAATCCAGAAGGGTGGTTGCTATGGAAGCTGGGAAGGATGATGTCAGCAAAATAACATCATGAAGAATTTTACAGATCACAGAATTTTCCTTAATGGGAGCTGAGACTGATGGGAAAAGGGAAGAAAATGCCAGAATCAAATGAAAAGAAGTGAAAGGAAGGACCAGTATTATCAATTCCAAGGCATAACTGACAGAGCTTTCCAGAATGGAATGTTTGTGCTTTACTGCTTGAGCCTTTGAGGCACAGAACCTGGCATGTAGAAGCAATATATTTAAGAAGAATGTAAGTACACATGAATAATTAGCATACAGTTGACATCTCTGGCTGTAGGAGGAGCCAATGTGTCTGGGAGGTTGTGCTCTAGGTGTAGTAAAATATAAAAGATTAATAGCCTGTCTCATGACAGATTACTGAGATGGAATAAACCTTATTTGTACATATCAGATCAGTTATCACACCACATCTCATGGCAAAGCTCTTCTGAACCCCACAGACTATTCTGGGCTTGGAATGCACTTTTTAATTTTTTTTTAATGCAAGTTTTGACAGAAAGCAAAATCCTTTGGAAAGACAACTCCAAAGCTGTGGCAGTCAGGTTTGGGTGTGGGTTATCACTGATGTCCTGAGGATGAACAGACCACCTTGTCTGACTGAATGGATTGACTCAGCAGAGTCTAGACTCCCAGGACTGTGGGAAACCTTCATCTCCCACCAGGCTTTCTCATAAGGCAGTGGAAATCTGGGGAGTAAAGGTGAGAAACCAATTGATAAAGAGAAAACACCTCTTTTCTCTTGTTACCAGCTCTGCACAAGCATAAACCCCTGGGGGTACGTTAAAATTTCTGTTGCCTGATAATTAGTCAGTGTGCAAATTAGATACATAATTTACATGAAATACCACTTGCAAACAAACACCAGTTTAGGTCAGGCTGTCTCCTCCACTCTTGTTTTGTCACAGCAAGATCCTGTTTCTTGTTCTTCCCGATGTTTCTGTGTGTCCAGTCTGTGCACTTGTGGCATCCCTGGCTGCTGCAGGTGGTTTCAGCAGCTCACCAGGCTTCAGTGTCCCTCCAGGGGCTCCACAGAGGGTGGAAAGAAAATCCCAGGAGGATTCCTGACCTTCAAGTTCCCAGGAAGACACTCAGCTATTCCTGACTCTGACTAACCTGTGTGAATTGTGGAGTTGGCTGCTGTTTTCTAGAAATATTTAGAATTTAGGAGCTTGTAATAATTCTGTAAAATAAATAATGCAATATTCTTGCTGTTATCTACTTAGAAAGGCGCTTTCTGAAGGAATCCATGTGATGGTTGTTTTTGTCTGGATCAGACCTCAGGCCAACAGGGCCTGCTTACATAACAAGAGTTGATTTTTATAAACTGAAAGAGGCAAAAAGCCCAAACACTTAATAGAGAGGAGAAAATGCAGCTAGAGGGACTGCTGTTCAAAACACAGAAAACGGGTTTCTTGACCATGTGAAAATCTTTAAAATGCAATTAAAAACTAAACTATTTCACTGAGATGTGAAAAATCTTAAAATTTCTATGTTTTTAACACCTAGGAAGAACACATTCTAAATCACTTCAATCTCTTTAATGTCTTAAACAATGGCTCTAGAGGAAATCAGTCTGTTTTAAATTGAGGAAGACACAATGTGTGCATGTGTGATGTCTGGTGTTTCCAGTGGCTGCTGAAGAAATCCATTGCAGTGAAATTCTATATAAGCAGAATTCACATTCTAGTAAAAAACCTTTAAAAACTGCAGATATAGTATTTTTAAATTGATCAAACATTTACAGTTTATTCATATATTACTGAAATATACAACTTTGTAGTGATTAAATAGGTTAACACAGATAGAAGTATAAAAGAAATAATTTTTTAAAGTGCCAGAAATACGTTCTTGAACTAGTGCTCGTCAATGAATTGATCTGTTCTTTGCAATAAAAGTATAAATGGCACAGGTTGCATGGCTAAACCTTTGTAGCCTGATAAATAATCATAAAAAGCATTGGTCAGTTATATAAGTTGGTTCTAGAATATTAACAAACTTGATTGCATTTCATAGGTCTCTGGATGAGTTTGGATGTGAGAAATGACTTTACCATGGCTCTTGTTAAACGGAGGAAGAGGTTTTCACAATACTCTTTTGGTGCTGTCACAGTCCCACATCTTTATCCATTTTGGATCCCATGTGAGGAAGGTGGAGGCAGCACTTTCCACTGAGCTGTTTTGTCATTAAGGACACGTGTAGGGCAAACCAGAAGTCACAGTGGTTTGTGTCAAATTGAAAAAAAAAAAAAGGTAACAAAAATTGTATCAGAACACTTCATTTGGGCACATTCCATGGAAGTATTTTGGGTTTTCATCTCATAATGACATTTCCAGCACTAAATTTTAGGAGCTCAAAAATGCAAGCAAAAGCTTGGTTCTTCCCAAGTTTGTTTTTTTGGGACATATATATATACATATGCTTGGTCTGGTTTGTTCTAAAACTGGGGTGCTTTTCTTGAGATGGGGTATAAGGAGTCTTCCACACACATCTCTCTATTTGTGAGCCACTCCTATGAAAAAGAAAAACTCAGAACTTCTCATGACGTGACTCGAAGCCAGTCACATATGGATGAAGCTGACAAAATGTGTCTCCAGAGCCTACTCATTTCCAGAGTCCATCCTGCTTCCTTGCGTCCCTCACAAAAGCAGAAATCCTCCATCCAGAAGACCTCTTCTACCCAGCCACGTGAGTTAGAAACATCCAGATCAAGAACGTTTTTCTGAGACCAAGAAAACTGGAACACCAGGGCTATCAACTGCTCCGTCCTTGCACTGCACATCCCCGAGCTCTGAGCAGCCTGGAGGTGAGAGATCTGTCCCAACACTGCCTGCTGGCAGGTGCTGCTGCGTGGGGACATTCCTAAATTTCACTTTCCTCAAAGACCTCCTCGGTGGTCTCTCCGGTGGTGACCTCTCCCTCGCTGCTGTCGGACATGCTCATCTGTGGGGGCCCTGCCTGGGCCTCTGTCCTCTGCCTGCCCAACACCTGCTGCAGCTGTACCTCCCAGGGCTTGCTCACCTCCAGGCACAAGCGGTGCTTGCTGCTGAGGTGATGCTTTTTCCTTTTCTGCGAACATTTCCCGAGGTATTTGATGTTTTCCCCAAGGAAGCAGAGTTTGCAGCCCAAGGGATCTGCCAGCAGGAAACGGGACCACTGCTTCTGCAGCTCGGCTTTCACCTGAGGGGAGGAGGGAAGAGTCACTGATAATGATGCCTGAAGTTTTAGCTTTTATGTTTTTCAGATTCTGTGCTGCCTGGGTGTGTGGCTCTGAGCCTCATATGAAGTGCCATCAGCTCTCTTCACAGAGCAGGGAGACAAAACAAATCCTTTTCCTGATGGAGACCAAGGACAACTTTCAGGCCCAAAAGCACAAACAAAGGTGGACTGGAGGGAGGAACAAGAAGGATGGGACCTCACAACCTGAAGCTGTAACTGGACAATTAAACCCCAATATGCAAATGGACCAAGATTTAGAAAAATGTAAGACTTCATGACCATTTGTCCATTTTGTGACCGTTTTGGGTCCACCTTGGGTGTAGCCCTGGCCAGGCTCTTGTCCTGCCCAAGGTGTATCTTAAAGGCCTTTCAATAAATACCTACTTTATTCACTATCTCTGTCCAGTCTCTGTTTCAGGTCAGCCTTCCCAAGGCACCAGGTGACCACCCTGTAGCTCACTGACACAAATACTGGTTGTAAAATGAGAGGAACTGCCAAGTGCCAAGCTTTCTGCCCCTTCAGGGTTTACCTTGCACCTGCTGCTTGTAGGGTAGGAAGAGATTTGTTTGCTGAATCAATCTGAAGAGTCCAACCTCTTCACCTCAACTTAGGAAAGTTTTTCCTCTGCAAATCTGAGGTGTGTGGGAGCTCAAGTGACTCCCCTGTTCACAGCCTGCTGCAGGGAGGAGGAGGAGAAGGAGGAGGAAAGCCCAGGGCTGTGGAAATGAGGACCACGCAGCTTTACCCAAGTGTTAGGCTGGCGTAGCTGGTTGATTTTGTTAAAACATTTCTCTGGCAGCCTGATGACAATCCCCAGCACTGAGGGTCCCCCTGCCCGCCCCCCAGGAGCCAGCAGGGCAGAGGAGAGCAGGCTCCAGCCCCGTGTGCAGGAGCTGAGCCTTCCCCTGGCTCCAACAGCAGCACGTGGGCCTGAGAGTTCAGCTGGATCAGCTGAAGAAGAAGAAGTGGTGGTGGAAGAAGGTTTCTTCTGGTGGAAGAAAGCCAAAAGAGCAACTTCCAACAGCTGATGAGCGCTGCTGGCAGTTCTGTGCCCTTTGCCAGTGTCACACAAGCACTTCTCTAGTGCAGACAAGTGCCAGCTCTCCTGATGCATTAGGATTTTAACTTCTATATTTTTCATATATTTTCATGTAACTTTTATAATATGAATATAACTTTTATATTTTATATATTGTAATCCTGCAATTCTTCCATGTATAACTCTAAACTACAGTGCTAGCTACTGTCTTCACATTTTGCTCAAACAAAACAATTCCTCTCTAGGCCTGAAACTCAAGGACATCTGACTGTCTCAGGCCCTGAGAGATGTAAACAATGAACTGAAAACTTCTCTCACAGCATCGTGCCTTACCTCTCCATTAGCAAAGCAATAGAGAACTGCTACCAAAAAACCCTGTAAGAAAAAAGGAGTGAGAGGAAAAAGTCAGTGTGCAGGAAATACCTGAAGCTATAATTTAAATGTGGCATTAATGTTAAAGCCATAAATATAAACAATGCTCCTTAATGTTCAAAAAGGAAATTGGTTGCCTGCATTTATTTATTAATGAAGTCACCTAGTAATTTCTTTTTGTGCAGTTCCTTGCCAAGTGCAGGGCACATATTGTGCAGATGCTAAAGAACAGATTATGAAACCCAGTTTTATTTTCATTTTGCTACCACATCATGGTTTTTTTTCCAAACTATTGCTGTCATACTGTGACTGCTGCTATTTCCAAGTGTGGTAAAATAAAAAAAAATGCAGCTTGGTTTCTCATATTATCTATATGTTTGTTTGGATTTGAGAATTATTCTACTGAGATCTCATTTGGGTTCTTTTTACAAATTATTTCTATATTTACTGATTCGTGCTAGTTCAAAGTTCAGCTGTATTAATGTTATGGACATTTGAAATTGCTGTTTTTTCTTTGAAAATGATTTAGACAAACACCTTAAAAAATCCTACAGAAACAGCTTGCTTTAAACCAACCCCAAAATTATAATTTCCATTTGCCTCTCTCTGTCTGTGTTTGATCTCAGGCTAAAGCAGCTTACAGGCTGCATCTCAGCCCCACAGACATGCAGATTTATTCCCACTGCTTCAGGAAATACCCTTTTTTGGTGTGTCTAAAGGCATCTGTTACAAAAATTCTGATTAAGAGAATAAATACTCTGAGTCCCAAGTCAATATTTATATCACAGCTACAAAGGTGCAATTTAGTTGACAGCATTCGATTGTTCCCACACTCGTATTTTCCCAGAAATGTTTCTGCTTTGCTCAGACAAAAGTTTAAAAAGAAATTCATATACACAGAAACTTCAACATTTTTCATTATACCTAAAATTAACCAATAGCGTTCTGAGCCTGCTGTTAATTTTCTAGCAGTCCTGAATTATTTAGAGTCATTAATTCCTTACACATATGTGCAGTTTATCTGCCACACCAGTGGGAATGGGGACGGAGAAATAGCAAACAGAATTGCTTTCTCCATGTGTTTATTTCTCTCATTTTTGATGCTTCACCTGGGTTATGGTAGGAAGATACAGTTAATTAGAGTTAATAATAGGTGATATTAAGTGGAAATTGTAATGTAATAATTACATCACATAAATATATAATGTAATCTCATATTTAAATATTTTAAATATATATTATATATATTAAAGATGTTTTATATGTTTTATATCTATTTATATGTTTTCTATAGATTGTAATATATATATATTTATATTTTTTAATTAAATACAAATTTACGAGCTTAAAAAACAACTTTTTATGTAGAACTTCTCCTGCTCCTGGAGGCAGCTCTCTTTTTTTGGTGGGGTAGAAAGTTCATGACTCTGCTGGGTGGTTTGGGGGTTTTTTGTTATGAGTATGAATTCTAAATTTGGCCTCACAGGCACCACAAGCAGGAACAGGATTTAAACTCCACTCCTGAGCCCACTAAGCCTGATGAGAGCCACTGTGGGAAAGGCAAAGACTGGCCAGATCAGGAGCTGCCTGTGTGAACCCCCCTGGGCTGATTTCAGTTTTTAAAAACCTCTGGGAATCTCATTTGCTGCAGGGTAAAATCACGCCAGAAGATGGAAGACTTCGCTGATTATTTATATTTGATGCTCACTTTATCATCCTGGTTTCTTTAATGCTTGCTCGTTTTTCTCCCAGTAAAGTGATTTTCGCACTTAGAAACCTTTCCAGTGTGTTGTGACTTCTCAAGCACACGTTTTCAGAATTATCCCAGTGGGAGTGAAAACGGAGAATCAGAAATTCAGAAGGAATGATCATTAGTGGAAACACCAATAGGAAAGGACAGATGCACACATAATCCTCACGGCTGTTCTTCACTTCTAATGACAATTCCAATGTGATAAAATACTTGTCAAATAACTGTGTTCTCTCCACCAGAAACCAGTGTCTTTTCCTGAGGGTAACAATTTCCATGCACAATTTCCATGCCAAGATGTTTAGATTGCTCCATTTCCTAAAGCAAAGCAGCATCATACCTACAACAGAACTCCTATTTACAATTTAATTTTGTGCTCCTTGAAAATGTTTGAGTTAAACCTTCAGCTGAGATCCCAGGGATAATTGTTTTTCTTTAACAAAACAGTTTAGCTGCCTTTTAAAACTACTGAGAAGATTTACAGACTAAACAAATGTAATTGTGTACAGTTTATGTGCTTTTTGGCTAATCCCTTCATAAATAATGCTGCAGCTAAAAAAGAGAATCTGCAATAAACATTGGCTAAGATCTCTGGGTATTTTTTAATGGAGCTTTGCTTCTAAATCATGACATGCTGCCAAGCACATGCATGTTTCTCTAAAAGGAATGAAGTTTGTGTTCTTTAGCAAGGATGAGTAAGCTGGTTTATACATATCAGATTTCTTTGGACAAGCCAGTAAATAAAATCTTCACTTTAAATGATTCTGCACTTTTAAAATAACATCTAGGCACTGCAACCTCTCCAAGTAAGGATATGTCTAACCAAGAAACTTATATTCCAACATTAGGGTCCCTTCCAACCCAAATAAATCTGTTATTTTGTGAACACCATGTCAGCAGGCTCCTCGGGCTTGTGGCTCTCCAGGAATTCTCTGCTCTCACTCAGGACATTTTTCCCCTCGAGCTGTGGTGGAAATTTTAAAGTGTAGCCTCAATTACAGTGTCAACACACTAATGCATGCATACACCAGAGCACAGGTGCATATATTGCAAAGGTTAAACCCCAGGATCATCATAAATTGTGGGCAAAGTGCAGCAATGCTAACATGGCTTCATGCCTCAGGCTGCAGGGGAGGGCAGCAGTGTCAGAGCAGTGAATTACTGAGGAGCAGCCACTTGGAGCCAGAGAGATTGCCCTGAAAAAAGGGGTTTGTAGCAAATAAAGATCTGGAAATTGCTGTCCTGGTGCTCCAGGAAGACCAAGGCAGGAAGATGTGGGTGAAGGACAACTTTGCTGAGCAGGTTCATCAGTACTATCTCAAAAATTCATTACTGAGCTGGAATGCAGAACTCAAGGCAGAAGCAGACAGGAATGTTTTGTGCCAGAGTGCTGTTCTCTGGCTTGGCAGAGTGGAGAGCAAACACTTACAGGGAAGCACAGCCTGTGCCTGTGCATGAGTGGGGCCATCTGAGAATCACCACTGAGCTCCAGTGACAGCTCACTCTGGAATCTGGACTGCTTAGAACTGGCTGTTTCACTGGAGTGTGGCTCCTTTACTTGCAGCTGAGATCTGAGGGCAGAGCTGCCACAGTCACACTCCCTTCCTCACCTCAGGTTTCTGCCCACTCACACCAGACTAAGGCAAGGGGGACTGAAGAGGAGGCAAGTGCTTGAAGATCTGATTCTATGGGTGAGAAACTTCTTTTCCACCTACAGATGCTGGTCCATTTTTCTGTTCCATCCATGTGAGGGGTCTGAGAAATTTTCTCATAAAACTAACTAAAAATTGATGCACTTTTGTGAGAGTACACCTAGGAGTCCACAGTGTCACTCTGCAGATAAGGTGAACAAACATCCTTTAGGAAAATGGAGCCCAAACATGGATGAGACAGACATTCTCATGGTTATGATTTTGGTTGGGAATGTTTTAAATGGACCATTTTAATCCTGTTTTCAGGGGTCTGTAATGAGCTGTTACCTATTACCAGAGGACACCTTTTTTTTCTGAAAATGTCAGACTCCTTTTTGTGGTGTTTGGGACTATCATATTTAAGTATGCAATTTGTGAGTGTTCTATCTTGTTACTGCAACAGCATATTTAGAGAAATTATAGCTTGGGATATAATATTAAATCAGAATTCACTATAACCGTGGTGAGCAGAAAATGCACATGGATCTATGAACCCTAAAAACAATACTTGCAAAAGAGCACTTACATGAAATGAGCTCATTGTCAGCTGAATGAAAAGTCTTATATGTCTTGAAAGTCCTTCCACCTGTTCATCAGTGATGAAGGTAAATACAAATTCGTGGATCCCCAACAATGGAATCAGCACAAGTGTAGATCTTGCCAATCTTAAAAAGAAAATGTTTGATTATTGTATTTTTTAGACTTCCTTGTTGCCAAAAATCAAAAACTCAGAGAAAAAGAAATTATTCCAAAAACATGCCCTCAATATTCTGACTTTAAAATGGTAGTAGCAGTTTTGAGAATAACGTATGCATAAATCTGTGGAAAGTCTAGTTAAAAGGTATGTGTAAATGAATTTTTTTCTATGGCACATCCTGGCCAGAATAAAGTAATGCCTGATTCTCTATCAGGCTACAAATGTAGTGCTAGAGGGTTTTTCTTTTTCTTCCTGAATTTCAGTGACAAAGGGAAAAATGTGTCACAGCAGCAAAGGCCACAGGTGTGAGAGGAGATTCCTGAGAGCAGAGATCTCACTACACTGAAAAGCCTTTGTGAAAATGCCCCCAAAACTCAGGGCACAGGTACCTGCCTTTGCCTCTCAGACAGGGAAATATCTGTGGAGCCTGTTTTCCTATTCTGAATATTCCATTCAGAATATATCTATGTCCCATATTCTGAATATCTGTTACACCTGGTGGTGGTAGGTACATCTTTAGGAGAAAATGACAACTTTTTGATATGACAAAATTTTTAAAAAGGGGCCAAGACTTCTGTGTCTTTTGTTACCTACCTGTATTTGTAGTCGTGGAAGGTCATTTGCTGAGCTTTTAGCTTGGAAATCAGCATTCTGAGAATTTTTAAGAAGATGCCAAAGTTAACCTCGAAGGAAAATACATGTGGGTTTACTTAACAGCAAATATTATGACATTAAGCAGTTAACTACTAAATAAATGTATAATTGATATTAAACTCCTGCAAAACCTGCAATAACTGGAATGCAGCCGGGATGAGGCTGGAATACAAGCAGGTTATTGTCACATACTAATCATGCAAAGTTGAGTAACTTATCATTGCCTCATTCAGCCTGACATATAATTTGATACATGATCTTCCAGCACAAAATTACATTTCAATTTTTTAATACAGAATCCTGCTTCCTCGGTTTTTGAACAAAAGTTTACCCCTTATGTCACTTTATGTCTCCCTTGATATTTCTGTGGCAGGAAACTGTATCTTATTTGTTCCAAAATTTTGAAGGACAGAAATGGCACTAATTACAAAGACCAAGGAGGGGGAAAAATACAGGTTATATAATTCTTACTGCAATGGAAAACAACATCGGCCCTCGGATGATCCACCAGATCCCCATGTGTTCATTTGTTCCCCAGCACCTGGAGAACAATTTAAATTATAATTATTTTCATAGGAAAAAAAAAAAAAAAAAGCTCACATAACTTGTATTTCAAAAGGAACTTGGTAAAGTTCAACTTTTTTAGGTGGCCCCCATAAGAAATGGAATAAAACTAGGAAGAATTTCACCAACAACTCTGAAGATCTTTCCACATGAATGTTGTAAAAGGTTTCCCTGGACCATTAACTTCAGAACTATCTGGAAAACTCAGTCTCTGAAGCCACAAAACATGACACCAAACCCTCATCATGGAATTAATCCTACTTATATTATCTATCTGAAACTGGAGACTGGAAATGAGTAAACTGGGAACTGTGACCATGCTTCTTGATCTGCTGAAAAATGTGCATTTCCTTGAAGCTGTCTCTTTTTCTCCTGCTTTAACCTTCTGATTTGTCCTATTTCTTCTTGCTAATTAGCCTGAGGTTGTGTAGGATCTTTGCTTGCTTGTCATTTACAATTTATATGACATCTGACTCCATAAGACAGTAATTATTGTTTGGATGTTGCTCATTATCCATGTTGGCGTTGCAAATAAAATTCTCTAGAAACCACGAGAAATGAAGAGGAGAACAAAAGATTCCACACATAAACCACAAAGTTTGTGTGATGTCACCAACAACTGCAGGCCAGAAACTGGTGCTTGTCTGTTACTGTCATTGACTCCCTCACTAAATATCAGCTCTCAGCAGGTTTTGTCATGAGCTTCCATTAAAATTTACATTTTTCTTTAGAAAGTGGCAGTGAATACAAATTAAACTCAAAAGTGTCTCCAAGGAAAGCACTGGTCTCCTCTTCTTACTGACAGGATGCTCTCCATGAAGAGATTGGTGCACACAATTTTCTTCATGTAAATGGATGAACATTTCAGGAGCAGTGAAAGTTCATTCTACTCCTTGCTAAATGCACAAGTAAATCCTAAAAATAAAAATTCCTAGAAGTTTTTTTAATGCACAAGTACTAAAGGGAACCTTGAAAATGTAACAAGTATCAATAGGTGCTGTATAATCTGATAATTTGCTGGTCAGGTCTTGTGTCAAGTACTGCCAAGGGCTTTCAGCCAAGCAAACAGAAAGTCAGGATTCCAAAGAACATTTTATTTAATGACCTACCCGGTGTTCTCCAGTTTGGATCTGCTTATTCCCCAAGGGCCCACAAACAGGATTGGAACAACTGAAAAGAAAAGAAGAGTCTATTCCAGCCAAGCTTGTAGAAGTGTGTGGTGCAAAGACTTGTGCTTTTCAGTTTTCTATTTAGAACAGTACAAAAATCAACTTCATCCTGGCTTTCCTCGTTTGTAGTTCAAATACAAAATGACTCTTCATGGTGTAGTTGAATCTTGCATTTTCAGGCTGAGGAATACATTCACACATAAACACCCTGCTGATCTGCTGAAATATTCTAAATTTCTGACCCTGGAATTCAAAGTAATTGGCACACGAGGCCTTACAGACTACCTTAGGAACAGTTGTTGAATTTTAAAGGAGTTTTCAGTGAAGGTGTGAGATGCTGCCTGGTTAATTAAAACAGCTGAGAAAGGATTGTTGTCCTGGACCCCTTCAAGAGAATCCCAATCCCTTTATTGTTGTCCCCAACCCTTCCTGGAGATCATAGACTGATAATAATTATTATTATTACTCTTAATTAATACTCTTATTAATACTCTTAATTAATACTCTTCTGGTAGGGAGGAAATTTCCTAACAGACTTATCCATTGCAGTTTGAACATGGAACAAAATGACTGATCCCTGTCCCAACAAGCTGGTGATGAAAGCAACAAAGGGATTTAGGGATGATGAAAGAATGAAACAACACTAAAAAACCATGAAAGATTGTGGTCTTGGTGCATCAGCAACCTGTGTGCTCATACAGCCAAGGGTCCTTTAAAGAGGAATGTGAGAGGGAACAGAGAAATCCAGGCATGGATGGTGAGGAGGACCCCAAATTAATTACCTTTAAATTGTCTTTATTTCATGGATAATGCCTGAAATGTAAGACCTGACTCACACAGTGTTTCAGATTGCCTCCTAACTTAAAGCACACCTAGAACTTTTAGGTGAGCTGGGAAGGAGAGCATTTAAATGAAAATTGCTAATGATTTGGCATATTTGCTATAGAGGTGCTCTATTACAAAGGGAGGAGATGAAGTTGCTGGTAGTACCATCATATTCAGTGATGACAGTATACAGCTCAGTATAAGGAAATTTCTTCTTGTTCTTCCCACCAGGCATCTGTTTTCTTATGAAACAATTCTCTGATTTCCTGTATCTGCAGCTCAAGCTGAGCTGCAGCCAATGTACCACTGCTGACATATTTCCATTTACAATTGCTGGCTTCCAAACTAACAAATAAAACTGAATTCAGATTTTTTTTCCCTTCTTTTATTTAATATTCTCCACTGACTCAGCAAAGCATGACACAATCAGTTCTTTGAAACAGTTCTGGACTTACCCCATCCTATCACAATATATGTCTGTAGCAGTCTTCTTTCAGAGAGTACCACAGTGATCAATAATGTATGCAGATAAATTCCTTCCACTAATAGCCAGAAGTAATTTGCCCCAACAAAGTAATGCATGAAAAACTGGGCAGTCCTGCAAATGATGACAATCTGTAGGAATGAGAGACCAGGAGTCGTTGTAAATATAGATATGATGATCTGCATGTGAGAGTTTTTACTGGTGAGCTGTTTAAATAATAGTCATCATTAACACCTTGCAGATAATTTTCCTTGTTGACATGGGCAAGCTCTATTCCTACAACAACATACAAGAATAATTTATTCACAAGTGGTCACAAATGAGATGTTGTAAATAAGTGCCAAATAAATGCAGACATTTCTTTCTAAAGGCTACATGGTGTGAGTTGTTTTAAGTGGCTGTTTCTAAATACCACAGTCAATTATTATGTCCTTTCTATTCATTTAAAATAAATCTCTTACAATCAGGATTTCATCTTGATGACTCCAACTTTTCTCAACAAAATTTCAGCATCCAAAGCTCAACTTAGAAACACCTCAACACTTGATGCTGTAGGACAAACTTCCAAAACTGTAACTGTTATGACCACTAGACTCACATTTACTGTTAGCTCTGAGCTAACACATTACCTCTGGACTGAGGTATAAGATCCATCCAGTTTCATCGTTTGGTCTTTTTGAGTAAATGTTGTAGTATACAGAGTCTTTTATAAGAACTGCAGCAGCACGCAAGATAAAGGATGCAAATAAATTCATATGGATGTAGTTTCTTGTGCAGTGAAGTTTTCTGTGGGAGAAAAAATAATGTATGAAATCCTCTGGAATATATCTAATTTTCAGAAATCAATTTTTTAAAACCCAACAAAGACCCAGCAAAATAATTGTTGTATTCATATTGCTGCCATCGATGGATTCTGGTTGGAAATTGCATTTATATTGCTCCTTAGAAAAATACAAGTTATTTACATGGAATCAACAGAATGGTTTGGGTTGGAAAGGATCTTAAAGCCCATCTCATTCTATCCCCCCTGCCATGGGCAAGGACACCTCCCACTAGCTCAGGTTGCTCCAAGACCCATCCAACCTGGCCTTAAAATCTTCCAGGAATGGGGCAGTTTATCTGCATGACCTGTGCCAGGGCCTCACAGTAAAGAATTTCTGCCTAATATCTAATCTAAATCTACCATCTTCAGCTTAAGGCCATTTCCCCTTGTCCTATCACTCCCTGCCCTTGTCCAAAGCTCATCCCCAGGGTTTTTGTAGCCCCTTCAAACTGGAAGGCTGGAAGGTACTGGAACACTGGAAACTAAAGAATAACTTCAATTTCATTAAAAAAAGAATATGAGTGCAGGGGTCTGTATGTTTAAAACACATGTAAATTTATACTAACCTGAGTAAAGAAAGTATAAGCAGAGCTAATACCAGTGAGATGAGAGAAAAGTAATATCCTATAGTGTATAACAGCTGTAATGTGGTGAGAAGTTTATGATCTTCTTCCTGGAGACAAAGAAGAAAAATGTGTTATGTGGGCAGGGGGACAGAGCAGAAACACAGCTCAGAAACTTTGGGGATCACTTTCTTTGGGTTTCCAGGAGCCAGGGCAGGATTCTGATCCCTGCTCTGCCTTTTGAAATCCGTGTATGACAAAGACACTCCCACTCAGAGTTTCTTTTTAAACACAAAGGCACTCCCAGCCTACCCCCAGATTCCTCCTGCACAAACACCATTCACAGTCCAAACCACAGCTGATCTTTGCCATGATTCCATGCACCAAGTGCATCCTGGTGGGTTGACAGCTGCAGAGATAACTCACTGAACCTGCACACACGAGTGTGTGTGTGGCCTGCAGGCACAGTCACTGACCAGCTGTGTCTGCACAGGCTGCAGAGCCAGCTCTGTCCAGAGTTATTCAAACAGACTGGCTTCTGTCTTGAGTTCAAAGAAAAAAACCTAATTATTGAATTAGGGCTGTCTTGAATGTTTTGAAGGACAAATAAGACCTCAGAGGAGGAAGGGAACTACTCACACTTTCATAGATTATCATAGAATATCCTGAGTTGAAAGTACCTACAAGGATTGTTGAAGTCCAGCTCCTGGCCCTGCACAAATTTCCTTTGAATTTGCCTAATTTAGCATTTGTTTTTCCTAAGTTTTTTCTATTTTACCTGCTTATATCTACCTCTCAACTATTCAAACTTATAGCCCAAGTAAAGCATCTCTGAAGAGGGAATAAGATCCAGGATATGTGGCTTCCATAATCCATATTTGTCCTACAGAGCTTTTCTTGGAGCCTGGTCTTTTCCTCAGTGAATTTGATGTTTTCCTTGTTCTGCTACTCAGCACCAGGGACTTTAGCACTGTCTTCCTGCCAGCAATGTTCTCTAATAATTTCATGCCAGTGAGCCATGCCTCTCTTGGAGGGGGTGAAAGTGCCCAGGGAAAGCAGTGTGGGTGCAGGAGATTCCCAGCTGTTGGTCACTCTGCTCCATGGAAACATTCCAGCAGGTAAAAACCTTGTGAAAATCTCAAGTTATCATCTTGGCTTTTTCAATTTTGCAGCATCAAAGCACATGAAACCAAGCTGATTCCTCTGATGTGTGAAGATAGTGGCTCTGGGTTATTTCCAACATCTTGGGGGGGGTTTCAATTAAATAAAACAAACAGGCACAAGCCCACATTTAGGTAGGAAAAAAAAGGATCCATGTTGGTAGGAAAGCTGATTAAAGCTTTCAAAGAAATGGTCTGCTGTCACACAAGATGAAATAACATGTCTTGCAGAAACAAATATGCTATCCAGAATGGTCAACAAACTTTGGAAAACACTCAGAATTTATGAATATTTATGACATTTGCAAAAATAAACTGAAAGCTTGGAAATTCTTTTACTTACTATATAAAGAGCTTAGTAAAACCACAGTAATACACAGAGATACTAAACTAAAATTATTTCGTAACTAATCAGTAAAGCAGTGTTACTTGATAAAGTAAGAAACAACACTCGGTCAGAATGGAAAAGTAAAAAATAGCGGTAATAGTTCTTACCTAAGAGACCTAATTCTGACATCTGCTAAGCTGAACTTCATGGCAAAAGAAGTTTGGCTGACAAAGTCCAGCCCCTGGCCTGATGTAATATGAGAAATACAGGAAGGATGGCATTAGATTAGGGTGAATCCAGTCTCTGTCCAGCTAACTTTGAAATAACCAACTAAAAGCTCATTAAATGCTGAAAGGCTCAGGAGGGAAGTTGTCTGACTTTGACAGACTAATGTGATTTAGGTGATGCTGGGAGATGCTGGGATGCTTATTTGCTTGACAAGTTGCAGTGGTTTTCTATTTTATCAGGAGAAAATCAGCACATGAACACTGGGCTCTGAAAAGAAAATAACTCGAGGCACCTAAAGCAGGAATTCCCTTCTTTACTATTTTCTCTTCTGCTTCTTATAAATAAAATAAAAGCTTTCCATTTGATAATTTAAATGAAATCTGAAGATCCTTTGCAGGTATTAAATGGAAATGTTTTGTCAGTTACTCAAGAAAGGATTAAGCGGATTAAGGTTTTCAACCGCAATATAAAACATACTTACATTTTTTTGGAAATGATTTTTCTCAGAACATTCTGAACTATCTCTCCAAATGTCTGTGGAATTTTCCTTTGTTTGCCAAATCCCTTCATCCAAGCAGACTCTGTATACATGTCCTACACTTCCTGAAAGTAAACAGAGTTTTAGTTTGAAAGGTCAAAATAGAGATTTCATTTTTCATACATGTTCAAAAGATTTCTGCCTCACACCTCCACAATAGACTCTACACCACCCATACTCAAAAAAAAAATTAATAATACCCACTTTTCTTTTGTCTTTGTCAATATATTTTTTATATTTTCATAGGCCAAAGTAGCAATGTAATCCAGCAGAAATAAATTCCCAGAATATACCTGTTTTTTACAGGAAAACCCACACAGTACATCCAAAAGAGAAGCCTACATCTCACTTCATTAATTTTTTCTCATTAAGCTCGTGAATGGGTAATTCATTGTCCAGGCTGTGCAGTCAGAACTGCACAAGGATTTGATTAGGGAATGATCTTTCTCTGTAACCCCTGGTGTTGCAGGCTGGTGTTTCATTTCTGTGCTCCGGGGCCCCTTCAGCAGGTGGGGTGAACTGATGAAGTTCTCTTGGTTTTCACTGCCTTGTCCCAATTTATACTAATTAGGAATTTGCCCACAACATCAGAGGAATGGTGGGGGGACCCTGGTTGATATTTGATGTTGTCCATTACAGCTGCCGTCCATTTATTTCTAATCAGACCTGAGCTTTTTTCAATCATTTTTGAGTTGAAAGTGTTTAAGGGTGGTAACAACAACCAGAATATCTTGTTTTGCTCAGCTCAGAGCTGAGAGAATTGCTCTGGGAGCACAGCAGGAGCTCTGCATGAACACTAGACACTGGAAAAAACCTTAAACCATCCATGAAATGTGATCAGAAATCTTGCTTTTGTAGAAATTCAGACAAAAAAAAAGAGTCTCCATCTCATAGAGGCAAAATGCTTTTGTTTATTATGAAAATCTGGGTTTGTTCTAAATGGTTGGCAGAAGCAGTTTGGGAGATTAGATAGAAACTTGGTGCCTTACTGCTCATTAGCATAAAAAAGGGTAAATTATATTAAAGAACAAACCATGTGTGGTTTGGGCTGGAGAAAGCTGAGATAAGAAGCTGGCAGCAGTCTCCCATAAATTAAAGGACTCAGGTAGAACTGGTCCCATCAAGTGGAATTAGAAAAGCAGCCCAGAAAGGCTGCTTAGCAGGATTCAGAAAGGCTGCTCTGTGCTGACAGCAGTGCCCTTCCATTCCTTTATGGGAACCTTCTTTGGTCTTCAACACTTTTGCTCCTGAAGGTGTTTTTTGTCCCCCCTTCCTGAGAGTTGCATTCCCTGAAGGGAAAGGGTTAATGGGAGACTGTTTTGTCCACCACACCACGGGCTGGTGGTGGGCTGTACCCCACTGGAGGGCTGGCTGCTGGGGATGCCACTGAGCTTGGCTCTTCCAGCTTTCTGGAATCGTGGCTGGGATCAGTGGGGACCCCAGAAGTTGAAGCTCAGGAGCTGAACCCTGAATCTCTTACTACAAATAAAGTCCTGAAGGCAGTGTGGTTACATGACCTTGCAAATGTTGCTTTACACAGTACAGAGCTGTGGCAAGCACAGATGGAGAAAAAGAGTGAATAAACATGGAAAATTACTTTGTGCCTCAGTTCAGAAGTGGTACAAAGAGGTGAGACTCTTTCTGCCTCATCCACTTCGGAGGACACTGGGGCACAACCTGTCCTTCAGCTGAATTCCTGGCACAAACTCCAAGACAAGTTCCCACTTTCACATTACCATTTTCCAGCCATGGCAAGTATGAAGGGCAAGGAACAGAGACATTTCCTGGGCGTGAGTAAGGCCAGCAAACAAACTGATCAAATGTCCCATTGCAGTGTACTCCTGGGGAGAGAAGCAAATAAAAGTTTTACAAAATGTTGTCCAGACTATGGACAATCATGGAAACCATTTTGTACTGTTCCAGGTAACCTGCAAGCTACTCCAGAGCAATAAGATATTGCAGATAGATGAGGTTATATCTCTGGTAATCTCTCAGAGTAACTCAGTTTTAATCTTCACAATTATCACGTCAATCACACAATGATGGTTAAGATAAACCATTTGATAATGTAGAATTGAAATGGTGCAGGCAGGTGACAGCAACATAAAATAAAATGCATTAATAGCTGCCCTAGTGTCTTGGTTAGTTTCTGTCTTTCTTTTAGGATAACACCAAAGTTCTTCTCTCTTACCTTAAATGCTTTTGCTCATCTTAAGCCAGAAGATAATATCCCACTCCATTTTCCATAGTGCTTAGTAGTACTTTGAGAAACTTGTGTAGGAAAGAGAACCCAGGGAGCAAGAAAAAAAGCTCTGAGCTATCTCACCTGTACCTTTTTGGGGTGCTCCTACTAAAATACAGACCACAGGATGTGGATTTTTACTTATTCTGTTGTACCTTTGAGGCTAAGCATCTGTGTTATGATCCGTGTAGCTGTTAACATTTACAGCTGCATCTTTATTGTTCTTTTCCCCAATTTCTGTTTGCTCAAGTGTGGACTGGGAAGGCTGCCAGGAGGAAAATGCCCTTTTTTTCAATTTCATGAAAGCTGAACTTCTGAGTCCCTGTATTTCTCTTGCTCACCCACTACAAATTCCTTCCCTCTAATATCTTGCCGGGTCACCTGGCTCAGTTCTAGTTGCCACCAAAGCCATCATTCTCTGCTTTCCTGGCAAAATACAATCTTCTTTTGTATCATGCTAATGTTTTCTGCACACCAGGTGTTCACCACAGGCTATTGGCTTCTAGCTGCTCTCCACTGCTCCTTTCTTTCCTGCCAGCATTAGCTGTAAGCCATCCTGCAGGTGCACTGGCTGAGCTGATGTATGCTTTGCTTTCCCTGCATTCCATAAAATCTTTTCTCCCCTCTGCAGTCCTCATCACAGTCTTCTTGCCTCCTTGACTGCAGTCACACAGTCAAGAACTTGTGGAAGCTTCTTTTCTCAGGCTTTCTCTGTTTTCCCCTTCCCTATTTTCCACAAATGACTCTGACTTCTGACCCTTCCCAGTGTGGAGACACCCACAAATTTGGTGAGGGTTTTTCACACCTGCCTATAGCCAGAGTCCAAACCAGAGAGCACAGATGGCGGAAAAACCCTTTTTCTGACCCAGAGATGGGGCTCCTGAGAGGCATTTTAAAAGATTTTATTCCATTTTCAGTCTCATGAGAAGGGTGAGACAATACAGATGTTACAATTCACACCATCACAATCAGAAGCCAAACTATTTCCTAATTACAATACATTATAAGTGTTTTTTGGCCTATCAGGTTTTGCCACACAATGCTGCTAATGCTTCTAAGCCAATCATCTAAAAAGACCCCACATGGGTCTTGCTACAATACATCTTTCATAGTTCTATTTCTCCGAAATATCTGGTCTGTTTTAAAGGTCATCATTTGAAACTTGTTTGTAGTTCAATTTGTCTCTCAACAATGTCTGTCCTATCCCATGGCCTTTCTAAATCAGCATATTTTCTCTCAAAGTTTGCATACAGATGTACAAGATTGTGTGAGCTTTCAGTCAGGCTTTGGGAATTCTCTACAAACCCATTTCCCACACACAGATTCACTTTTCATCTTTCCTTGGTGAACAGCAGCCACCTCTCCCCTAGCCACACCCTGGACTCCTTCAGCTCCTCAAACCAAAGCCATGCCCTCCTCTCCAGGAGACAGACACCGAGCTGAGCAGAGTTTATACATTTAGGAGTGAAATAATGATGGATTGTGAAGTCCCTTTTGGCAAACAGCAGAAAACTTTGAGCACCCAATCGAAGGAGAGAGGCAGGAATTTAGGAGGAGACACTGTAGGTGTCCTGCTCTTCATCTAAGCATCCAAAAGCCACAGAGACAGGTGAATAAACAAGGGACTTTGGGCTAATATTTGTGTCAGGTGAATTATTCTACATTTAGAACTTAGGAACAGACATACAGCAAGACAATATTTGCATATTCCTGTTACTCAATACATTTCTTCATTGCTTAATTACTTACCACTATCTACAGATGATTCCTGCAGCATTTTCAAGCATTCCTGTTTATATTTGTTCCATCCAGTAGTGGTTTTTTCCAGCAGAGAACCTTTAGCCTGGGAGTGAAAATACTGTACACGAGAAAAATCAGTTAGAACCTTTTTGTCCTCAATGACAAGTTTCCTTCCATTATAAGAAATTCTGGTCTGAGCTCAGAAATAGAGGAGAGGAGAGGAGAATGGAGGAATGGAGAAATGGAGGAATGGAGGAATGGTAGGTAAAAAAGGTCTAAAGGGCTTTTTGGTATTAGAATATTTTTAAAGATAATCAAGCACACCTGGTTGTGTAGTATAGCAAAAATAATTGAATAAAACAGCAATGCAATAAGGAGTGTTATTTAGCTACTAACACCTTTCTCTGGTGCATTCTGTACCCCTGCCCAGCATTTCACAGACCACTTATTTTACCAGCAGCTGCAACTGTGCCATAGACATCTTTCCTCTTTTTCCTTTTTTAAGAAACACCTTTGTAAATTTTAGTTTTCCTTGCCCATTTACACCGTGTTGCTCTTTTTGCCTCAACAGGGCACTGTTTGGCTTTCTTCTTGTGTCCATAGGTGAGAAGAGTCTTCACCCTCTAGATTTCCCACATAATAAAATTACAGACTCATCCTTATCATGCAACACTCTGACTGCAGATGTCTTTAAGAGGGCTGCAGCTGATAATTGCTGTTTAGGAAAAAAAAAAGGCTAAAACCACAAGAATTAAATGCAAAAATGCTTGGAGATTTGGGTGAAGAAACGCCTTATTAGGAGCAAAGCAGGTCAGAAAGGATAGTGGGAGATGCTGCTTACAGTGTTAGCATGATGGCTTGATCATTATTTATCCATAAAAAAGAACACCATCCTAGGTACTGTCAGTGCAATTAACCCCCCTGTTCTCCTGAAACCAAGACTTTGAGAGGCCACAGCAGTCAAAGATTGCTGTTAGTGGAAGTCACCAAAACTGAAAAATTCATTACTGGTTGAAAATGTTACCGATTCTAACGAGCAAATTTTGGAGAGCAAACGAAATATAAGTTTTCTAAACAATCTTTTTATTAAAAGACGCCTTTCAGTTCTCCAGGAAAAGTCAATTTCTTTTTGTCTCTTTCTCTGAAACTGCCTTTAACATGTGTGTGGTTGTCTGATGTTGTCTGAACATGGTGATGTGCCAGGGGCTGAGACACATAACCAGACCAATACATGGCTGTGAACTTCACCTTTGTCTCTTTAAACCTATGGTTTGATTTAATTTTAATGAAGAAAATCATATTTATCTACTTTCAAAACAGGAACAGTGTTCTAGTGAGCTAGCTCTTATGCAGGATCACTATTTCATGCATGTTTTTACTGTGTAAAATATTGCCTGCTCAATACTCTGCTTTTAGTCTCTCAGTCCACTTCCCACTTTAATCTTGAGGGAGTAGAAAGACTGCAATCATTCTCCCGTGGATGGGCTTGTGAGATAAGGGGAGAATATTTACAGCAGCCATGAGAAAGGAATGCATGTTTCCAAACTAAAAAAAAGCATCTTGACTTTTCCCTCATGCAGGCCTCAGAAGGCTGGGAGCCAGGGGAGATTCTTCAGGCACTCGGGGGTCAGTGAACCTCCTTTGAAGAGGCAGAGACATGGGGATGACGCATTTGCAGACAGCACTGCTTGGTGGAGGGAAGAACACTCCAGTTTCTGATAAACAAATGCGTTAAATGGTCAAGGAAATAGAAAGGAAACCTCTTTAGCAGTGGCTACCTGGCAGCTCATTTGGTCCCATTCCTGGGTTTGGGGTTGATGCACAGTCATGGGAAGTTCACTTAACAAGAGTGAGGAGCAGGCCAGGCCTAAATGACAGTTCCCCATCACTTCCTGATGGAATTGTCCATTTTCTCAGGTCTCTGGGCATGGTCACTGTTGGAAAAACCCAGCTTACAGAGATAGGGCAACTGGGAGGCCCCATCAGAATTTTTAAAGACTTTATTCCATTATCAATCTCGTAGAAGGGTGAGACACAATAGGTGTAAAACTCAATGCCATTCTATCAGAAGCCAAAATATTTCTTGTTTACAATACCTTATAAATGCTTTTCAGCATATTAGCTTTTGCCACACAATCCTGATAATCCTTCTAACACCAATCACCAATTATTTTAATCCTGTTAAGGCTTTTCTGTACGACCTGCACTTTCAGAGAATAATTTACCTCTCCTGACCCAGGTTCTTGTCATTCCCCTTGGGACCTGAACCACAAGAATGAGGATTTTGCATGATATCCCTAAGCTGCCACTAGAAGGCAAACCAAGGAGGCTGGGAAGAAGGCACCAGCCTTTAGAGGGAAGGGGAATTGAAGGGAGTGAGACACCTTGATGTTCCGTGTCTGTTTAAGTGAAAAGGAGTCAACAAAAAGTCAGAGGCAGGCTTTGTGCTGTGTGCTGACACCCGTGTGCCCACGGTTCCACAGAGAGAGGCCCAGGGTCTCTCAGGAAGAGAGAGGATCTCCAGTCTGGGTCAAGATGAGCAGCACAGAAATCACTGCTGCAGCTGCAGAGGCTTATTCTGGTTTTGTGGTGTTGGAGGAGACCAAGTCACAGAACAACAAAATTACACAGTGGTTTGGGTTGGAAGGGTCCTTAAATACAAGAAAGATCTGATTACAACCCCCTGCCATGTGCAGGGACATCTTCCTCTGTCCCAGGTTGCTCCAAGCCCCATCCAACCCGGCCTGGGACACTTCCAGGGATGGGGTGTGGGCCCTGTGGCCCCACAAATACCCATCTGCAGCTGTGATTACAAATCCCAAGTTCTACAATAATCTAAGTTTTGGGTTAGACACAGTGCAAGTTCCGTGGCAGAAATACAAACTTTCAGGGAAATCTCCCATGATCTCAGCCGGTGGAAACACTTTTTGATGTGTTTTGCAGCTCTTGATCTGTTCTGCATTTCAGTTGCCATTCGGCCACTGCTTTTAAACTTCAGACTGGGGAAAATTAAACTCCAGTGTCCAAGACAGAAGCTCAAAAAGTCCATGATCTTTTGGCCTAACCTGGACATCATTTCAGGTTGTCTGAAGTTTTTTTTGGTAAAAAAAGGAACTGTCTCATCCCGCCAGCCTGGCCCCTGCTTGTGCTGAAGTTCACCCATGAGGAAATTTAATCAAAATTCCCTGGAAGTATCTGGCCATTTGTTTAGATTGCACCAAGAAGACACTTCAGAAATTTGTTGGATGAAGAAGAAATGTTGCCTGAAGCTTTCCTTTAAAAAATGGATATTTGGTTGCAGATCGGTTTAATGTAAATTTTTTGTAACTGACCACTCTACAGTCAGAATTTCACCCTTTTAATTTTTTATACCAAGTTAGCAGTGAAATGAAATGTTGCTGTTTATTCAGAATATGCTCTTGTGGATGGAAAACAGCCCCTTCAATTTAGGCATTAACTAAAAATAAAAGCTGAAAAATATTTATTCATTCCTTCAGCCATGATCTGGCTTTAGTCTGATGGATATTTTTTCCTATCTATAGAGGTTTTTGCTAGAAAATACAGATATAGTGATTTATGGCTGTTATTCCTTTAAGAGTTTCTTTCTTATGAAATAAAATATGAAGAAATACAGCACATATTTCTTTAAACAAGTTGCAAGAGCCAATATGACAAACTAATTCACTGCAATTAGTTTAACAAAGTTTTGATCTACCAGAAGTATTTGGGAGATTTTCTGTTAGCATTGATGGAACTAATGCTTTGGTCGAGGTGTCTCACAAATCTGAGAGTTGTTTCAGTTCTATAAACAGAAGCTCTAAGCAAAGAAGCTCCAGATTTGAATTATGCAAAAATATTAGGAATATTTTCTAATACATATATATATATATATTTGTCACCTGATACTTTTTTCTTTATAAAAATGTTAGAAACACAGATATGGGCTTCACTGCACATACAGCTGCAAACCCACTTTCTTAAAAACACAAGAAAAAGGAGATTAGGTGGATAGAAATACCTTTTCACTTTCAGCTTTTTGTCCTGGTGCCCATACACTCCAGAGAAATGTACCCTAAATATACGTGTGAATTTTATTCAGTTCAACAGAAATTTACCAAATTTCAGTAATTGTTTTTAAAAATTATTCAAATCAAGATTGATATTAATAAATAAATAAGAACTGCTAAAAACATATGAACCCATGAAACTTTCCTTGAAGTGAATTATCTTGAGTTATTTTCTCATTAAATACCGAAACCCCTTCCAAATTATAAGGTAAGTAAGAAGAAAGCATTTAGAATTTTGTAAAGATTTAAGGAAAAAATAAAAATAAAATGCTTTAGTGGATATCTACAGGAAATAAGGGCAGAAATCTCATACAGATTTATTTGCTTTCTCTACGAAGGTGAGGTGCAGAATGAAACCAGCCAGATTTCACAAATTGGAGATTCAGTTCTCACAAGTCAGAGGCTAAAAAGTAGTGCCAGAAACAAATCAAAGCTGAGTTTAGAACAGAGAAAAAATAGTAGAAAATAAACGTGATTCATAAGAGTATTTTTTATCTGGTAGGAAAACTGAAAAACAAATATAATTCAATACTGATCAATACTGGCACGAAAAGCGATTGTGTAAACTGGTGTAAACATAATTTATTCACTGTATGAATGAGGATTAATAGAATAAAACTGTAACAAATGACCTAGTCAGAGAGAGTTCTCATATAAAACTCTACAGCTTTGTCACCATTATTTCTCATGACTAATTAATAATAAAAATCAATTCTTATGTCAGACGGATTTTTGGTACAAACATGCTGTTTAATGTTGAAATTAAAATTAAATTGATGCTAAAATGCTACTTGCAAGGAATTCACTTTTATACTGTCCATTATCAATTACTGAATTAGCTTACCTGTTTCACAAGAAACAATATCATGATAGAGCTGGCAGATGTTGGAGGTATCCTGGACCAGAGTCCCATGCTGGAATACAGAGCAAAAGGTGTCACCACGCCCACTCGAATAAATTTGTCCCCAATATGCTGCTATTTCACTCTGCAGATCAATTATATATTAAAAAAAAGAACAGAAGTAAAAGTTTCTTCTTTTATGAATGCCGCTGTTCCATGAATCTTCTTTCCAAATAAGTGAGGAAGTCCCCTGAAGTGTTTAGCTCTGCTAGACTCCAACTATGTTTCGATTTTTCTGATTAAAGGCAGAGAGAGCTTAGTCTAAACTTCACAGCAACTCTGCTTACTGTAGCTTGTCCATTAGCCAATAAGAAGTCAGAAAACTCCTAAAACATTAAAGGGCTGATCCTGTTCCTTGAAGCTCCACAGGAATTTTGCCAGTGATTTTTCCAGAATGTAATCCAGCCCCACAAAAACACACATATATATATATTTATACACACCTCATGAAACCAATAAACGACACCTTAGAACACAGAAAAGCTTTGTGTTGGAAGCTTGCAGACTCAGTCAAAGTTTATGTTTTTTGATTTTGATTTTTGGTTTTATGCTTTTTGATCGTATTTTGTCGAATGTGCACAGCCAGTGCAGGATCAGGGATTATCTACATGTGAAAAAAAAATTATGTCAGAAGCAGTTAAGTTTTACTACAATTCTTGTGATGTTCAGTGTTTTCTTCAAAGCTTCAGTTGCCAGGTGGATCGTGGCTGTCTTGGTGTTACCTGCATGTATTTGGTTTACACACCTCTCAACATTTCACTCCAGCAAAAATCACTGCATGTAACACTTTGCTTGAAGGAAGGTTCAGCAAATCTATTTGCTCCTCTCTTATTTTCTTCCTTTTTTCACAGTTTAGACAGAACTAACCAATAAATACTCGTGCAATCCATTTCTCCTATGAAACAGAGCGTTCTCGCATGAAAAATTGGTTTGAAAGTTGTGGTACCAGCATTGCTGGGACATGAGCAAAAAACTGTCTCTGGGAAACATCTCAGACTGCATCTCCTCCAGAAGCCATCAATGGTTTCACAGGCCTCAGAATATATTTAATTACAGCCATATGCAGATTACTCACAGGAATAGAAACACAGATAAGTGTTTAATCCTCGGAAGGATTCCCCTCCCTTCCTCCCTCCTGCCCTCACACTTGCTCTCAGTCCTGTTCTCACAAGTGCTACACCCCTGTGAAAATGCAGTGAGACAAAGATGTAGGAAAAAATAACTCCTGGCTGAAGGTACATCTGGTCTCTGAGATTTGCTCTGCCTTTGTAGACCAGACCTGCTTGGTCTTGCACTCTGTTCCTGGCCAGCTCTGTAAAGTGAGCTTTTCATAACAGCCCAAAGCAGGCGTTCATCCTGTTATCCTTGAGTTTCATGCTGGGACTCAGCAGCTCTGCCATCTTTGGGTAGAGGGTTCTCTTGAAAATCCAAATTATTTTCATTTGAAGATACATCTGTGAGTTCAGTGTCTATCCTGTGGAACCATTCTCCCCCAGGGCACATGTTATTTTTTGACTTAACAGTTGTAAAATGAAGCAGTGAATTACTAACACCCCAGCTCCTTTTGGTTCTTTGCATAGATTACTTGCATCACCAAACAGGCAGAAAAACATATATATATATATATATATATATATATATATATAAAACATGTCAAGGTGGCAAATGTTCCCTAGGCGAAGGAAAAAGAAATGCTATTTCATGGAGTGAGAAGATGCACATATAAAATAAGGATAATTCAGAATTTTCTCTAATGTTTCACCTCACTTGGGCAAAACTTGTGTTATGTGTTCATGGAGGCAGACTGGACAGTGCCCAGGAAACCATCAAGAGCAACATCAGGTAATTTATGACTTCTATTTGTCACTGGTGGAACTCTGAAGGCAGGCAGTCACCTTCCTAGTGCTCCGTGCTGTGAAATGCTGTGGCTGACCAACCAGTTTTATCTCCTTGTGAGTTTTTTTATAGTAAGAGTCAGAACTGTATTCAGTTTAAACAGTGATCAGTGTTACAGCAGCATTTGGAACTGTGAGATTTTGTTTATTCCATAGCTAAGAAATAGAGAGATTCCATCAGTCTGACTCCACTTCTGATCAAGGTAAATTGCCATGTTTTGTTTGTATAAATAAAACTTCAGTGATTGCACACTGGGCTACTCCAGTACTCTGTGTTCTGTGTGTGATTCATGGGGCAGATTATCATTTATTGTCACACTTCCTCATATTTCTCTCACAATACATTGCTGCCAAGCAACACTGTCCTTTATTCTTAATCTCTCCTGCCACATGATTTCTGGTCATGCCCAGATCTCTGCTCTCTGTCTTAAAACTCCTAAGCCAGCACAATTTTCTGAGAGGGATGAAGAACGGGATGGTGAAAGCAGGCAGGTGCTCCAGCAGGCAGGCAGATGAATAAATTCGCAAAAAGGGAGTTTCCAGAATAATTATTTCTAGAATAATTGCTGGTGCAGTTCTGGGAGATGCCAGCCTCAATCCCAGAGGCAGACAGCCGGCACAGAGCCTCAGCAGCATTTTCCCTGAGTTTCCTCTCTTTAGTTTTCTCCATCACAGCGTTCAGCAGCAGCTACTGGTGTGAGGGCACCAGGAAAGTGGCCAAACCTTTCTGCAAAGGGGACACCAAAGGGGATCTCTGCATCCGCTTCAACAGCCCCGAGGGCAACAACAGCCAGGCTGTGCAGTACATCTGGGAGACAGGAGATGACAAGTTTGTGGAGAAAAGGTTCCACGCTGGCATCTGGTACTCCTGTGAAGAAATGATTAATGAAGACGGTGAGTAAACCCACGGAAATTTAGTTAATAAAGTAATCACAGTTCTTCCTTCTTGGTGTTTCCTCCTCTGCTTCACTATTGCCTGTGTATTTTATGGGGTTTGGATCCTTTAAAAAGTTGTTCTTCTCTGGCAAAGAGGACATTGGAGGGTACTGTCCAATCAATTCCTAAAAAATTCCTAATAAATTCTGCAAAGAACATTAGCGTGACAGGTTGTGGTTTTGATTTAGCTGACAGGTTGGGGTACAGATGAAGATTATTTGGTTTTTTATTCTACTGACCATAACAGCAAGTTAAATGACTAACAGGAAAGCGTTTCATTTTTCCGAAGTTTTTATTCCATTAGTCAAAAATGAACATACTTGCTTTAAATGATTGCTTCTGATCCCCTATGACAACATAAAAAATGCAAACTGATTTTTATTTATTTATTTATTTTAAATCATTTTCACTCATATACCTGTGGGATTGAAATTAGTTCCTGGACTTCCTCTTGAGCACAAATATTTCTACTTTCTTACCGTGATCTCACCTTGCATAAATCAAAGCAGAAGAACATTATTTTCATCCTGCTAAAATATGATATGGAGACTTACTAGCCATAAGTGGTGGCATTTAATTGGGTCTCACCCCACATCTGTAAATATTATCAGAATGAAATTAGCTTGCCATTACAAACCCTTTCTTATTTAATTTTGGATTTTTGTATTAGGCAATTGCTGCCTCAAGAATTCAAGCATTTATTGTAAAACCAGATCAAGTTTTTCCCTTTATTGTCCTGATCAGTTTACAAGCAACAGCTAGAACAGAACTTCAGAGAAATCAAAGCAGCTGTCATCTATGCTAGAAAACGCAAATATTTTCACAGTCACCCATCCTGAAGGTCCAGTTCTACCAAAAGTTCTTATAACTTATGTAGTTTTAAGGGGCAAATGTCAAAGATCAGAGCAAACTACGTGTCCAAAAGACACCTTTTATCCATGCTATGAGTACCAGGGTTGTGTAATTTGAGCATCTGCTATGGAAACTCATGTTTGGAAGCTCGTGTTTTCCGACTTGGTGCGGTTAGGAGCTGGAAAAAAACACCCAGGATGTTCAGATCAGAGCAGAATTAATTCCAAGAGCTTTGTTCACAGCATCTGTGTGGGGGTCAGGAGGTCACATGGGTTTGAAAATCAAAGCTTACAGGAAGAAATTGGAATGAAGCTTAGAGGGAATTTGTGTGAGCAGCAGCCTTGCTGCTGTAAGGAGAGCAGCTCTGCCCTAACAGCAGGATTGCATCCAGCTCTGCAAAGCAATTTTCCTATCCTGGCTTTCACAGCTAGCACCTCATGGAAATCCATTCACAACCTTTCTCTAAGTCCTCCAGGCTCTGGTTCTACCTTGAACTAGAGAGTCTGTGAGGACTCTCTAGTTAAGCCCCAGGTTGATGTACCAGGGTGTCAGTGTACATTAAAAACAGCTCCTCTTGATCATCTCACTTTCTGCTCACCTGATAATTTTGCATTTTTTTCTTTCTATTAATTTATTTCTTTAGATCATTACAGAATACAGAATCATACTGAATTTTATTTAACTTTTTTTTTTAGGTGAGAAATGTAGGAGCTTTATCAGTCTGACTCCAGCTTCTGATCGAGGTAGATATGTATATTTTTTGTCTGTAGTCAACACTTTCCTGATGACACTTAGCAATATAAGTATTCTGCATTAAATTAAATTAATTAATTTCAAAAATGCTTGCTATAATCCCAAAGAGGTTTTTTTTGTCCTTTATTTAGTTTTCCAAGTTCAAAATGAAGGTCACATGACTTCCAATATCAATCTATGTCTTTCTGAAGACCCACCACTTGAATATGAATGGCTTTTGAAATTTGAATATGGGTACTGGAAGTCAAAAGTTGTATATTTTTGCCCTCTCTCTCCTCATCCCTCCATATTTGCAGCCAGGAATTCTGCAGCAGTGTGTGAACATTCACCCAGGAGGTTTGGACACTGAGGGGATTGAGGGAGATGTGCTGTGTACAAAACCAGCCTTGGTGGAACCTGAATCCCCTCCCTGTGCCTTGCTCAGAGCTGTGAGGAGACATTTCCATTCCCTTCTTTCAAAGAAGGATTCATGTTCTCATGAGACATTCCTGCAGATGCTGCTGTGTGCCTTCCTCTTGCCTGATCTCCTAGATGGAATTACTAAAAACCTACATGAAAGTTTCCTTAAAGTGAATTACACTGAGATATTTTCTAATTAAATACCTAACCCCCTTCCAGATTATAAGTATTATAAGTATATAATTATAACTGAGAAGTAAGTGTTTAGAATTTTGTAAAGATTTAGGTAAAAAAATAAAAATAAAATGATCCCCATCTGACTGATGAAAACATCAGTCCATCACTGATCTGATCAGACCAATCACTTTACAAGCAGCTGATCCAGAAAAAAACCCCAAAACTCCTTTTTTCCAGCATGCTAGGACTGGAGTATTTTCCTGGATATGGAATTTCAGACCCTTGGAGTAGGAGAAATACTCAGTCTCTGAAGGCCAGTCCTCCTTCTACCTGCTGCAGCTTGTCACAGTGCCTTAACAGCATAAAAGAATTTTGTAGCATGAGAAAAAAAAAAAGTAACTGAGACGTGAGTGTAATCACACAGAAATGAGGGGTGTTTTCTGAGCCCTGACTTGAGAGTTCCTCACAAAAAAAGCTGCTGGTGGACACAGACCTGGAACCAACTCAACAGAATCAGCAAATGTCACAGGCAGGCCAGATGGAGAGAGCCAAGGAGTATTTAGGTACCTAAAACCCAGAAATGTCTCCCTGGGTAGTGAAATCCTGAGTGGAAATAGGATTGTCCTGCCCTGCACAGAACAGGTTTGTGTTCTGCACATGCCTGTGGTTGCTGTATGATCCAAACCCAGGCTCAGCCTCCCCAAATTTCTCACCCCTGGGTCTCAAACTCAGGTGTGATCACCGTGGTTCAGGGCACTTCTTACAGTGGCTCACTAACCAGAAATGTTGAGATGCAAACTCTCAGAGCTGGAGCAGCCACAACTGTTGGGCAATGCAACATCTGGAGTTCCTGATAAAAATCACAATTTTTTTACCGAGATAGATTTTCTGGAGAAACAAACCATGTCCAAGAACACCCACACATGGCCTGGCCCAAGAATTTAATGTCTAAATGGCCCATGAATCAGAGGAGTCCCTCAGACATTGTCAAAGCCAAAATTTGGGGTTATACACCGCATAAACCGCTGTCTCCTGCCCTAGGTGGTGTCTGGTAACGAAGGAAATGTCTCAGCAGCATTTCAGTTTTCAAGTTATGATTGTTTTTGTAGATGTTCACATGAAATCACTGCTCCAATCTACAACCAGGTGTCTCAGGACACATTTGTTTCTTAAAAAGTTTAGGGAAGATCATTTGCCACATCTTGCTGCAGCATATTTGGACACAAGAAGGCCTCCTGCTCCTGGCTGTGGGACATTAGCATGCTAAAGGTCAAACAGGAGGCTGAGAGACTTTAATAGGAGGATTAACTTCTTGCATAAGATGTAATTACCAGATCTCCAAAAAGAGAGGAATTAGCAGATAACTGGAGAAATGAAGCTCTGCGAAACCTGGAGGCTGTCTGGGCCCATGAGGGCTTCTCTGTCCAAAAAAATTAAGATCCTTTTTGGCTGAAAGTTAAGCCTGTGGGGAAGATTTTACTGAGTGATTAGACCCACAGGCAGTGATGGTGTGTGCACAGCCTCCAGGCTGTTGGCTGTCTGCTGCTCCTCTCTGCACTCAGAACTATGACATCAACAGTTCTTCTTTTTTATTAACTTTGCTTCTTTTTATCTTAATTTTGGTTCATGGTGATTTTAAGGCAGGGTATTTAGTGAGTATAAATAAAGCCATGCTGTCCTATTGTTACAATTCAGGACAGCTCATGCAATGACACACAGAACTCTGATTTCTTCAGAGGGCTCATAGCAAAGTTTATTAAAAGACACACTTTTTATACAGTGTTTGGGTACAATGAATAGGATTGCTCCTTTAGGGCACCACCTTTTTGCAAACATCTCTACCAGTAAACAGTTGGAAAAACTGTAAAAAGTTGGAAAAACACCAGGTGTCAGGAGGAGAGTATCTACAAGGTTGTTTTGGGTTCCTCTTTATGATTTCTCAGGCCAGACTGAGAGAGTTCTGCACTTGGCTTTCCCACAGGCTTCAAGATTCTGCCTGGAGCCTAAAAATCCATGCTCTGACCACTGTCAGTTCCCACACTGTTCCACCTTACACTGTAAGCTTCTAAGTGTGTAGCAAAGGAATGTGCAACTGCTTTTCCAATAGTGATAATTTGGGGTGTCCATTGACACTGAAGTCTTCCAGAGATGTTCTCATTACCACAGCATCCTCACAGCCTTTGTGATGCTGTTTTACACCACAACGACACAAGACTTTTAGTTCAGAAGGCTGAAATGACTCCTCTGTTTTTGGGATGTGTCTCCCTTTTATAGTATTCTACACAGACCAATTTGATTGGTGAAACAAAGACAAACCTCTTCGGTCACACTGGTCAGACCAGAGGGACATCAAGAAGTCCCTTCTAGGAAAAGGAATAAATAACATAGTACAGTTTACAAAAAACATCTCTCCTGTTTACAAAAAATTCCCTGGGAAAAGAGTGTCAGAAAACCAAAACATCTCAGGCACAAAACCAAGGCTACACCTTTGTGCTCCTGTTTAACTTCGTATGAACGACACAAATGACAAAGGGAATGGTGAAAGCACAAAATGATTGCAGATAACATCAGTGTTGTTGGTTTGGTTTCCAGGGGTTTTGTGGCTGTCTATTGTGGCAGAACTTCTCTACGTGGTTTTGCTCCTGACTGGGAACATTCTGATGTCAGTAGAAATCTGCTACTACAGCTCTGTCATTGATGGGCTGAAGATCAACGCCTTCTCTGCAGTGGTCACCGTGTTAGCAGGTACACTTCAGTATCTCCATTAGTTACACCCAGAACAGTCCTCCATCTGGAAATTAATAACAGTGCCCAAGTTTCCAAACTGTTACAATACCAACTGAGATGTTAACAATACAAAGTGGAGCAGAATTTTATGGGAAAATTTTATTTTCAATTCATTATTTCCTAATGTGGCCTAATTTGAATTTTATACTTGTGGCTTTTGCTATCTTTAACTTAATGGTTTTAATTTGATCATTTTTCATGTAATTGGCAGGTTGGTTGCCAAAGACTAAAAAGCAACATCCTCTTCCAAGTAACTTGATTTTTAATTTTTTATTTATTAAAGATAGCCAAACTCAAATAGCACTTTTAAAAGGGAGTAGAATGCACTTGGGTAACTGCTAATAGAGAATTTGCAGGTATAAACCAAATCTAGTTGCTTTAGTCTGTAATGAAGATGCAATTTCTTGTACAAGCATACTCTTGATTGTATCTGAGCAATGCAAATTAAATTATTCAATATCGGCTTCTTCCATAACCTGGATTTTCAGTACTTTCTAGTAAGTGTTTGTCCACTTTTTCATTCACCCTCATAACTGACAAATCTGGCTGCATTTACAGCAGTGGAAGGGGCATAAACCTGCATGGCTTTGAAAATCTTTCCTCTCAGGGACAGGAAGCTGGGAAATGTGTCCTGTGCAATGCAGCTGAGCAACACCTTCCTGTCATTTCTCAGGATTACACTTCTAAGAAGTTTTCAGAAGATGAAAACCAAGTGTACAAGTGGCAAACACACAACACATTAAATACACTTAAATAATAATGTCCAATATTTTTGAGGGCTTTGTAGAACTCAGATACTTCATAAAATATTCTTCAGGCGTTCAAGGGACAACTACGAAAAAGAATGTCCTCAATTTACATTTATTAATTTTATTATAACATTGTGTTTTTTAGGTCTCCTGGGCATGGTTGCTCACATGATGTACACAACTGTATTTCAGATGACTGTAAATCTTGGTCCTGAAGACTGGAGACCTCACACTTGGGATTATGGCTGGTCCTATGGGTACTAACTGCTTTATGTTTGGTTCTTCCATTGCATTTCAGTCACTTCACCCTATGTTCAAAGAATTATACCTAATTTGTAAGCAACGGCTTTACCTTGTTTCACTCCTGAGGATGCAGTTCAGTAACCAGGTGTCATTCTTGCAAATCAATTGTCTTAAATTATTGCCCAGAATGTACAAGTTTGCAAGGATTGTATTTGCCTGCACTGTGAACTGCAATTCGTGCTCATGTGGCCATACTTTTACATGCTGCTTTTAATTTCACACATTTTTAACAAATTGTATTTCAGTACAAGTTTTTTCGTTCTGTCTCCTTAGGGGTTTACTTTTAACATCTCAGAGTTAGGTCCATTTCTCTCTACTCATGCCATGCATTTTCTCAGGAATGCATTTCAATGCTCTGAACCTCCTTTGGTTTTGTTAACACTTTTGGGTAACTCATATTTTTCTCAGTGTCCCCTGTGAGATTTATACTCTTAATAACTGCACCTTTTAACTTTTTCTGCATTCCTCATTTTTTTAATAAAACCCTTTTCTGATATTAAGCCTTCAGCTTAATAGAGAAGTAAAGCTTAAATAGAGCTTAAATAGAGAAAATGGAGGTAGGGTTTCATTGAACCCTATGTTAAATGTAGATATAACAACAAATATGTAGAGGTGAACTCTACAAATCAGGTAGACATGACTCTACAAGTCAGGTCTGTGAATGGTCATTAACCAAGGGTATTTCTTCCCCTAACCTAGCCTGTTCATCTTTCCCTAATACACACCAACACAATCACACATAAGCAATGTTTTCAAAAATAAAATTGAAGGACTTGAATATGAAAATGTCCTGCTAATTTCTGATAATTTTGGGGGTTTTTGTTTGTAGCCTTGCATGGACTTCCTTCGCTTGCTGTATGGCTGCAGCTGTCACCACTATTAACAAATACACAAAAACCATCCTGGAATTCAAGCACAAAAGAAGGAAGCTGGAAAGGAGCTTTAGGATTCAATACAAGTTTCCTGACCCCACAGCTCCAGAGAAAGTGTGCAATGTGTATGTGAACTCCTTCCAGAACACCACGGATGACCCCACACACGCGTTGAGAAGTTTGCGTCACCTGGCCACCATCTCAGTCCTGTAAAGCTGAACCAGATCTCAGAGCTTTTCTGTGAATTATAATGCTAGACCCAAACCAAACAGTGCTCATGAATAAAATGTATCAATGTGTAGTATTATTTATTTTTCTTAATAAAGAGATTATATTTCCGTGGATGCCTCAAGGAAGTCTTGGTGTTGGGAAAGAAGGTTCAGGTGTCTCAGTTCAGATAACAACAGTGACACAGGTTCCCCACAGGTCTAGTTTTTAATCAGTGTCTCATGGTGATAGAGAATGTGTGAGTTTGTTAGAATTTTGGACCATCACTCCATCCTGATTCTTTATTAAAAAGACTGGAAAAAAATGCCCATCCTGAAACCAAACCCCATGAAAAGCAGGGCAGCAAATAAGGCATGTGGTGCATGGCTTGAATAATTTTTTGTTACAAAAGGTCCAATCTCTCCAAGAAAATCTGTGGACCTCAGTTCATGGTTCAAGAGTTTCACCATACCCATGGTGGATTTGCTGTGAAAGAAGGCTGACAGAGGGAACAGGCTTTCAGTGTAGACACTTACTTAAAATGAGAAGGCAAACTGAAATCTGAAAAATACGTGGTTGTGGACAGCACACAACTCACCTATGGAATTCTCCAGGAATCATTCTGCCAACAGAGTCAGAAAGAATCAAAATTTGATTTATACATTTATACATGAAAAACCTATAATCACATTAAAGATGGGGAGGAGGAAATGATTGCAATCCTCACAGCTGAGGAACATGGAGCTGTTCCACTCTGAGGATACACATGGAGCTTCCTCATGGAACTGAGTCAAGTGCCTGCTTTGTTGGACACCAGCTTTTCTTTGTTGTTGGGTGAATACTCCTGTTACTGAGCCCCTTGGGAAACACATTTGTGAACTCTGGGTGGCAAAGGTCTTTCACAGTCTACTGAGCAGCTCTGGGCTTTGGAAAAATCCCTCTCTATCTTTATTCAGGCAATAAATAGAGTTTGAGCTCGTTATGCCAGCAGGATCCATAGCAGGTCAGGTTATAGCCAGTGAGAAGATGGAGCTGATGACAGAGAGGCATCATTAAGTCAGAAGAAAACCACTAGTGGTAAGAGAGGAGAGTTTTTGTGTACGTATTGAATATATTCAAGAAGTGAAATTTCCTGACCTCGTTGGTCCCGATGCTTCACTGCTGCAATTGTAGAAAAACTATTTCCTAATATCAAATCAGAATGTTATGTGTTCCAGTTCGTGTCCATTACCCTTTTTTCTTCTACTGAGCATAGCTGAGAAGAACCTGGCTCCATATTCCCTACACCATCCTACCAGGTGGCTGCAGATAGCAATAAGATTTCCTCTTTAATCTTCAGAAAAGTCTGTCTTTATCCTTCACAGTGCTCTGAAACTGCCACCTTCAGTTCAGCAAGAGAACAAAGCAGTTGCCAGAGAGTTTGGTGCCCACTCTGTTAGAAGCAGTCTCAATCCCTTGACCAAAACGCAAAATCTTGATTCCTTTCCCTTGTTTCACTCATTTCTTTGTGATGGATACGTTTCTAACACCTTCACTGACAGAGGAATTATTCCTTGATTCCATCTGACTTTCTGCTTTTTGTCAACCCTAACTCTTTTCACAATAGACTTTTACCCATCTCATGTTGTTCCTGGGTGGCACAGAAGAATTTCCACCTCACTCAGGAACCTAGTTGGTTGATGCTTACAAGTCCTTGGAAAAATCCAATTTAAGCAAGTGCCTTATTTTTTTTTTCTTAGCCTGCAGGTTACTAACACAGCCTGACAGTCTGTGCCATATGCTGTTTTCTCAGGATTGTTTCTCACATATAAAATGCTGTAGGTGGGCAAGGGCTTTTTAAATAATTGTGCAATAAGAATCCATCCAGATCCATTCTTAAATCTCAAACTGTCTGTTTTTCTCATGCTAACCATTCAAGAAGCTGTACATCTTCTTCTGGATATCTGGTAAACACATTCACCTGATGAAATGCAACATTTCTTATCCCTATTTGTAAGCCATGATTTCACATTCTGGCCCTTATTTTAACTTTTGACACCCAGTAAGTCCTGGAACCACATTATTTGAAAGCAGAGGAAAAACACCAGCACCATTTTTATTCTGATTCATTAGATCCAATCAATTTTGATCAATATGGTATTTCAGTAAATTTCAGACACCCGTGGCACAAGTGCACAGGCCTACAGCAGTCCTGATTACCACTGGAAGTTAATGACAGAAATAGGAACCTCTGGGATGCAGTTCCTGCTGTCCTGAACTCATCTTAATATTTTATTTTCTTATGACAATGTTTTTATGTGCAACACATATCCACAGGTGAGACAGTGGAGCAGAGATCAACAAATGAAACAGAAAACTTCAGATTAAATAATAGATTTCCCCAGAGGGAAAAAAAAAATATTGTGTCTGAAATACCAGTGGAGAAACCTCATCTTCAAGATGAGAAAAAGCTACTGAATTAGAGAAAAGTGTGACCCATTTAAAAGGTCATCTAATCCTTCCTTTATTCTAGGCAGGATAAACTAAAGCTACATTGCTTTTTTACAGATGTTTCATTAATCTCTTCTTTAAAGCTTCTGAAGACAGGCATTTGAAAATTTCTGTGGCAATTCATCCTTTGTGCTTAACTATTCTTAGCAGAAAGTGCTGTCCCTGTAAATCTCCTTGGCAGTAATTTTAGCACATTGTCCTACTCCAGCAGAAGTGGAGAACAGTTCAGTTCTACCTTTCCTGCAGTACATTTTAGGAATTTGAAAATCATTAAGATACAACTTTCTTCTACTTTCTAGATAAAAATAGATCTGTTTTATAAATTTTTTTTTGATAGGATACAGGTGTTATTTTACCTCTTTCACTGCCTTCTGCTGTGGCTCCTTGAACTGCTTCACTTTTGAAGTGAAATTGTGTGAAGAATTCATGCTGATCTATAGAAAGTGCAAAATGCAGCAGAAGGATTAAATTCAGCTTATTTTAACATGTAATCCACTTGTTTTTACAACAAAGAAGGACAATAATGGAAATCCTAGAAATCACAGAATGGTTTGGGTTGGAAGGGACCTTAAAGAGCATATATGTCATTCCAACCCCCTGCCATGGTCAGGGACACCTTCCACTGTCCCAGGTTCCTCCAAGCCCCATCCAACGTGGCCTTGAACACTTCCAGGGATCCAGGGGCAGCCACAAACAATGTTGATTCATGTTTAGCTGGGATGCCCTGTGGTACCTGACCCTTTCCTGATGAAATTATGCTTATTCTGCATCTTGCTCTTATGAAAATGTGGAGGGCTTGGCTGTTGCTGAGGTACAGAAACAAATATAACTGAGATCACATCAAATGCTGTGATTTTTTGAAGGAGTAGAGTTCTGCTGAGGAACGAGAAAATGTTGAACAAATGATGGTTTGACTTCCCAGTTAAGGGCATAGTCACTCACACTACAACCAAACCCCAGAGCTACAAGAGAAAATAGATGGAGCTCCAGAAGCTGCTGCAGGAACTGACCCCTTCATCCCAGTGGTGAACACCTCCCTCAGTCAGGTTTCTTGCAGCCAGAGCAATTCAATGAAAGATACAGCAAAAGGTTCATGTCCCTGCAAGATGACATTCATTACTTTGCCCTCAGAATCCTCTCATGTTTGGTGATTCTACTGATGAATGAGGTATGTAAGTGAGCTGGTGCTGGAAGTTAAATGAGCAGAGGGACTTGTTTGGTTCCAATGGCACATTGTCATAATCCCTAAAACCAGGAGAGTAGAAGCTTTATAGATGAATGTGTGTGTCAATGATAGTGGCATTATTCTACCCATAGCAAGCAGCACAACTCACTGACATTCAAAACAGAAACCTTTTTTTTTTTTTCCAGGTCAAAAGCAAAGAAAAAAACAGAACAAAATCAATTTTCCTCTTCTGTCTTCAGCCTTTCCCTAATCCCTGAGGCAACAATGGCAAAAAACAGCTCAGGGAAGAATGTTCTAATGTACACTGCTGCTCTGGGGATGGGGTTGGCCATCAGCACCTCCTGCTTCTTCCTGCTCACTGTGGCAAGGACTTCCTCTGCCACCTCCACGGGGTGCACACCGTAGGACACCTTCCTGAAAAAGACTGAAAATGGGAGAGGAGTGAGAGCTACACACAGACAGACAGAAAGACAGACAGGCAGGCAGGCAGGCAGGCAGATATTCGGAGGGAATGGTGTTGAGAAGGTACACAACTAGTGAATCAGTCAAATCAGTTCCATTTCTGTGCACTTTCAATCCCTACCCCACTCCACTCTCCTCATCAGTATGTGGCCAAGATGTTTTTATAATTGAGGTAAATCCTTACAGTCCCTAAGAGAAGGAGCAACCTGAGTGCAGTGGAATTGTCCCTTTGGACCTTTTGTGCTCTCCTCCCCCTCCATTCCTGATGCCCTGATTTATTTATTTTCTCATAACATTGTCTCATTCCACATTACTTCTCTTTTCACCGGGCTAATATTACCTATCCAACATCTCTTTTCTTTTGCTCCTCATGCCTGTTCTTCCTTTCTGTCATTTCCATTATTTTTCCTTTATTTTTACCCTGGAAAAGCCTCCCTCCTGCTTTATGTGCCTCATCTTCATCCACCCAAACTCACATTTCCAAATGGATGCCTCCCAGTTGCCTGGTGCTGGCGGGCGATGGTATGAGCAGATGAAGGTTGGACTCACAGTGCTGACAGAAATATCAAATTCTTCCATTTCAGCTCGAAGACAATCAAAAAAGCCTACAGCAGCATGCTTGGAAGCAGCATCTAAAACGTAAAAAGCACACAAGTTTAGATATATGGATTGCATGGAAGCAGGTGCATAATAAAGCACCAGTGTTCGGGAATATTAGCATGGAATGAAAAACCAAAATGCAAAAGGATTATTTCACTCAGAGAAATGATCATGTGACATATTTAAAACAAGCAATAAGAAATTGTCTGTGCAGGACAATTGTACATGCAGTCTCTTGGACATGTCAAACAGCATGTGTCTGCATTTCCCAGTCAGAAATAGCACATCCTGGGTTAGGAAATAACAATTCTGTTATCCCCAAAGTTCAAAAATGGCTTTGGCGGATGGAATTGTCCCTGAGATGAGTCCTCACACCTCCTGTTTCTGCAGTTTGTAACACATCCATAAAATGCAGTTAAATACATGTCCACTGCTGGAATGCAGTGTTCCTCATGCTTTATAAACTGATTAGGACTTTGCCCTGCAGCAGCAATCTGAGCCACTTTTAATGCTAAAGTGAATCTTAAAGTAACTGAATGTCAAGACCTTTTTATCAGCTGAGGTCTTGCAGACTTTCTAATTCAGAGCCCATCGCTCACTCTGACTTTCTGTCAAGCTAAAAGTGTCTGTTTACATCTGTCCCGAGTTTAAAATGTCTATTTACATCTCTCCTATATTTTATGTCCACTGATTCTGTACTTTATTAATCCAAAGACCTTCCATCATAGCTCAGAACAGCCTCAATTCTTTAGGAATTTTGGATTAAGGACCTTGAAAATTTTCTGGAAAGCCAAGAAGAAAGCAATTCCTACATCTCCTTTTAAACTCCCACCTAAATACATTATTGCTTCACAAAGCAGCAGCTCTTATCTACTCATATTTTATATTTACACACTATTCTTCATGAAGGTTTCTGTCAACATGCACAATTATAGATCGGACATAGATTTTAACTATACGATATATTTAAATATATATATTTTTTTAAAATTTGCTGTCACTTTTTTTATCATCCTATTCTCAAGTCCCCCTAGGCAACAGTTCCATTTCATCATTTCAACTATTTCAAGTTGAGTTTCAATTGGAAAAATAACCAGCCAAATACTGTAGTAATACTGAATTTGGATACAAATTAACACTTTTAAAAACCTATGATGAGTGTCATGGATTCCTCACAGCTTATGCATTAGAATGGATGTTTTTGCCATGGATAACTTACAAGCTGCACGAAATGGAATTCCTATTTTCCCTTGGATGCTATTAATTAGAACAATTTGGCCAGTTCTTCTTGAGATCATGTTAGGAAGAATGGCTGCAAAAAGAGAAATACAAGAAAGAGCCACATAAATAAAAGAGCAGAGTGTATTTAGTGAAAAGGAGAGACAGCTGAAGTGGAAATAGCACAAATTCAATGGAGGTTGTCTCAATACTGCAAGCAAAAGTATCACAAAATCCAATAGCTAGAAATTGTTTTCTAAACTTCACCTGAATTCCACATGCAGAGTTGGTTGCAGTATTAACCCATTTAATTGTCAATGTGCATTAAATGGTAACAGCAAAAAAAAGAAAGAAAAATTAAAATACCTTTGGTTAATGTTATAGGTCCAAAATAGTTGGCATCCATTATCTTTTTATCAAGTTCCAGTGAAATGCTCTGCACTGCTCCTTTCACCTTCATACTTGCATTGTTGATCAGGATATCCACACAGCCATAGCAGTTCAGGATTTCCTTAGCCACATCTCGAATGCAGCTTATGTCTGTGATATCCAGAAGTATCAGCTTGGGTGCATATGTCTGATGAACAAGAGACTCATTTCAATGGTACTTGTCAAATACAAACTCTATTTCTATCTATATTTCTATCTATTTCTATTTCTATTTCTATTTCTTTGTGTCTTTGTCTTGTTCTTTGTCATTTCTCTGTCTTATCAGCTATGTCTTTGTATTCTTGTTCAGAACACAGGAGCACTCAGATGTTTTACAGGATCAGCTTCAGAGAGCAGGATTTTGGCATCGTGCTCTGAAGACCTCCAGAGGTGTTTTCTTTCTCTGTCTCTCTGTTTCTGGTGTCATTACCTGGGTGACCAAAGCCACCACTGATTGCAAATCATGTTTCTTGTATGGATCTAAAATGGCATTGTGTCCCTGAGTGTAGCTGATGGCAGACCTCTTTTATCCCACGTGCAAGAACTGTGAACCTTGGGGTTTGTGTCAATGTAAAATAGAGCTCTATTGGCACAAGCATGGTGTACATCATATTATGATTTAGAATCCCCAAAAAAGTACAAAGCTATTGAATTTTTAGATGAAGTTGGTCACAAAGAAGAAAATTGCCCCTATTCTTCCTGCTCTTAAGGAGGAATGTAGAAGAGAATTTTTGAGAGAATCAAGAGATTCAAATTTGCAGAGTTGAATGCAAACAAAATAATTTAGTGCCTTATATTTGGTTGATTCCAGATCAAATCTGGGAAAAAACAACAACAAAAAAGGCAATGCTACTTGAACTTTAAACTAGGCTTTAGGGCTTCTCTTACTAAACCTGCATTTTTACCTCATATATGTGTGGATTTATGTATTTTAGTTTTTCTGAAGGTTCTAATTCAATCCTCACATTTCTGGGCACTCCTGGGCCTGTGTGAATTTGGCCCAGGGGAATTCACACTTCAACACCTGAGCAAGGTTTATCCCAGGCCATGGATACCTACCACGCTGGGGTCTGTCACACTAATTAAGGCATCATACAAAGCTTCCAACTTTTCCCATGTCCTGCCACACAACACAAGCCTTGCTCCTCCTGCATGAAACACACGGGAACATTCTAGGAGAGAAATACATAAAAAAAAAAATTACAATAGTGGCAAATTGATTTCGTTTATTTTGCTTGAAATGGGATGCTGGTTTTGCTAAGGGTGTTGAATCCATGCTTTAAAATTCATTAATTTTGAAATAATATGAGAAAAAAAGAGATTTTTGTTTCCTCACCATCCTGTCTGTTTGACCAGAAAAATGTATTTAAAAACATGAAGCATGGATACCCCATGGGCATCCCTGAGGAATTCCCTGTTAGCTGGGTCCCTCTGGCTGCTGTGGGCTGCTGTTCTAGCTCAGCTGAACTGAACAGTGATGCCCAGTCTAGGAATCCATCAAGGCTGTCCTCCTAACCAGGAAAAGTTCACAACTGCCTGCTTTTTTTTTCTCAGAACAGATAAATTCTTGCAGGTAGGCCTGAGGATGCAGCTGTTGATGTGCCCAAACACAGAGCTCTGCTCTGGGTGCAGCCAGAGAGTTAACTGGCAGTGGGCAGGTTTTGTGTGCTCATATGACTGAAAATCAAAACTTATTTTTCCTGATTGGGTCATTCTTCCAAAAAGCTCTCAGCCTTGGAGCTCTCCTCTTTGGTCCCTAATCAAATCTTCGTGAGAGCCACGAGCATAATCAGCATGGGAAGAAAAGGAACATGGTCTTACAACGCTCTGCCAGCCTGTTTGGTTTGTCTCAGCTCCTCTGGCCTTTGCTGAGTGGGCAACAGAACAACCCCAGGGCAAAGACTTGCTGTCCTCCAAGAAACATTTCAATACCCACAGCAAAGCTAGTTAGGCTCATCTACCCATTTTAGATTTCTTAAATGATCATGTTAGACCCTTAATATCTGTATGCCAGTATTTATGGATCCACCCTTGGAGTTTTGCAAACGTGTGCAGCTGGAAGCTTTTATTTAAGCAATCTTTTCCATTATTTACAACAGTAATTTTATGAATGCCTTCTATTTTCTTTTTCTTTTTTTTCTAGCATAGAAGGATTTTTAATTTAATGTCCAAGAATATTTGCCAAAACATTTACAGCAGTATTTTCCCTATAAATAACAGTTGAGACAATCTTGGGAAAAAAAGAAAAAAAGAAAAAGACCTCTATGTGAACAGCAGTAAAGGTGAAAAAGGGAAACAAATTATGTCCTCCTCTAGAACTTCCCTGTACTTTTCTGAGTTCCAGCACTCAGAAGAAACAGGAACTAGATTTCAATAACAACCACAAACCATTGAAAACATCTTCAATCATCATAGATTTGTTTCTCTTTTTTAACTTTGATGACTATTGCCTTTAGTCCAGAAATTCTGGCATGTAGGAAAAGAATTTGGCTGTTTCCCTAGAGCCCACATCCACAGCAGCTGGCCACACAGCTGGTATTTAAAAGCTTTGAATGAATGGCCATCACATATGCCTGAGTGGAAACTTAATTTTGCATTATTTGGAATCATTCAAGCCTGCAAATAACATCCTGGTGTCAACCTATGGGGTACTGGTCATGGGTATATTTAGGATAATAAAATAAAAGGGCTTTGAGTTACCTCATTTTTCATCTACATGAAAAGGAGCGTGGGTAACACACACAATTGCCTTTCTAACCTCAAGTGACAGGTAACAGCTAGCCACAGGGGAGAAAAGAAAAAGAAAAATTAAAAAAAAAAAAAAGAGGAAGAAATGTTAATAAGGAAACTGAAGTTAGGAAAATACTCCCCAAGGGTCATGCAGTGCTGGAGAAAGACAACTGGAGAAATGTTCAATAACTTTTCATTCTTCTTGGAGGACTCTGAACTCCATATACAGTGTTAGTTACTGTCTTCACATTTTGGTCAGACTAAAACAATCCTTCGAAGCCTGACATCCAAGGACACTCTGCCTCAGGCCCCAAAAAGTATAAACAAAAGTGAATTGGGGGGATGAAGCAAACTGGGGGAATATGGCTTCATTACCTCAAGCTGTAATTGGGCAAGTAACCTCTGATATGCAAATAAACCAAGCTTATATCTGTCTGAAAAACTGCTGAGCATCATCCAACTTGGGTGTAGCCTCTGGGAGGCTTTTGACTGTCCAAGGTGCTTCTATTGAAGGCCTTTAAAAAACACCCACTTTATTCTCTAACTCTGTCCAGCCTCTGTTCTAGGCAGCCACCCCAAGGCACCACCCTCCCTTGTCCTCTGACTGCACAGAGCCAGGCAGCCCAGCTGGGAGCACTGGAGGGTGCCAAGGGAAGAGGAGTAATTAGGGTGATAGAGAGGGAGGAGATGGAAATAGGGACAGCGGGGTGAGCATTGCTGTTCACAAGAAGCAGGAACTGTTGAAGTCTCTAAGGGCTGAAAAGGAACATGTAAAGAGTAAGGTGACACTTGTTTGTGCAGATACCCTGCAGTGACAGCCTGTGTAATGAGATCTTACAGTAGCAAGATGTTAAAAATAGCACCCAGTGTTCTTGTAAAACTTCTCGTTCTGTTGAATTAAATAAATGCAAAGCTCTGCAAGCTCCTGCTAATTTACCAATAATTCCCATGGCTGAGGCTAAAAATATGCTCTTAAAAATCATAGGATTTGTTTATAAATATATTTATTAACTTCTGCTTCATCCAGCCAGTTCTGAATACATCCAAGGCAATGTGTGCATGTTTATCACCCAGAGGGTCACACTCTGGCTGCTTCTGTTCTCTGACACTGAGAAGAAATGAGACAACTCACCCTTGCCTAGTCCAGAGATGGCATCTGTGATCACCACCACCTTGTTCTGCACCGCTGACTTGGACAGCAGCCACCTGACTGACTGGTAAATATAAATAATTCCACTGATCCCTAAGAGAAGCAATGGCAGAGCAAGTACAGAAAGGATACCCATGGCTGTGGGAAACAAAAGACCACATGAGAGTACAGTAATCACAATACACATTCATTATTTTTCAGTTATTCCTACAGTAATCACAATACACATTCACGATTTTTCAATTATTCCTAACTAAAACCCAATGTTTTCTTACCTAGAAAATCCTGTGGTCAGCATGCCAAAGCAGCAACTTGAAGCAGTAGGAAGGTTCTTTTCCAATCAATGGTGTAATTTTTTTTTCAATAAACAGGGTAATGTTGTTTCTTTGTCTATTTTCCTCATTTTTGTATGGGCTAGGCAAAAATTGATTCCTTTTATGTAAAATTACTGTATGTTGGCAAGACTATAATATATATATATTATGCATAAATGTATGTATACTCTATTATGCCTTGAGGCAAAACATAAAAAACACTGAAAATTTAATTACATTGCTATTAATAGAAAACAGAGAAAAACTTTTAATCCAAATTTCAGATAAATCTCACAATAGAAGTCTTTTCTGTTCCAAAAGATAGAGAAAATACAATCACTTACCATGGCTATGAGGACTCCAGACACAGACAGATCATTCTATTGTATTTTTGTAATTTATTTAATTTAATTAAGATCCTTTAGCACTTTCATAGAGCATTTGTTGAAGCTGCTGGCCCTGAATGAGAGTGGCTATGTATGGCCTGGTGTAAGTGGTGTATGGTGCCAGGGTAAATATAGCCTGCCCAGTGTGATCTGCATGCCTGACCCACCCACCCCAACAGGCTGGGCAGGCACAGAAAAGCTCTCAGGACAGTATCAATCCACCTGTACAAAGAACCATCTCTCCTTCTGCCTTGTGGGCTGTTGCAGTTGTCTGTGATGCCTCAATTCCTTGTGATTTGCCCCCGAGTGACTTTACACATCAAAACATTTGTGTAAATGCTGTAACAAGTCTTCAAAACCAACCACAAAGAAGTTGCCATTTGAAATAATCCCAGTTCAGCAATAGCAGTGAAGTATGAATGTGTCAGGGACAGGTCTCTGAGGAGGCTGCCTGGGGAGTTGTTGCTTTTTTATCTTCTTTTTGCCAGAGTCAGGATTAAATGCTCGAGACGGTATTTCTTGTTTGGACTCAGATGTTTATTAATTCTTATCTATATTACAGTCTCACAAGCTGTGAGTTCTACAGCACTTCTAGTTAAAAAAACTAAATAATGGCCCTTATCTCTCTCTTTACAAGGCCCTTTAAGAATAAACTGTCCAGTTATGAAATGACACCTAAATGATTTTTACTTATAACCCAATAACCAACCACTCGTGGCCCACAATGCAGATTTTTCTACCCAATTACAAAATATCACCCAGAGCCATGGAGAAGAAGGTGAAAAAGAAGGACTCAGCCTATGCCCTAAAATCTCCATCTTGCTTTATATCTATTATTATATTCTAAAACCTTAAACTCTAAGTTTTCCACCATGTGATATTACACACTTCTATTCAAACTACACACCCACAATCCCAGTTCTATCATTCAATTTTGGAAGCTTTTTCCACGGCCTCAGGTCAAATGCAGTGTTTGCCTGGGGGTCATCATAAATCATGTTTTCCATCTTAAAAAAAACCCCAACGAATTACTGTCTTAAAACTGCAAGTTCTGACAACCAGATTGATAATTCTGTTTGTGCTGTGTAACTGGTCACCGAAACCCTAATTTTCATTTCCATTGTGAGAATGCAATTCTACAAATGACAGCCATTGATGTTGGAGATTTCCAACATGGAACAAGGAGTTCATGGTTAGTTCAGCAGGCACCAGGACAGTGGTGACTTTGGATGAGTAGGAATGGTAGAAGATTATTTAGGTGAGTGTAGGAGGGGGTGTTCAGACGTGGTTTGTAAACCTAACTTGCTCCAGAAGCTACTTCAAGAACCAAGATGTGTCCCCTTGCCTTGGAAAGTTGAAGCTGCCTGCCAAAGAACCTTGGTTTAATCTTTAAATCTTGGTTTAAGATTTCCAAACCACAGGATTCTACAATGTGTCAACGTGTGAAACACTGTGTGCATTTCTAGCTAAAACTGACATGAATGACAGGTAGGAATAAATACCTGGTTTTCAATGCAAAATGGCCACAGTGTCCTGTAATGTGCATCAGTTTCTGCAAGTGAATGTAAAAACATTGAGCCATGCCAGGCCACCTGCAGCACCAGAGAGGAAATCCAATTTCCCATCATTCCTAAAGGCCCAACTATCTTCTCTCACTTTTAAAGCATCAGCCTTTAATAAACAAATGAGAAGTTCCCTATCAGCAGCTGAGCCAGTTTGTTCCTTTTATGGAACATGATGTGTTGTTTGTTTAATTCATTCAGGGTTTTGGAAACATTTTTCCTGGAAAGTTGAAACATGAAAAAAAAAAGGCACACACTAGAGATAGAGGACTTATATGAGTTCCAAGTGATTTGTTTCCAAATGAAGCAAAATAAAGGTACAAGAAACCTTTGTTTCTTGAAAGGTAAAAAAGCAAGACTAAGAAAAAGTTAATTTAAAGAACTAGATAGTCCACAGTGTGTAAGACTGTAAAGATAAAATGCTATCATATCCATTAATGAAATGAAAAATTGTGAAGGGAAACTGCCAGAGTCATCTGGGAAAAAAGAGATATACACTGACAAAGCACCCAAATCTTCTGAAGCACAGAAATCTGTCTGGTGAAATACCAGAGAAATGTATTGTGCACTGCCACCTTCAGAGCACTGTTGGGAACACCAGATGAACAAGGATATTTAAAAATTGTTCCACAGGGTAGTTCCCATAAAAAGGGTGAATTATCTACAGAGGAACTTGAACAGAAGTGAGGTTTTCTCCCTCCCTCAGCTGACTCTGGAATCTCTATGCCCTCAGCTCCAGGAACTATGCCAGATGAGGCCAGAGCTGAACAGTGGGTGTCCAAATCTGAAACCTGATGGAGACCTAGGGGTTATTTCCTTGCAGTCCTCAGCCCAGCTGGTTGTTGGAGAGCGTCAGCATGCATTTGCAAAAAAAATCTACATTACTGACATTTCACATTGCTCAGAAGTGCTGCACATGGCATGGGATGGATGTTTGATGTCTTCTTTGTGGGGCAGGGCTAAGGGTGCTGTTAGTTAGGGGCTCAGAGTGCTGCAGGAGGTGAGGCTGCTGTGGGATTAGGGGTGCCTGGTGTGAAAAACAAAGTTTATTGCTTAGAATTTTTAGAAATTTAATAAGGGGATAAAAAGGGACAATGTCCAGTGCTGGGGTGTTTTTAGAACAACATTCTCTAGATACTGTTACATTACATATTCATGAATTTGTGTTGTGCCCCTGTGGTCCCAGTCCCAGTTGTCATCCTGCCCTGGTCCCAGTCCCAGTCCTGGTGCTGCACACATTCACCACCACGGTCCTGCTCCTAGTCCTAAACATGGTTCTGGTCTGGACCCTGGTCCCAGTCCTAGCTCTGATCCTTATATGATATAAGGGGCCTCTACACTGCCTCCCAAAGCCCCAGACCCCACAGATCTCTGCAGACTCGGTGCCCTGGAGGCATCACGGCCCCTTCCCCAGCCCCTGTGGGTTCCTGGAGGCGCTGCCCTGGCTCCCGGTTTGGAGATGCGGATGCCATGTGGGCCCACGCCAAAGGAGCTACAGCAGTCCGGGCAGGTGGCATTGCTCAGTGTTCCCTGTCACAGAAGGGCCACCACACTGGTCACAGAGCGCTCGCCCTCAGCGAAGCCGCGCTGGAGGCTCGGGTCACCTCCTCAGTGCCGTGAGTCCCGCGCCATCGCAGCTCGGTCCGCCAGACCCCAGCCCTGGGCTCCTCCCAGCCGACAAGACCCTGCTGCCGTGCTGGACTCCTTACACAGGGGGATGGATGGCGAGCTTGTGCACTGAAGTGGCCTCTAACAGCTGTCAGCTCCGGCCCGCTCCTGCATGTTTAGGAACAGTTTTCCGGGCGATTTCACCCAAGAGTTCTTTAACCAAACCGGCAGCAGCGCCCGGACCGCCATGCTGAGCACCGCCACTTCCGGCTGCGGTCACGTGGGCAGCGCGTCATGTGACCTGCGGCACTGGCGGGCAGGAGGTGGGAGCGGGGCGACCCCGGGATGGGCGACCTGGGGTGGGATAGGGGGGACCCGGTGTGGGGATGGGGTAACTGAGGTGTGGGGATCGGGGGGACTCGGTGTGGGGCTCAGGGTGGCCCATAGTGGGGATCGGGGGGACCCGGAGTGGTAATCGGTGGGGCCCGGTGTGGGGACTGGTGTGACCCGGAGTGGGGATCGGGGGGACCCCGGTGTGGGAATCGGGATGACTCGGTGTGAGAATCGGGGGACCCGGTGTGGGGGTCGAGGGGATGTGGGGATCGGGGGTCACTGCCCGGCCATGGGAACCCCTGGGATCGAGGAGACCCCGCTGCGGAGATCCGGGGTCACTGCCGGGGCCATGGGGCTGCGGGAGCCGCCGGGATCGCCCCCCACCCCTGGGTGCTGCCCTCCTGATGCCCCCCGTGTCCCCCTCCAGGTCATGGCCGCCCCCCGTCCCCCCCGGGTGGTGCCGGGCGAAGCCTCCGAGAGCGACTCGGAGCCAGAGCTGCTGGTGGGGACGGCAGGAGAGGCCCCCGGAGCCGGGCTGAAGGTGCCGGGCGAAGCCTCCGAGACCGAAGAGGAGGAGGAGGAGGAGGAGCAGAGGCCGAAGACGCC
>JBBMKD010000054.1:9279753-9341737 GCA_037834095.1 Argya squamiceps | reverse complement strand
CACCGCCGCCGCAGCCGCGCACTGCCTGCGCCTGGCCCGCCGTGATTTGCGCGCCGTGGCCGACACCATCGACATCGTCACGGCCTGTCAACTCCTGCCCGACATCCGCGGGCAGCTCTGAGCGGCACCGCCCTGTGGCACCGCGTTCCCCATCCCCGCCCCGGCCGTCACCAGCGGCGGCACCGACACCTGCGGGCAGCTGCCGGCATCGCTGCTGTCCTCTGCATCTCCAGTACCGCATCTGCCACAGCAGGGTCACCCCGTCAGCATCATCAGTGCAGCGTCCTGCCCGGGCTGGAGTTGTGGTGGCATCGAGTCGTGTTTGCAGCACCCCACACTGACCCTGAAGACCTCCTCTCCACGGTGGGTGGCATCATCACCAGTGTAGCCACAGTGACACCGAGCAGTGGCTCTGGCACAGAGACCATGGGCCTGGTGCCCCAGGACCTGCATTGCTCTGGTGACATCTTTGCTGCTGGTCCCCTGGTCAGCTGCCACCATCCCTGAACTGCAGCCTGGCTCATCACCACTGGCCCCAAATGCCACTGTTTTATGTGACATGGAACTGAATAAAGCCATGGTGGTGTCAGAGCCGTAGTGGGGAGCTTGGCCAGTGCCTTGAGGACAGTAGTGTTGCAGGAAGGGGGACAGGGACAGAGTGGAGTGACGTAGGTGCTGGTGTCACTTTGCAGTGGCCTTTGAGTTCACTGGTAGCCCAGGCGACAAGACTGGTGGCCTGGGCTGCATCTCACATGTCCCCAAGCACTGGTACTGTCACCCTCTTGTGATGCCCCTGGTGCCCCCAGCCCCAGCAGTGTGTCCCTCCTGGGGAACACCACCCCTGCCCCATCCCAAGAAGGACACATTCTGGGGCCACACAAGGATTTATTTGGGGGGACATTTGTACCACACGACTACTGTGACCCCCTGAGGACACAGGGAGAGGGTGTGTGTCCCTGGAGGGGTCAGAGGCGGGTGTTCAGGCTGTCCATGTACTCCTGCAGAGCCTGCAGCCGGGCATCGATCTCAGCCAGCTCAGCTGAGGGCTCCTTGGAGCGGTTCTCTGGGGAGGCCAGTGCAGGAAAAAAGGGTTAACAAAGGCCTGGACTGGGCTATCCATCAAATATCCAGGGGCTCAGATGGGGCCTCACCTTTACCAGGGCGTTTGCCACCAGTCCTGCACACTGGCAGCTTGTGGCTGGCAGCTGGGCGAGGCACCTGGGGGGAGGTTGGGGGTGACCAGTGACCTCCTGGTCACCTGGCTTTGGGATGAGGAGGGGTGGGGAAACCCCAAAGGGGCAGCCACTCACCATACAGGGGCCATTGCAGGACGAGGTGCTCAGGGGTCTCCGTGTATGGGTCACTCTCCTGTCCCTGCCCAAGGTGAGGGAGGTTAAAGGGTGCTGGAAGGGATGGCCAAGCATCCTGCCCAACCCCAGCATTACCTGCAGGGCACAGGCTCAGGACGTTCACTGGCTTTGCTGCCAGAGCTCCCTCCCAAGCGCCAGCTCCGGGAGCTTTCAGCTGCAGGGAGAAATGGGGGGGAAGTTAAAGAGGGAGCCCCAGCAGGCTGTGGGTGCACCCCAGCCCTCTTCATGCTCCCCACTCACCAGATGAGCTGCGCCTGTGGCTCCTCGCTGGGCTGGTGCTGCCAGAAGCCACTCCACGCCGCTGGCTGCACCCAAGGGAGATGGTGGTAAGGGGGAACATGGGGCTGAAGGGGGGAGGAGACCCCCCAGGTACCAGGGAGGGATGGTGACAAGCTCAGTCACCACTGCTTACTTTCTGAGCTCAGCTTCCTTCTGCCGGCGCTGGCGGGCCCTGACAAAGGCAGTGGGGTCGAAGCGTGGCTGGCGGGAGCCTGGCAGGGGGAGGCAGAGGAGGGGTCAGGGTGAGGAGGGGATGAGCCGTGTCCTGTCTCCACCCCTGGGTGTGTGTCCCCAAGTGTCCCATACCTGCAGGCGACAGGGATTTGGACGAGGGGCGGCCCCGGCTGCTCCTGTGGCTCTCCAGGGATGCTGAGCGTTGCTCCTGTGGGCGTGGGGCCGGGCTGGCAGATTTCTGGCGGCTGCCAGGAGGACCAGTGCCATCAGGGGGGGACAAGGGGACACCCCATGGACATAAAGGTCCTCCTGCAGGGTTCACCCCGGCCTCACCCCCTCCTGTAGGAGGCCAGTTCAGCTGTCAGGTTCTTCACCCGCAGATGAAGCCTCTGCTCCGACGACTTTGCCTGGGTCAGCTGCGAGGGGGCAGAAAAGGTTCACTGTGCATCTGACAGCCCCTGTCCCTCGCAAGAGCAGCTCCCACTCTTCCCAGCCCACCTCTGCAGCCAGCTGCCGGTACTCGCGCTGGTGCCGGGCCTCTGCCGCCCGCTTCTCCTCCAGTGCCTGCCACAGCCTAGGGGGGATAGCAGGGCGTGGTGTGGGGGTTCCTTCCTCAAAAGGAGAGACAGGAAGCCCCAAACCCTTCCGGATGTCACCGGCCCCACTCACGCGTCCCGCAGGTGCTGGGTCTCCTCCAGGCGCCGGGCCCGGAGCTGCGCCAGCTGCTCCTGCAGCTCCCGCACCAGGGCCACAAGGTCCGGCCGCCCCGCGTAGGGCAGCGGCAGCGGGTAATGGATCCTGGAGGGGAGCACGTGGAGGAGGTGAGGCCGGAGTCACTCCCCTGTGACCCCTGCCTGGTGTCCCCTGTCACCTATCGAACTCCACAGAGTAGACGAGGATGAGGTAGCGCTTGCTGTTTAGGGGGGAAGAGGTGGAAGGGGGAGGCCGGGTGACTGCCCCCACTTTCCGGCTATGCAGGGTCTCCAGGTCGGTGTAGGTGAGGAGCTCCAGGCTGACGGAGTCGCTACTCTGCAGAAAGTTTGAAAAGCAGGAGGGTTTGGTGGGACCACACACCCCACGCCAGGTACCCCCAAAACGCCGATTGGGGGAGCAGCACAGCCACACCTGTGTCAGTGCCGACTCCAGCATGCTGCAGAAAATGCCGAACTGCTTGAAATTCCCCGTTTTGCGGGTCAGGTCCTCGATGACTGCGAGGAGGGGGCGGTACTTCGGTCAGTGGCAGTCGTGGGAGATCCCCTCAACACCCCCAGGCTCCCTCCGACACTCACAAGTGGCATCGAACTCGCCCCTCCACAGGTCGGCGGTGCCGTGAGCCTCCACCTCCACCCGCAACGTGCTGCGGGTCAGGGTCACCCGCACCGTGTGTGCCCCGGGCCGGAACGCGCACTCGGCCTGCAGGTAGCGCGGCTCCCCCATGGCGCCAGAGGGTCTGTGGGCAGAGGGGACCCCAGGAGTACACAGGGCACCCTTGGCAGAAAGGGGCACCCCAGGAGTACACAGGGCACCCTTGGCAGATGCGGCCACCCCAGGAGTTCAGGGGGCAACCTTGGCAGAAAGGGGCACCCCAGGAGTACAGACAGCACCCCCAGAAGGCGGAAAGGGCAGTTGGAGGGCTCGGGACAGGTGAGCTGGGGTGGATTCTGCGCCGGTGAGGGAGCAGAATTGATGGGCACGCACGGACAGGGTAAGAAGGGGAGCCCACAACACCACGAGTGGTGACCAGAGAGGATCTTAAAGCTTTTGTTGACTCGCGCTCTGCTGGGGGCGGGCGCAGTTTAAAGGGGTGGAGAGAATACAGAGGAACAAGGAGAGAGCCATGGGTTTGGGCCTGCTGCCCGGGGACCAGCGGGGATCTCAGGGCTCCGGGGGCCTCTTCTAGGGGTACCGAGGGAAGGGAACTGGGGGTGGCCCGGACCCGCGGTTACGCTCAGGCGACAGATACCGGGAGCGACCCTGCCGCATCGGGGAACGCTCACCGCCCGCCGCGATCCTCCGCGCCTCAGCCACGCCCCGCTCCGCTCCGCCCCGCCGCAGCCCGCCTCACCTCATTGGCTGGTCGCGCCACCCTCCGCCGCTCATTGGCTGCCGGCGCCGCCCGTCATCGCAATGCCGTTAGCCCCTCTGCCTGTCCGCCGGCCTCCCGATGCCATTGGTTGTCAGGCGAAGCGCCCCTCCCATTCCCCTGTCCCATTGGTTAGGGTAGCTGTCATTCATTTTTGCTGTCACGCCTCCCTGTGGCAGGCTCCGCCCTTTCTCTTGCTCTCTGAGGGGCCCCGCCCACCATTGATCATGGCCATGTCCCGCTCTGGTGTGGGACACGGAACGGGGCGGGTTACTGGGCCTGGGGCAGAACATCTGGGCTGGGTATGGGAGGAAGACAGAACTGGAGGGAGTTGAGGAGGGCACCGACAAGTTGCGGAGCAACTGAACCTCGAACCTGTTTTTATTTACCAGTGAGAGACTGGGGGAAGTCTGGGGCATGCCCCTAGAGGCCCCAAGACTCCACTAGAGGACCCCAGTGTTTGGGAGGATCCCCTCGAAATTACAAAGTTTCCCCCTGAAACAGTTGGAAGGGGCAGCCCCAAGGCTCCAGATCCTCCCCCAGGACGTTGTAGAGGTTGGCCTCTACAAAATATGGGGGAAGAGAGGAAACACAGCACCCTCAGCACACCCCCAAACTACCCCTGGTACTTCCAGCAGCCCTTCTCATGCAGGACTGTCCCCATGGGTCTGTCTGTGCAGTGGGTGACACTGATGGCGTTGTAAGTACTCCAGATCAAACTTGGGCCTTCAAAATGACACTCTGGGCCCTCTAAATGAGTCTTTGGTCTTTAAAAATATATGCCGTGGAATGTATAAATGTGGTTTTGTAGCATGAAAACGTCGGTTTGGACCTTAAATTGACTGTTAGGCCCTCCAAACACTGTAAGCACTGGCAGAGGCAGGACAAATCCAGACCCAGAGTGACTCAGGAGATGTTTTTTACTGTGGGGGTGACTGAGGCTCCTTGGGTGGGTTCTGGGACACTAAAATGCCACCTGGACACAGCTGTGGTGTGGTCTCCTTGGGGCTTGCCTTGGACCCCAGCACACCTTGGAGAACTTCGCTTCACCCAAGGGTCTCCCAAGCCCTTCTATGACCTCCTCTGTGCCCTGGCAGCCCCCAGGAGCTCTCCGTGGAGGGGGACAGCAGGTGACAGCAGGGACAGAGCGGGGCACTCACCGTCCCCCCCAGGCCAGCTGGTGGAGCCGGCGGGCGGCGTCGAGCAGCCGCCCGCGGTACTCGAGGTGGCAGTGCAGCCCCGCGGGGACGGCCGCCAGCCCGCCCCGCAGCCCCCAGCATCCCGCAGCGATGGTCCCCGTGGAATCGCTGTCCCCGCCGTGCAGCACCGCCCTGCCGCACAGCTCTTCCCAGCTCCCGCCGGCTGCCAGCAGCGCCTCCAGGGCCACCATGGGCGCGTCGTGGCCGCTACGCCCCGGCCACCCCTCCAATGCCCAGCCTAGGTACTCCGTGTCCCGCTCGGCTGGGGATGAGAGCGGCGGCACCCGCGGCAGGCCACCACCTTCCAGCAGCCCACGGGAGTCCAGGTACCTGCAGACACATGGGGACATTGGGGGACATTGATGTCACCAGACAATGGGATAACCAGTGACACTAGGGGTTACTGGGCTGTGGCTCTCCAGCAGCCTCTGTGACCCCAGATAGCTGTGGGGACACTGGAAGAAGGAAGAAGGAAGAAGGAAGAGGAAACGTGGTGGGTAGCAAGGCACTGGATGCAATGGGGACACCAGTAACACCCAGAAAACCCAATGCCCCAGGAACGCCAAGGAGACAGAGGTCATTGTCCCAGAGGATGGCATCTCTGGCAGGGAGATGAAGGACAATAGGTGCAGCAGGGGCAGGATGGGCACTGCCAGCCCTGTGGCCATCAGGGTCAGCAGTGACACCAGTGACACCACTGCGATGCACTGCCGGGACTGGCACAGAGCCTGCGTGGCACCAGTGGCACTAATGGACCCCTGAGCCCATCTCAGTATCCTTCCCAGGCCCAGCTTGTGCTCCCAGCGTCCCCCCCAGAACCCTCACCGTGCCCCCTCACCGGTGCCACGCCTCCCCAAAGAACGGCCAGGCAGCAGCATTGTCCTCCACGGCCACCCCGGTGCCCTCCACGTAGTCCCATGCCAGGGGCAGCACCCGCAGCAGCTCAGCCCCCCAGCGCTCTGGGGGTTCACCCCGAGCCCCCAGTGCCCCAAAGAGGGCCACTGCCAGTGCTCCAAGGTACCCTGTGGGGACAGGGGATTCAGGGGGGTTCTGCTATCCCCTCCTCCCCTCCCCTGCCAGTCTGGCACTCACCAGTGGGGTGGTGGTGGGTCATGCGCCCGCTCTCGATGCTCACCTGGATCAGAGTCGGCAGCTCCGAGGCATGTGGGTACCTGCACTGGCATCAACCAGTCCCCACTGCCCTGCTCCTGTATTTCCAACCTCGTCCCCATTCCCATACCACCACCCTTGTCCCTGCTGTCCTTGTCCCCACTATGCCCATTCTCCTAGCCCTATCACTTCCAGGTCCCACTCCCAGCTGCTCTGTGATCTTCCTATTCCCTATTGCTGTCCCCATGTTCTCTGTCCCCAATCTCCCAGCTCCAGCACCACATGTCCCCAAGCCCTGGACCTTGTCCTCTCCAGCTCTACCAACCCCATGTCCGCACCCCACTCTGTGTCCCCATTCCTCCCCCTCTGACATCCTTATGTCCCTCTTACCCTACTCCAATCCCTTCCATGTCCCCACTCCCCCGGCTCTGACACCCCCATTTCCCCAGCCCAAACATCCTCATGTCCCCACTCCCCCAGCTCTGACACCCCCATTTCCCCAGCCCAAACATCCTCATGTCCCCACTGACACCCCCTTATCCCCTTCCCATGTCCCCCCCGTCCCTCCCTATGTCCCTGTGTGGCGTCCCGGTCCTCCCCTATTACACCCATTCTGACACGCCCACAATCCCTGTCCCCACCCCCTAGCTCTGATAGCTACATCCCCGTCCCCAGGTGTCCCCAGATGTCCCCAGGTGTCCCGCAATGTGCCCACCTGAGGCCGATGGCCAGGCTGCGCATGGCGGCCCCGCAGCCGGTGCCGCGGGGGTTGAAGGGGATGCGATATCCCTCGGGCTTCCCGGGCCGCAGCTGGGAGGTGCCTGGCGGGACACGGGGCCGTGAGGCTCCCTGAGCCCTCCTGCCTCTCCCGGATCCTTGGCCCCTGCTCACCTAGCATGCTGCTGGGTCCGGGCTTGCGTCCCTCCATGTCCCCCATGGCGGCCACATAGCGCCGTGCCAGCTCCTGCAGGAGAGGTTCCCCCTCCAGGCCTGTGTGAAGGGGCGTGAAGACCCACCTCGGTTACCCAGGCTGGCAGGGAGAGGCCTCATGCAGCCCCTAAAACTGGAAGGGGAGAAGAAGACCCCCATTGCACCACCCCCCAAAATGTGGGGAAAGGGAACACTGCCCCACAGACCCCCCAAAACTGAAAGGGGAGAAGAAGACTCCCATTGCACTACCCCCAAAATGTGGGGAAAGGGAACTCTGCCCTACAGACCCCCCAAAACTGGAGGGGGAGCAGGACAAGTTTTGTTGAGAACATGGGAATCCTCCTGAGCACTTCAAACTGAGTGAGAAAGGGGTACCCTGCCAGGTTCCCAAAGTGGGAGGGGGAAACGTCCCCGTCTCCAGCACCCAATATGGGAAGAAAGAGCACATAAAAGAGGAAAACCACACAGACACAGACAGACTCACAGTGCCCACGCCACCCCTAGCCCCACTGAGAGGAAATGAGGAGACACATCCCCCCAAGCCTCCCTGGAAACCCCTAAAAGTTGGGTGCAAGTGCCCCAAAACCCCTTCCAGAGCTGGGCCAGGCCCCCCCAAAACTCCTCCCAGCGATCCTTCAGTTTGAATCAGGGATGTAACGGGGAACCAGGGCTGTAAGGAGATACCCAGCCACACCCCCAGACACCAACCACGCCGCCCAAGGAGCAGAACAGGGGACACACCCAGGACACCCCCCTCCCGCCTGGGGGCCAGCCTGGGGTACAACGGGCACCCCAACCCCGGGGACCCCTCCCTTCTATAGCGGGGTGTCACCTGTGGCCAGCCCCTCGGCGGTGGCGAGGTGCAGGACGGTGTCATCGCTGACGGGCCACTCGGGGGGCTGCAGGCTGATGGCTGCCAGCCCCCCCAGCTCGGCCAGCTCGGCGTGGATCTGGGGGCCCGAGGTGCAGTATTCCCAGCGGCCTGCCCGGTACCCCAGGGCGTCCCCCACCCCGCTCAGCACCATGGCAGCTTCATAGCTTTCCACCGAGGGCACCCTGGGGGAACAGAGGGTTCTCAGGGGGTGCCAGCAGCGGGGGAAGCCCCAGGGATCCTGGGGAACTCACGTCTCCTCCATGCTGGAGCAGCTGGGGATGCCTGTCAGGCTCAGGGCATGGGGCCAGTGCTGGCCAGGGGCCCTTAAAGGGACCAGAACAACCTGGGGGTGTTGTACAGGGCTGCTGACCCCACAGCCAGAAGGACTACAGGCTCCCCCTGGGTGAGGGAGGCAGAGGGAAAAGAGAAGCTCCAGGTGCCCCAAAGAGCATCTCCTTTTTAGGGGCAAAGCTTTAAATTATGGCAACAAAGCATCATTTGAAGGCACAAAACCTAACTTAAGGGTTCAAACTTTCAGTTTTCAAGGCTCAATTTTTAGGGCTCCAAGCCCTCTTTTTAAAACCTTCTTTTGGAGGGTCCAAAGCCCTCTTTTACCACTTAAATTTCCACTGGAGTGCCTAAAGCCCTCTAATCAACGCCAAAGCTTCACTTCTTGGAGCCAGAGTTCACCTCCATTGCAGGGTTCACAAGGTCATTTGTAGCATCCCACCTATTAATTTTTTTCATGCCTATAGGCTCCATTTTGGGGCCAAAATCTTAATTTTTGGGCTCCCAATCTCTCTTCTATTAGCTGTTGCTTTTTTTAGGGCACAGAGTTTCATCTTTGGGGTCCAAACCCTTATTTATTGGACAGAAATCCTGCCTGGGCTGCAAATCTACATTGTGATGTTCCTAAACCTCATGTTTCCTTCCCAAGGTCTTAGTTTTGACTTCCTTATCAGCTCATTTTAGGCTACAAAGTCTCATTTTTAGTGTCCAAAGAATGTTTCAGCTCACAACTTCTCTTTTTGTGAGTTCCAAGCAGGGTTTTTCATCTCCAAAGCCTTCTTTTCAGGCAATTTGGCTCTTTTCCCAGATAAAAAACAAAACAGAACAAAACAACCAGACCCCTGTTCTTCCTGGCTTGGTCACACTCTACAGAAATTAAAGTGCCACCTCAGACCGGGTTTGGTTCTGAAGGCAAGTTTACTGTTTGAATCATAACCTCCAGGTTGATGATCATGAAATGACAGAATTCTCAATAATTGGTGAAACCAGGAGGGGCACCAGCAAAATTTCCACACTGAGCTTCTGGAGGGCAGACTTTGGCCTTTTCAAAAAAGTTCCTTGGGAAACAGCCCTTAAAAACAAAGGGGTCCAGGAAGGATGGATGTACTTCAAGACAGCAGTCCTGAAGGCACAGCAGCAGGCTGTCCCTGAGTGCTGAAAGACGAGTTGTTGGGGATAACAACCCGCCTGGATGAGCAGGGGACTTGTGAAGGGACCTGTTTTTGTGTCCAAGCCTCACTGTGGAGGAGTGACCAGCTGGCAGAGCTGTGTAGCTTTCTGCAGTGTCTCTCTGAGTTCTTCCTTATTAGAGGCAGCACTTGGAGAAGAGTCAGGGTAGGCTGCTGGTGCTCTTTGTGCAGGCTGTTCCCTGCTAGGGACACTTTTGGTATTTCCTGCACTCCTTCCTCTCTGGCATTGCGGAATTCAGATCTGTCATAGACAGGTAGAATTATAAAAGAAAGGCCTCATAAAATCAGGCCTGCTCTATTAAATTAAGATCCTGTCTTCTCTTCTAAGTGTAGTTAAGCAATTTGCAAGTTTGCATGGAAAAACAATCTTGGCATGAGAACTTGTTAGCCTAATAACCTGTTCTTGGGTTGGAAAACAAATGCACCTGCAATAACAAGGGATTTGTCCCATGAGAATCAGTAAAGAAAATACATAAACAATCCAAGAATAGAGAGATTTGGTGGACAAGTAGAATACCTTTTACTAACCAATGGAGTAATTGGCAAGAAAGCTATTAACCAATTAAAGTTGTACACGAGGTCTGTAAAAACTGTATGAAACGAGTTGTGTGAATAAAGAATGGGGCTTTTCCTGCATGAAGAAAATGGAGTCTTGGCTGATTTATTGCAACAAGATCATCTGTCCTCCCTCATCCAGGCTGACAATCTGCCCCTGTCACTGCTGTTGTGGCACAAGTCCCCTGACCCAAGCACCCCTCCTCCTGGTGTCCTCTGCCAGCCTGCTGAGCTTTCTCTCTGCCCCAGCATCCAGTGAAGGAAGACATTAAGTAGAATCAGCACCTCACCCTTGGGAGATGCTGTTTGTTCCTGGCTCCATACTCAGGGCCTGGCCCTGAGCCCTTTTCAGTCACTATTGGCACATCCAGCCCACGTCCCTCCAAGTGACTGGAATTTCATATTTAAAAGCAGCAGATTGCTAGATGGGCACATGCAAGCACACAGCTTTCAAAATCCCATCACACAACCATCACACAGTGGGTATTTTCACCAGCTGCCTCAAAGCTTATGAGGAAGGAAACACCCTGTAAATGACTCTTACAAGACCATGTCACAACCCACCAGGCAGAGGCATGATGTTCACTGTAAACTGTCATCAGGTTCAACAAAGACACTGGATGATTTGTCAGGGAATTCTTTGTGTTTTATTGTTGCCATAACTCTGGCAACCTGCCCAATATTAAGGCTCAAAAGATGTTGGCTAACAAACCCTTAAATTCTACATTAAATTCCACAATTGTGGCTGACAAGTCCTTAATTTCGTATAGTACATACACTTCAAAAATTTCTCAGCTCCCACCACAAGCTCCTCAAAAATGCTGGCTAACAAGCTACAAGTGCCCCACTCCCAGAACAAACTTCAGTATGGAGCATGGGGTAGAATATCATAGCCATGCTCTGCCTAAACAAAGCAAGGGAGGAGAGTAATAAAGACAGAAGAGGGAGAGAGAACAAAGTTTGTCACCAGTCCATAGATCTCATATTGGTTCTAGTGTGGATGGTCTGAAGCTGGGATTGCAAGACAAAAAAAGCCAGAGAGAAAGAGGAAAAAGAGCCAGGGGGGACAATTGTCTTCCTTTTATAGTTAATTTGGTGCCCACCTCTGACACAGACTAAATTTTTTGAGCTGTTTTCTTCATACATGCACTCTTTTGGCCCTCTTCTGGGGAGTGAGCAGGAGTGTCAAAGCAGAGCAGGAATTTGGCTCAGCACAGTGCTGCCCCACCTCTGCAGGACTGTCTCCTCCAATGGCCTTTCCTATTGTAATGATCAGAATGTTTGTGACAGAACATACTTAGATCTGTGGTCCTCCACAGGCCAACGAGGGGTTTTAATTCTGTCTTTGGCTTTTCTGCCTGTTGATTCCAAACAGGTGGGGTTTTGTTTGTTTCAGACGCTGTGCTGCTGCACCGTCCAGGCTGTCTTTGTCTGACATGCCTCTCTGGGATGCTCAGACCTCCTCACTGACTGGTGAGAGTTTGTGATCTCTACAACCTGTCTGCAGAGACCATAGTCCTGCCATGAGGATCTGCCCAGCTCTCTCTGGAGTGGCAAGGTTTGCACCCAAGTAAGGCTTGGTACAGCTGCCTGCTGGCAGATCCTGTTGGAGGGCCCTGCTGGAGCTGTGGCATTCCTGGGAGCACAGTCAAGGCCTAAAGGACTGGTTCTCTTCCTCTTCCTTGCTGTTAAATTGCTGTAGTTGGTGCTGTTCACGATCCAGCTGCAGAGATCATGGCCCCACTGTGGGGATCTGCTCCGGGCCCTCTCCCTGGCACAGCTCCTCTGACTGTGCATCACCTTAATCCTGCCAGGCAGACTCTGTGGCCCTGGAAAACCTGTCTGCTGGTGGCTGGCCCCTCCCTGGCCAAGGATGGAATGGGCATATGGTGGTGCTGATGAGGAAGCTGTCGTTTCTCTCATTTTCAAATCCGAGCACCTGGAGGAAAAAAGAGTTATCTCTGCTTCAGGCATTCCTTGCAGACTCCTCTGGGATTCAATCATTTTCTTGGAGCAACAGAGAGAAGACTTCACCAAGGTCACCAGTGTTAAGTTTAACTAGGGTTTTCCCACCAGGTCTGCCACTGTCAGAGCGAGTCCTCATCTTTTTACCCCCTGTGGCCTCCACAAAATCCTACAATCTGCATGAAAGAAATCCCATTCCAACTCCCATGCCATGGGCAGGGACACCTTCCACTATCCCAGGCTGCTCCAAGCCCTGTCCAGCCTGGCCTTGGACACTTCCAGGGACCCAGGGGCAGCCACAGCTTCTCTGGGCACCCTGTGCCAGGGCCTCCCCACCCTCCCAGGGAAGAATTTCTGCTTAATATCTAACCTAATTATTCCCTCTTTCCATTTAAAATAATTTCCCCTTCCCCATCACTCCCTCACAAGGAGTCCCTCTCCATCTTTTCTAGAAGCTCCCTTTAAGTCTTCTGCTCTACACGAGCCAGCCTCAGAGAGCAGACAAGGGGCAGTTTCCACAGGGCAGCACCCTAAAGCCCAGCAGGGAAAGAGGACTGGAGTGGGGTCGTTCAGAAGTGACAGCATTGAAGGATGCAGGTGTTTCTCCTGTGGCAGAAACACTCAGGAGGATGAGAAGACAAACAGCTAAGACAGGATAAGGAAATGTTTTCTGACCACATGATCCTGGTTATTACCTGGCATAAAACAGCAAGTAGGCTTGCTGCCCTAGAACTGTGTGGATGTCACAATTATCCACAGACTCATCGTCCATCTTGTACCACAGCCCATTGCTGGCCTGCAAAGAAAGGTGTCCAGTTCTGGAGAGGAACTGCAGGCTTTCTCCACAACACCAAAGGCAGAAAACTGCCAAACCAGGAGTACACAAAAATAAATCCAATTGAGCTCTGAAGGAGACCTTGTTCCCCAAAATCTTGACTGGCAGTAACGCTGCCGGGAAAGTTTGTCTTTCCCAACACACATTTCCCCTGTCAGGAGGGAAGTTGCTCTTTACCTTTGTGAAGCAGAAAAAGTGTCCTTCAAGACAGGTGTCCCCACTGTGAACCACAATGGCATATAAGGAGCAGAGGAGGGGTTCTCCAGCTGTGTCAGACATATATGGCCGAAGATCCAAGTACTCAGGATACTCCACAAACTACAGAGAGACCAAGAGGGCTCAGAAATGACCCTCAGCTACCACATTAAATAGCCTTTAGCATGTAATGGCTTGGGTGGCAGGAAACTGTTCTCAGCCAAACCAGCTCTGTCAGAGCAGAGTCCAGGCTTGTCTTTCCATGGGAATTCTCCTCTCCCCAGAAGGGAACACAAACATCCCAACGTGAGCATCTTGTGACAGAGCTTTGGGGAATCTTCTGCTTTACAAAGTCACACTCCACTTGCATACACACCTTGCTGATCTTTGTGCCAGTCCACTGGTCAGCCCTTTCCAGACACAGCGTGAGGACTCTGGGTGCGTGATGGACTGTGACCTTCTTGGAGGCAGCAGCTTTCTTCTTACACCTTGAAACCAAGCACACAGCCAAGTGCTGAAATGCACCTGATCTTCGCCCAAGAAGGCCAGGCAACCTTTGCCCTGTCTCACACATCCTTAGGCTATTTTAAGGTTATTCAGAGGCATATTAAAAAAAGTTGTGTCTTGTTATTGCACATTAAACCTCCTTGAGAAGATGACTTGTGTCCAGTGCCATGCAGCCCCTCACGCAGGATCTGGTGTTATTATGACATGTGGAATCATCTTACTTGCTACATCTGAAGCTCTCTTTCTGATCCAGCTCCTTGGGTGTCACACAGTCCTCCAGAACTGTGATGAGGGATGAGGCTGCCTGGAGGAGTGAGAAAGGAGCTGCAGGAAATGCTCTCACCCAAACACATCCCAGGAGCTGACAAGAAGGCCCAGGCAGCTGATGTTGAGCATACCCAGCATTACCCCAGGAGGAGGCAGAAAGAAGGTGGTGATGCTGAACATTTCCCTCATGTCCCAGGGACTCCCAGAGTCATCAAGAGTTCCCTCTGTGTTGCCACCACTCAGCTCAGCTACCAGTGACATGCAGGGGCATCAGCAGTGAAAACTGATCCTACCTATGAGCCTGGGAGCCAGATGGGTATTGAGGAAGGGCAAAGGGAAGGAGTAGGAGAGTGTCAGAGGTGCAGAGGGGGTAATGATTGCTAGTCCAGCCCAAAGTCAGCACCACGGGGAGACCAGTGGCGTGGCCTGTGCAGGAGGACACTGAGGACACTGTGCTTTCCCCTTCCCACTCACCACCAAGCTCCCTTGTGCTCGCAGTATGGGTTTTTAAGACAAGTGCTTTGGTGCTGGAAAGCTACAGGGGCCTTGGGATGTCTTGAAGCTCCGTTGCAAACCTCTTACTCTGATATCCAGAGAGACATCCAGGAAGGCCTTGTAGGAATCAACAACTGCTTGGCAGCTCAAGCACGTGACTGGAAGGAAAATCAAAATGCTGAGTGAAGTTAATTGACTGTGCTGGTTTATGCTCATGGGTTCTCCTATGCCAGTCATCACAGGACCTTGTCATCACAGTTACCAGAGGACCAGCTGCTTGTCACAGGCAGACAGAAGGGCACAGACAAGCCAAACAAAGCAGTAGTTGTGGAAACTCACCTCTAATTTTTGTGAAGCCCTGAAATATTTGATGGACAATGGTAGTTTCTGGTGAAGAGACATCCAAGCTGGAAATAAATGGCAAGGCAGAGAGTTACCTCCTCCGAGGGTTTAGCACTGAAAGGTCTGGATGTCAGTTTTCCTTGGTGGGAGCACATCAAGGAGTCCAAAGGGTTTGGGAAGATTGAAACTTGTGATTTGCTTGTGCTTACTTGCGGCGTGTGCTCAGACAGGCTCTGTGCATGGCACTGAGAGTGCAGCGTAGGAACTCGTGGGCGTTTTCCTGCCTGCCATATTCAAACTCTTCTCCTATGACTAAGAGAGAATTTAGTAGCTCTCCCCTAGAAGAAGGGAAGACAAAGAAGAAGACCTGTTGGAGCACCTGAAACCACTCACATTTGAGGTCCCTGAGGACAGCTCCAGGCAGGACGGTGCTGGCTGAAGAACACAGGACCTTCCTGACATGTGCTTCCATGGTGCACATCATGCAGAAGCCTTGCTGCTGACCTGAAGAGGGAAGGAGGGAGGGAGCAAGGAAGGGTAGGACAGAAGCTTCTCAGGGTAACAAAACATCTCAGTTTCTTGGGAAACCTAGTGGAGACCTTGAAGTTCTAAGAGCAGTCTCCATATCTTTTCTCTCAAACTGCCAATGTCCCAACAAGCCCAGTGCACAGAAAACACAATTCAGAGGGTGGCTAAACTGGCAGAAACGTTCTGTACAATAAGGCAAGAGAGTTCAACTTGCAGGGGTAGAAACTTGAGGCTAGAAAGAGGTGTTCTGCTGAAGGTGAGGGCACCTTGATAGGACAAGCATCTTTCAGCTGATGCTCAAAGAACATAAGTTCATGGGGCCAACAAAGAAGGGCTGCTGTCTCCTAAACCTGATTCCAGATTCTGGGAATCCTTGGCATGTGCCCAAGAGATTTTTACAAGGAGATGTTCCTACAAGTACTCACACGACTGGCTGTGCTCATGAGAGAGCAGGTAGTTGGCCAGAGGGGGTGTGTATGTCAGGCACTGCAGGATAACATTGATGTAGCAAGTATTGCCCGGGTTGAAGAGTCCTGCTCCAGGTCTCTGTCTTTGCTTCCAGCCCATGCAAATCTTCTCTGGGGGAAAAATCCTTTGTGGCAGAGCCATTCCCTCCGCAATGTCTGCAGGGAAATGACGTTTGAAAAGGGATGAGACAATGTGGTTACTTAAAGCCATATTCAAATATTAGGTTTTGTCCAGGAGCACCAAGGACAACAGCTCTAATCACCAACTCGGAAACATCGGGGAAAGCCTGACACCCTGCTGACATCTGCTGGTAGGGAAGCAGTGTTGGAAAGCTGTCTGTAACCCTGTGTACTCTGCCAAAAGTCCAACAAACCAACTCTGATTTCTGGGCCTCAGGCCACCTTCCTTTCCCTCTAGAGTCTTGTATTTCCAGGACTCACAGGAGCTGTTCCACCTTGCAGCCATCACTCCTCTCAGGAACAGAGGGGAAATCTTTGGATGACAAAGCCCCAGAAAGATCTCCTCCAAAAAGATCAGGTCAACACCAATCCCATTACTTGAAGGGAAAGGAAATAATTGTAGCTCAACAAAATTATTTAGAAACCCAAAAAATTATTCACAAACCACCTTCAGCTATCAAGCAAGTTTTGGTGGTGCTTGTAGCTGTTGTCAAGGATGAAGAATTCTTGGAAAAAGGCAGTGCCCACAATGGAAGGAACCTAGATATCCTGAAGGCCAGCTCAGCCCAGCTAGCCTTCAGTGGCTCACTCGCCAGACACTGGGCGGGTGAGATCACAATTGCTGGACCAGGGCCATATCTCTGCCCCTTTGTGACATGAGGCCACAGAACCCCATGGCTGTCACAGCCTGGGCACCTCTCACAGCTGAAAGTCACTGGACCAGGTGCTGTGGACAAAGGGCTCTTTGTCTGTCAGCAGAGCTCCTGCCTCTCCAGGAGCTCCAGCAGCCAGGGGAGTTAAAGCCTGCTGAGGGCTGTAAATGAGCCTGGTCACAGTTTTGGCTGGCACTGGAGTGCTGGAGGTTTCTGTTCCACTCTCCCCAGCTTCTTCCAGGCTTTTCAGCCCCTAAAGATCCCTTTTTAGGAGGAAAAGCCTTCAGCTGTGGCAGTGCTGCATCCTTTGAGGGCACAAAACCTAACTCCAAGGCCCTCGTTTTCATTTCCAAAAGCCCATTTTTAGTTCTTGCAGACCCAGTTTGAAGACCCAAAGTCCCTTTCAGAGGGTCCAAAACCCTCTTTTACAGCTCAAAGCTTCCACTAGAATGCCTAAAGCTCTCTAGTCAGCATCAAAGCGTTGAATCCAGAGAGGAACTAGTAGCTTCACCTCAAATTTGTAGATGGGCTCTGCCAGAGTGAAAGAATTTCTTAGCACAAATTAATTCATGTTGTCTTTTGGGTTTGGTGCAAATAAAAGTTTGTAGTTAGAAGGAGAAGGTCTGTGAAAATTTTCAGTCCTGACACAGGTGATTTGAGAGCAGGGACATTTGGGGTAATTTCGAGCTGGGCTTGGAGTGTTTCCCTATTTTGCCAGTCGGCAGCACTATCATGGGGTTGTTTTGATGAGATCTGACAGTGCCCAGGAAAAAACCTGGCGCAGCTTCTCTGTCCCAGCCCCATCCATGTGGGAGCAGTCTGTGTGAGAGCTCCGTTGTGACTCTTGCAGGCTTGGAAGAACGTGATCCTGCACAGGGGTGGGAAGGAAGATGAATCGTCTCGTTGTTGGTTCTGCAGTTTATGGGCTGAAAAAAAAAAATTAATTCCAGCACTGCCTCTTTCTTCTAGAACATTTCGTGTGGGACCAGCTGTTGAGCGTTCTTAGTTTTGTGACTGGACTCTGTGAGACTGAAAGCGCACCAAGATGCATAGAACTGTGCCGGGACAGAAAATGCACCAAGGTGCATAGAACTGTGCCGGGACAGAAAAAAAGCGTTTGGATTTTTCCTGGGCACTGTCAGAGCTCATCAAAACAACCACACGATAGCGCTGCCGACTCGCGAAAGAAGGAAACGCACCGAGCCCGGCTCCAAACCACCCGGCGGGCCGAGCCAAGTCGGAGCGTCCCTGCTCTCAAATAACCTTTGTCAGGACAGAAAGTTTTCGCTGAGCTTCCCCTTCTAAGTACAAACTGTTATTTGCGACACGCCCCAAGGGTGTGACACGGCGTGAATTCCTTCGCGCCAAGAAGTCTTTTCACTCTCGCAGAGTCTGCCTACAAACTTGAAAGCATCTGGCAAAACCAGAGCTCACGAAAGTGCCAGCTTGAGAAAACTCTTGCTGCCTACAGCTTCAGCTGCACCCATCAAACTGCCCTGGTGTCTTCACTTTCCCTCTCAGCACTGTGTCCTGTCATAACCCTTCAGTCTCACTGAGTCAGGATTCAATCTGAACAGCACCAGGCACTGCTCACACTCTAAAGGTACCAGGACCAAAAGCTCAACAGACTGGAGTTTGCATTCCCACTGTAACAGGTCTGGCCCGTAGAGCTGCCTACCAGGAAAAGCAATTAAATTCACCAAGGACTGCCCAATGTGTGGAATAAAAAACGGTTTTCTTTGCAGAAGAGAGGAACTATGAGCCCATCTCAAAAGAAATGGGATTCTCTCCTCCAAAATAGAAAGTGTCTGGGGATTGATCCTGTAAAAGGTGCCAGAACACTGTTACTGGGCATTACCTGCCCTGGTGGAGCAGGCAGGGACAGGAAGGGAAGAAAGGACAGGGAATGGGTAGGCAGGGCAGGGAAGACAAGGGGTGGCTGTGCAAGGCAAAGCAATTGTGAGATAGGCAAGGAAATGAGAGTCAGGAGAAGCAGGCAGGGCAAGGCAAGATGAGGGATGGAAGAAGTGGGCAGGTAAAGGTGAGGGATGGGTATAAAAGGCAATACAAAGCCAGACATGTAGGCAAGGCAGGACAAAGTAGGGGATGGAAAGGAATGCAAGGAAAAGCAAAGTTTGGTAGGAATGGCAAGGCAAAGCAACAGACTGACAGGAAAGAGAAGGCCTGGAGGATTTAGGAAAAGCAGGGCAGAGGAAGGTGAGCCCAGTGATGGGTAGGCAAGGCAAAGCTCCCAAGGCAAATCTCCCAAGGCAAATCAGTGGCAGGGTAATAAAAGCAAAGCAAGGGCTGAGAATAAAGAGGTAGGAAAGTCATGTCGGGTCATGGTCTCTGAAAAATCAAAATGAGATTTCTTTTCCACAAGAAAGAAATCCTTTAACCCTGGTGTTCCAGGTGCAGATGAGAGGTGGCCTAGGGGAGGTCAAACCCTGCCAGGGCTGTCTCTGCTAGCTGCTTTTTTTTTTCTGGGAGAAATCCTTGGATGTATTCAGATTTGGAGGTGCAATGCAAATTTTGGCCATGAGCTTCTGGATGAGGAGGGCAGTTCTCTCCACAGGAGGAAAAGCACAAAGCCCCAGTGTTCAAGGAGCAGATTCTCATCTGAGGCCCACAAGAGGACAAGGCCAGCCAGACTCATCTGTCCTAGCAGCTTTCATCTGTGAGCAATCCTTGCATGTACTGGATTTTGGAGGTGGAATCCCAATTTCAGCCAAGAGCTTCTGGACAAGAATGGCAGTTCTTTGCCACAGGAAAGAAATCACATGGCCCTGGTGTTCCAGATGTAGATAGGAGACATCTCAGGGGAGGTCAAGGCCAGCTAAACCTATCTGTCCTGGTTGATTTTCTCTGGGAGCAATCCTTGGAGGTATTGAATTTTGGAGGTGAAATAAAAATTTTGGCCATGGGCTCCTGGATGAGAATGAGAGTTCCTCTCCACAGGAAGGAAAGAACATAGAGGAGAGGCAACCCATGAGAGGTTAGGTTTAAGGGGTTAAGGTTACATTTGTGCAAGGATTAGGGTTATGGTTAGGGTTAAATGAGGATTAGGATTAGGTTTATAGAAGGGTTGGTGTTGTGTTTAGGGATAGGGTTAGGTTTAGGGTTAGGATTTTGGTTATGTAAGGGTTAGGGTTAGGTTTATACAGGGGTTAGGGCTAGGTTTGGTTTTGAGGTTCAGATATTGATGATACAGTGATTAGGTTTATGTATAATTAATGGTTTACTTTTGTATTATGTAAGGCTTGGTGTTATGGTTAGTGTTGGGATTAATGGCTTTTCACTTTCCAAGTTAGGGTTATGGTTAGTTTTTAGGATTTTATGATTGGTTTGTGTCTGGGTTTAGGGTGAGTCTTTTGTGACGAATCAGGATAGTTTTCGTTTTAGTGTTAGGTTTAGGGTGATTTTTGGATTAGGGTTAGGGTTCATTTTGGGATTGTGGAAGGTTTTGGGCTAGGATAATGTGAGGTTTAACATTGTGGTTAGGTTTAGGGTAAGTTTAGGCTTAGCCTTTGGGTTAGCACTAATGTTATGATTATGGTTAGAGTTAGATTAGTGTTTAGGACAAAGTTCAGTGTTAGGTCTGGTATTAGGGTTAGTTTAATGCTCTCAGTTCTGGAGAGTTTAGGTGTTACGGCTGGAAAACAAAAAGTAAACTTGAAATTATATCAATCACCTTGGGTGGGAAGAATAAGAAGAGCTGGGTGCATGAGCTCATTAATTAACTGGTTCCCTCATTAGCTTCAGGGGGGTCTGGGACTGCCATTTGCAATGTGCACACAGAAATAAATGGCCTCTTGGAGCAAATGCCCCTGGCACACTGGTGCCTGGAGCTGGTGCCTCCCAGGGGCAGCTGCTCCAGCAGCAGCTGGTGAGTGGGGTGTCAGCTGAAACCTGGGCAGGGGACAACCTTTGCAGGGGTGACCTCCCACACAGGACCTCTCCAGGGCTTCCAACCCATGGGAGGTTAGGTTTAATGGGTTAAGGTTACATTTGTGCAAGGATTAGCGTTATGGTTAGGGTTAAATGAGGGTTAGGATTAGGTTTATAGAAGGGTTGGTGTTGTGTTTAGGGATATGGTTAGGTTTAGGGTTAGGATTTTGGTTATGTAAGGGTTAGGGTTAGGTTTTTACAAGGGTTAGTTTGCTGTTTTAATCAGATATTGATTATATAGTGATTAGGCTTATGTAGAATTAATGGTTAATTTTTGTATTATGTAAGGCTTGGTGTTATGGTAAGTGTTGGGATTAATGGTTTTTTTACACTCCAAGTTAGGGTTATGGTTTGCCTCTTCAACCCTTGGGGGTAGCGCTTGAGTGAGAGCTCCCAAATTTGGTTGAAAATATGGGTGGACATGCAGCCATGCTAGCCAGGGCTTCTTCCTCATTGCAGGACTGAACCTTAACCAACCTCTGCAGCTCTTTTGGGTTTTCTCACACGGCCTAAAGCATTTTTGGATAACGTGGGGCTGGGGCTGATGGAGCATCTCACGGGCAAGTGCTGAACGGCAGCAGAACATCCTGGGGCAGGGAGTGAGGAGGGCTCAGGCTGCAGCATGAAGAGCAGGCGCTGTGCAGCCTCTTGCCTTCCCCTCAGCAAATATTTATGCTTCAAGCTTCCTCGCTTAAAGGCCTAATTGGAGTCTAGGTGAGCTGGCACACTAGAAGGGAGCCTAATAGAGACATTGCAGTGCTATTAGCACAGATGGTTGTCATATGTATGCAAATGAGGAGCAAATTGAATTTGGTGTCCCCTCTCACCAGCTGTCCTATCAGCACTGGCTCCTGCAGCAGCAAAAGGCACTGCCAGTGCTCTGCTAATCTGTCATCGCAGATTAATTACAACTAACACATTAATCTTCATTTGTTTCCCCATACAAAGGAAGTATCCTGTTCTTTCAAGTACACTCTGATGGGACGGGGTGCTCCAACCTGGGAAAAGAAAAAAGAAAGGGAAGGAGGGCCAGCCAGCTTCATTAGTGGCAGCCCCGGGGGCTGCGGCTGCTGGAGCCTTAGTGGGGCTTTCGTGCTCCTTCTGGCAAGGCAGACCCCACTGGGGGCACCGGGAGCCTCGGCCACCTGCCGGGAGCTCCTGGGACCTACACTTTGCTCCGTCAGCCTTCCCGGGACACGTTTCTCTGCTTGGCTTTGTCCTGCAGTGACAGTGTCACTCCTTCCCCAGGCTGGCAGCTTCCAAGGGGGTGGTTGGGGTTAGCACAGGCGTTTGCTGCCTCCCAGTAGGGCGGCTGTAATGGGTGTGCTGGGCCAGGGAGGCCCTTCAGGATGCTGCAACCCTTCAGGCAGTGGCACTTTTACTGCTGCCTTGGGTGGGAAGAGAGCGACTTGCTTCAGTCTCACCACTAATTTTGACATTTTGATGAAAAGCAAAATAATTCCTTCTGGGTTTTTTGTTGGTTTTTCTTTTTTTTTCCCCCAAGTGAAACTATTGCAGCTGAGACATTTTACAGGCTTCTGGAGTTAGCAGCCACTATGTTTTTGGGTAGAAGTCTAGTTTCTAACGTTTTTCCCCCCCAATTTTCTGCTATTTATTGGAGTAACCCATAGTTCTCTTCAGCTCTCCATTAGCTTGGTGTTTGGCCTGCTGTCTGCTCCACGTGTGGTCTCTAATGCTGTGAGCTGAAGTGTCCTGATGACAAATGTTAACGGTGTCTATTGAATCAGTTGTAGAAGCTCAAATCCTGTGTATCCCATGGGCTGGAGAGATGCTAAAGGAGCCAAGGTGAACAACTGCTTGAGACAGCAGGAGCTGTCTTACAGGCAGCAGCAACAGACAAACAAGCACTTTCAGCCATCCTGGAGGTGTTTTCATGTGTTCTTTTGATCCTAAATCCTATTCCCCTTATTGGGCTGCTCTACCCCACCCCTGTCCAGGATTCACCATTCCCTTTGAGTGCATCTGCCAAAGACCCACACTGGGTGGATTACTGAAATGGAATTAAATTGAAGCCTTGTGGTGGCATCGCCTCATTTCTTAAGCTGGTCCTGCATTAGCAGAGACACCTGGTTGTTACTCTGCCCCAGCTCTGTGTGCTCTGCTCTGAGAACCACCCAAGACTCCCCATTCCCTTCTTTTTGGGCCCTTCTTTTTGGGCCATGGAGCTGCTGCTCTTTGGGAAGGAGAGGCTTGGCACTTTTCCACCTCACAGCAACACTCTATTCTCTGCCTTCCTGATGGCATATTTGTGAAGTTTGGTAGAAGTGACACTAACACCAGGACGATTCTGCTGCAGAGATTGCCTGTCAAGGTGTTAAATCCAACTGCAGAGCAATTCCCAGACAAGAAGACCTGGGCAGGTGGAGTTGTATTTGTGGGAATGGGTCAGGAGATTGTGAGGGATAACCATGACTGCAGTGTGATTCCTGACCTGATATAACCAACAACAGGGATTCAAAGGCACAGCACAGTCACCCTTCCCATGGAACATCTGATGCCTTAAGTTTTATCTTTCATGTATTTCAGACTCTGTGCTGTTCTGAGGGTGCAGGGGTGCAGTTCTGAGCTCACAGTCAGTGTCACTCAGCTCTGCACAGAGCAGGGACACAAAACAAATCCTTCTCCTGCTGCACACCAAGGGCAAAGGTTACAAGTTTTCAGGTCCAAAAGCACAAACAGCGATGGGCTGAAGGGAGAAAACAAGAAGGATGGGACTTCATAACCTGAAGCTGTAACTGGACAATTAAACCCCAATATGCAAATGGACCAAAACTTATAAAAGTGTGAGACCTTGTGACCGTTTGTCCATTTTGTGACCATTTTGGGTCCACCCTGGGTGTAGCCCTGGCCAGGCCCTGTCCTGCCCAAGTTGTGTCCTAGAGGTCTTTCATTAAATACCTACTTTATTCTCTTAGCTCTGTCCAGTCTCTGTTGCAGCTCAGCCTTCCCAAGGCATCACCTTTAGAAGGAAGCAAATCCCACAGCTGTGAGAAGGGTTTGCAAGGACACAAACAGCTGCAGAATCTGGTGACAACATAAACCATTCTGAGGAAATAAATGGAATGCACACTTCTGTTGTTCTAAAATTTAATGTTTTGTGCTGTTCCAGTGATTTTTAAGTCATCGGAAATTGCATTTCCTACTGTTCTGATTGTCATGCCTTGCTCCCAGAGAGCTGGAGCTGGTCTAGTAGTCTCTGGCATGATGTGGCCCTGCCACATTGGAAAAAGATCAGGAAAGGCCCAGAGCACACTTCAGTGTCTTCAGAGGCACTCTGTGCACAGAGTTGCAGGAATTTTTGAAGCTGAAGTTTGTGAGGCTCTGCTATTAAACTTAACTGGCATTTGCATTTCTTTAGAAATGGGGTTTAACTCCAAATTTCTGCTGCTTTTCAGAAAAGCTCTTGCATTCTCAGAGGGATGGCTTCTGTTGTTGAAACCTGGGGTCAGTGCAAAGACAACTGCAGAGCTGTGCTTCAGGACCTCTGCCACAAGCAGCCATGCCCTGTGTCTTTGATCAGGTTAGATCAGTGAGACAAGAGCCCTCAGACCTGTCAGGCAGCTTTAAACTTCTGCTCTTGATGTGCCTGTCTGCCCCCTGACAGTTCCAGTGCCCAGGCTCAGACTGGTGACTCAATTTCTTGCAGATGACTCATCGTGGGATTATCCTCCTGTACCCACAGCAGGACAACTGGAGCCACATCCTTAATGAAAGAAGTGTTTTTCACTGCTTGGCATCTTTGCTTCTTCCAGGTTGAGCTCTTTATCTGTGCAGAGTTCTCCAGCTGACAGAGTGTTACTACCTTGTGTGGCCCCCATGCAAGCAGAAATCAAAGGGGCAGCAGGGATGCCCTTGAACAGCCAAAAATGGATGTTTCCAGCAAATTCCTTGCACAACAAGTTGCACTTCAGACTGATTTTCCTGCTCCATGAGAAGTGCTTCCTTCCGACACGCAGAGCGTTTTCTCTGGTTATGGAAACTCAGATATTCCTTCTGTCTAACAGGGTTTGAAGCTGTCTGAAGTTGGAAGTGTTTCTATTAACTGCAGGCTTCATACCCAGCCCTTAATTCATGCTGGGCTGGCAGGATGCGTGGGGGGAGTGCCTGGCATGAGGGCAGGACTTGGGGTGTCCCTGAAATTTGTATACTTTGGCTGAAGCTTGCTTGTGGGCAGAAAGGCTTTTGGGGCTTAAAAGGGTCTTTGAGTAGTTGTGCTCAACACTCTGTAAGGGTTATGTTAAAGTGTCCCTTTTTTTGTCAAATATGTGTCTAGACAGCAAATTCGTAGTCGTGGCCGAAATGTTTCCCTCCTGGCCTCATAAAAACATACCATCACCTTTAAAACATCGTGCTCCTGTAGAAAATTTGCTGCTCTGGAGTTACAAGGAGCACTTGAGCATCCCTGCAAGTGGAAAAAACAGAAATAAAAATAATGTCTGGCTTTCCAGGGAGGTTTTGGGCAGCACGTGGGGCATCATCACAATTACCAGAGGCACATCTTGGTTGTTCTTTACAATTGTTCATATTTTATGTGAGTGTATTCCTGCCATTCCAGAGAATCCAGAGAATAGGGCAGTACCCAAGTACTGTGCATCTTCTAAAAGGTGATTTAGTACTGGCATCGTTTGTAGGATCAGGGGTGCCTGCTTCTCTCTAAACAGTAACAAACCAAGCTTTCAGCAGCAATTCCAGGACTGAAATGACCATTAAGGACTATACCTAATATTATCCAATATTCCAATCCAACATCCTGCTGGATCCAGAGCTCCAGAAAAACCAGATTCTCCCTTCTGCAGGAAGAGCCGGTTCATCTTTCTCCCCTCCTGTGGTTTGCCTAGGCAAAGAAATGCAAAGCACATCCCGGGGAGGCGACAATGCCTCGGTGCCACCCTTGGCACAGCTTTTCCAGGTGACAAGGTTATTGCAGCTCCCCGCCTTTGTCCCCGAGGATCGGCGTCACTTTGCATTCCAGCCGCGACGCCGGGGCCATCCGCGCTGCCTGGAGTTTATTGGGATGCAAACGCACAGTGCAGGTTGTGCCACGACTGGATAAACAAAACTCTTATTTTGGACCCGCGGCTCCACCTGTGCCCGCGGCGTGCGCAGGGAAATGAATGGTGCGGGGCGGGGGGACAGCTGGAAATTCAAGGCTTTGCAGTGACCCCCAGCAGGGTCTGGATGCTGCCCAAATCTCTGCTAATTGGCCCCGGGAGACCCCCATTTGCTGCACCCTCATCAGTTTTCTGAGCCTGATGGGGGCGAAAAATCCCTGGGTGGTGTGTGTGGGGCAGCACTTTATATTCACATTCAAATAACACAGGTTGGGGTACCAGCAAGCTCCTCCCGAACCTGCAGAGCCCACCTGATGCTCACACCTCCCAGTTTGCTCCAGCACAGACAAAAAAAAAAGGGACTTGCCCCCAGGGCTGAGTTTTCCAGGCAGAAGTAGAAGTGGGGAGCAGGTGGGAGGAATTGTCGCTGGCCCAGGGTGGTTTTGACAGTGAGTAATAAAGAATTGCAGCTTGAAAGAGAGAGATTTGGGGCTTCCGTGCTGTTGCATGACAATGAACTGCCAGCCCCGAGGTGGGTGAGGTGCCCTGGAAGTCTGGGCTCGCAGGGAGTGAAATCCATCACTCCTGAGCAACCTGAGCCCATCCCTGGTGTGCCACAGGCTCTGCCAGCAGCCCTGAGACGGCAGGGAAAGGTTTTCCCCTGGATTTAGCTCCCACTCCAAACTCCACCATCAGCCAGAACAGCAGCTTTGAGCTGATAAATGTTGGTGTTGGTGTTGAAAGTCTTCTCTTCCTCCTGTGAATGATTTGATTTGTGCCACTGTCCCTCTCTCCTTCCTCTCTGATGAGGTTATGGTTGACTTCTCCTGTGGGGTTCGTGTCAGCAGGGTCCATCTCTGCCTTGTTTGTTTATTTCCTACCAATTTGTACCTTATCAAAGCCTCACCAGCAAAAGCAAATCCCCTTATAGCCAATATTGGAGACAGGATATGTTCAAACTGCTGATTTTTTATTTCATGGGACCACCCTCTTCCCAGGATAAGATTAATTCTGAATTTATCTTAACTCATTTCCTGCAAGAAAACTCAAATACTTATTTTTAAGAGGTTTTTGTTGTTGTTGTTGTTTTTGTTTTTTATTGGTTTGGGGTTTGCTTTTTTGGGGGGTGGGTCAGGAAAGCATTTTGTTTGTCTCAGCATGCTGTATTTGATTCTCTCTGTTTCCTCCTTTTTATTTTTTAAACAGCAGTATCTTTTGAAACAGAGCTTGGTTTCCAAATGAAATGTCAAAAAGTTTTCCTTGAAAATACCAAGGAAAATGTGTTTTGGTATTTTCCATTTTGGCATATTCCAGAGGAATATACCAAGATTTCCATTTGGTATATCCCATTTTTCTTCCTGTCTTTGTTGCCAAATAACCCAATTAATATAATGTGAGTTTGCTATTAGTTTCAGTCAATTGTAATTCAATTTTTTTTAAAAGAAATGCTTTCCTTTGAAAACAGAGGAAGGAGGAGGAAATGATGCTTGTGGTAGAGCAGGATTTTGAGTATTGCCTTCTGACAGCACAGAACAGTTTATGGAAGGTGGAAACTGGAGTTGTAAATATGAAAAAAAAATACTTTTCATCTCTAACCAGGCAACAGTTTCTCTCAGGCAAATCACAGAGATCTTACCAAGACCCCAGGAAGTAGCTGGAAATGTTCCCACACCATAAATACACTTGACATCTGCCATTGAACAGTCTGTTGTGTGAAATGGAGCCAAATTGGATGAATTGTGGATCTGTTTTCTACTTTGCAATGCTCTTGTTCACTTGCTACACTCTTGCAGTTTTTTTAATACTTTTTTTTGGGTATCTTTTCTCCAACTGGTGCTGGGGTGACCTTGTCTCCAAGGACAGGAGCTGCTGCCACACAGGCTGTGGTGGGGAGTTTTGGATGCTGCCAAACTTTGTGGTTTCTGCTGCCTCCCAGAATGACAAACAACTTCTCCAAAGTCTTGTGGCACCTTCTGTGCCCTGGAAGGGAACTTGGGGATGTGGCTCCTTCCTTCTCCAGGCAGATGCAAAAGGATGTCACAGAATCTCCTCTCAGGCTTCAAACTCGAGGTCTAATGGCCTTTCAAGTGTCCATTGTTTTCTGGTTTGTTCTCTTTGTGCTCAGCACCTGGCACATAGAAAATGTGCTTGGAAGGACAAATAAATCATCCTGATCATCCTGATGGTCACAATAAATCACACAGGCCATGGGAATTGCTCCCAAAAACCCTGTGGGAGCTGGGTGTCAGGTTTTTTAGGCCAGACCCTCAGTTCACAGCAGATCCCTGCAGGTTTTGGTGCTTTACACCAGGAGCTGATCCCTCTGGCGTGGCTCAGGCTGGGATGGAGGCAGAAGCTCAGGGTGGGCCCATCAGCTTTGGCCTTGCTGCCCCAGCATCTCCCAGCAGCTGTGCTGTGGGTGGTGGGGACATGAGATGTGAAACCAGCCAGCTTGGGGTTTTCTGCTTTTAGTGAGGGCAGAAAGTAAATAAATGGACTAAATACCAGAGCAGAGTTGGCTATCCAAGTGGCTGAGAACTGTGAAACAGAGGGGGAAAAAATAAATTTACAACTCATGCTATTTTTAGGAAGCTGATAACACAAGATTTCCATTTGGCTCTTGTCTTTTGATCCTTGTTCTGCTTGGGATTTTTTGTTCAACCCGACTAGAAACCTATTATTTTGTTTAAATGAAAGATGATCCTGATACCTGGCTGAGGAAGCCATTGCAAAACTAAGTTGCCAGCTTGCAAAAGAGAATTGCAACACTGGCAAGGAGCAGCTAAAGTTTAAAAATCCTTCTCATCTAATGGCCCTAAGCTGTTATTACAGGTAAGAGGGAAAGCCAGCCACAGCTCTCCCTTCTAAATAGGAATGGGACTCATGAATAGGAATGCTTTTACCATTAAAAGTTTTCATTTCAGCAATTCCTTCTTTGTGCACAGAAGCCTCATTGAGCCACAGTCAGCTGCCTGTCCTGTTGGACTTGTTGGCTCTAGGCCTCTGCCTTGCTGGGACAATTTTGGGAAGTTTTGGTTTACAGCATCAAGCTTTGATCTCCGTGGTGGGTGGATGTGAGAAAGAGGAGAGACAGAGGAAGTGAGCTGTGGTGTGGCAGCAGAATCAAGTCTGGAGAAAAGGCAGCAGAGGATAAATGGAAACACTTGACTCCCCTGCTCTGTGTTTCCTAGGAGCATTTTCTTTTAATTGAGTGGGCCATTGTTTGCTGAGCACAACCTCTTGCTTCCCTTTGTAAGGGTGCTACCCCCTGTAATTAAGAGGGATGAAAACGGGCTGTTCCATCTTGCAGAGAAGCAGGAAGGGCTGCAGCTGAGGCTGCTCTCTCCCCTGCACAGCTTGACACACTCAGCTGCATCATTCACACTCCCTGGGCAGCATCACATGGGGTGGGCAGCACCTGCACTGCCTTAAAATAGCCCAAGGATGGCCATTCCAGAATCATGGAGTGGTTTGGGCTGGAAAGGACCCTAAAGATCATTTTGTTGCAGCCTCCTCTCGTGGCAGGGACACCTTGCACTAGACCAGGTGGTTCAGGTTGAGCTGCATGAGCTTGGGTGGGGTCAAACCCTGGCTCTGGGGTGCAGAATGATCCTTTGGCTGCACTGTCTGGGCTGGAGACCCATGGACAAAGCCAGCACTGGGCTGAGCATCAGCTGGTGCCTGTGGGGCTGCAAGTGGGGACGTTCAGTGGCTGCGTGGATGAGATGATTGGCAAAAAGATGGTTTTGAAAAGCAAAAGCACGAGGCAATACAAGCTTTAATACCTTATGAAGGAGGGTACTGCCTATCCTGTACTGAAATTGATGCCTAATGGTTTTTGGTTTTCTTCTTTTATATATTCTCTGTATCCACAGAGACTTTATACCTGATTTTGATTTAACTTCAAACCAGTTCTCAAGACAGGAGGTAATATGGACTTCATGTAACATGCAGGGTATTTTCACTAGTATTAATGGATAACATGCCCAATTCACTGATTTGGGTCTTTCAAAATCACATGTAGATATTCAAGAATACCCAGACCTGGAAAGGAACTTTTTTACTTCCTCTTGGCCCATTCTTCCTATATTGCAGAAATCATGGAGGAGGCGCAGGTGGAAATATGCAGGCACATATATTTGGAGCTCTGTAGCCTATTACTGCATTTGTAGCTACTTTTCCCAGTGCTTTTCCCTGCCCTGATAGGCAGACAGACAAAAGATATTCCAAAGCCCCTGTCCTATCTTGGTTCTCCCTCGGAACCAAGGCCAAAAACAGCTCTTTGAGACACATTTTCATCAACAAAGTACAGTCCCAAGTGAGGGGGGGAGGATTTAGAAAGGGTTTGAACTGGAGAGGAATTGCATCACCAATTGTGCTCCTAATGGGTGCTTTTTGTCAATTATGCTAATTTAAAGTTATAAAACTGTATTCACCCCCATGGGGAGTGGACAGTTTTGTGGACATTCGAGGATATTTTGTGGACATTTTCTATATCTGTCCCTGGAGGCTTCCAATAAAGACCAGGCTTTATATCTATACAAGTATTATCTCCCAAGTGTGTGTTGTTTAATTTTTGGGTTCTTTAGGGCATCAGGGTGAATTCTGAGCAGTGCACCTGCATCAAGGGCAGCCAGAGGAATGTGGAACAACACCAAACAAAGGGATTTGAGCCCTTCTGTCCCAGGGCTACTTGCAGTGCTGTGCACTGAAGAGTTAAACTGCCCATGTCCCCCAGGTTTGTGCTCTGGCTTTTTGGAGGATTGATGTGTTTGGCACATGCACACCTCCCTGCAGATAGTGCACCAGCACACTGAGCTGCTTTGTGTGCCGTGGGTTGAGGTCACCTTTGTGCTGAGGGGGAACATATGGTTTATGTATTTCAGAGCAGGGAACAGGAGATTGAAGCTTGATGTGTGCTGCATGGGGGTGAGACCATTGCAGAGCTCAGGGGCTGGGCTGTTGGCTGTCCAGACCCTGAAAGAAATGGGGAGATTCATTAAAGCGGGTGTTACCATGTGTCACCTTCTGTGTGGGTTGTTGGCTCTCCAGACCCTGAAAGAAATGGGGAGATTAGTTTAAAGTGGGTATTACCATGTGTCACCTCTGTTGTTCACTTTCTGTGTGTGTTATTGGTTCTCCAGACCCAGAAAGAAATGGGGAGATTCATTAAAGTGGGTATCACCATGTGTCATCTGTGTTGTTCACCTTCAGACTTTTCCTTCATGGCATGGCCAGAGTCTGGCAGAATTGCAGGCAGAAGCTGGCAGGGAAGGGGTCAAACCCCTTGCTCGGGGTCTCCTTTGGGTCATGCTCATGTTAAACCCTAAAAGCTCAAACACAAGCACGGTGATGAATGCTGAGCAAGTGGCTTCCCACCCCTTCCAGTGGGATCCCCTTCCCCTTCACAGAGGCTGAGGGGACAGGAGTCCTTCAGGGAAAGGCATGGGATGAGAAGATAGTTGGGGTTTGGTTTTGTCTCAGTTCCTACTGTTCTAAAGGCCAAGTCCAGAAACGAAAGTTAAGGTTCCTTTTGTGATGAATGGACTTTGCACCTGATTTTGATTTAACTTCAAAAATGTTCTCAAGACAGAAGGAAATATGAACTTCATGTAACCTGCAGGATATTTTCACTAGTATTGATGGGTAACATGCCCAATTCACTGATTTAGGTCTTTCAAAATCACATGTAGATATTTAAGAATACCCAGACCTGGAAAGGAGCTTTTTTACTTCCTCTTGGCCCATTCTTCCTATATTGCAGAAATCATGGAGGAGATGCATGTGGAAAAGTCTGGCAGTCTACAGGAACAATATTTTTGCTGTCCCAGACTCTCTGAGGATTGCAGTAGATCTTCAAGGTAGTACCAGACACTGCTTTTGCCTTTGTGTTTTTCATTAGCTCTCTGATGGCCTTTCAAAGGGAAGAAACACTGAACATGGGCTGTACAAATATGCTCTTCTCCATCTGGAGAGAGGAAGTGATATTTTTTAATGCCTGTGATTAGTCTGCAGCAATTTGTTTGCCTGTTCACTTTTTGTTTTCCCCTCCCCAAAATGAATTTTTTTTGTTTTTGCTGCAGCCTGAAATGCAACCTTTTTGTTTCCATGCCTTAGTAATTGAAGGTTTACATTATTGCTGCTACAGCCTTTTTCCCCACATTAAATCAGTAATTAATGCTCTGTTGCTGGAATGTTAGCAGGTTTGAGCTCTGGTCTGTAGCAGAGTTTCTCCATCAACATATGAGAGACCTTTTGGTCCTTCCTTCTGTGGAGTCTCCTGCATGGGCTATTTCAGAATCCACTCAGCTAGAAAGTGAGCATAAGGCAGATTCTCCAGCCTGGTGGTCAGGGTGTGCTTTTGGGAACCAGAATCGCTCGGTTCCAGTCCTTGCTCCAATGAACCTGACATTGAAATGCTGACAATGAAAGCAGCTTTATTAATACTGCTAGCTCAAAAAGCTCAGAAATCATGTGCCAGTCTGTCTAAATGTTGAGGTAGGGGAAAATACAGCTGAATCTTTGGCTAGTTTTTATTTCCCTTTTGGTTTGTAGCTTTTGAGGGACAGGTTTTCAAGCTTTTGAGCATGACCAGGGCTAGGAAAAGCTGTGTGCATAAACCCTTCCCCTCCCTTCACAGCAACCCCCTTGGAGGGAGTTTTTGCTCCTTGTTTTATTTTATCTGCTCCTTTGTACCCCTCAGCAGAGGAAACAACCTTCTAGTAAAGGCACTTCAAACTCCAGGGCAAAACAACCTTCTCCTCCCTAAAATCCTTGCCTCCAAAGGGGATATTCATACCTCCCTTTTGCACTGGTGCTGACTTTAACTCACCAATTTTAAAAGGAATAACCTTGAGGTGTGTTTTACCACTATTCCAGACTGAAATGATTGCTCACCTTTAGTTTGCAGCAGAGCCTGACCAGATTTGCTCCCAGCAACCTCTTTGAAGCATCATTGTCAGGTTATTTTTTCCTGCTTTCTCTCTGTATATCAATATTGAATCAACAACTTGCCATTAAACAAACAGGTCCCCGTTGATCTAGAATTTAAATTTCAGCCTTAACCCATTGCTTGGCAAGATTCAATGACACTTCTCAATTAAAAAAAGAAATCTTCAGTGAAGATGATGAAAAGGTGTCAGAGCCTGCAGGGTTACAGGGAAGCCCAAGGAGATGGTTTGGGGAAAATCCCCCACTCCTCATTTCTGCCATCAATGTCAGAGAAGTGGGGTGTCAGAGGCAGTTAACTGAGCATTTTTTAAATTTATAAACAAAATAATGAGCCTTTCCAAAAGCAACAGGGCATCTCCATTTATTTAGAAAGAATGTGTGCAATGCAAGGAGCTTTCCTTTTGCAACTTGTGGTGCCAAAATAATGAGGTAAACTGGGTTAGAAGAGGGAAGTGGTTAATAATAATCTTGCTTTTAAATTCACCACATTTGAAGAAGTCCTTGAAGAATTCCTACAGATGCCCTGGTGACTGATTTCAAGCTATCTGCAGCTCAATAACCTGCTCTGACACGGTCCCAAAAGAGACCAACACCATTTTTGTTCTTATTTTGAGTTACTATGCATAATAAGGTCACGTTCCAGAAGTAAGACCACTCTGAGAGGCATGACTGCAATTTCAGAAAACAATTCCCTTTTCCTACACTGAATATTTCAGTCTTTGCAGGCTCAAAAGACGTGGAGAAAATGAAACAGTGTTTAAGCAGCAGCCCCACGCTCACCTCTGGCTTCCTGCATCCCCAGTTGTAACCCTCACAGTGTTCAACTGTTATTCCTCACATGGATATTTTAAAGATTGGTCATGCCCATTAATACCTTTGTTCCAGCCCGTGTCCTGCTGAATGGTGTGATATGATACAAACCATGATTCATAAAAGTTTCTTGGAAGTGGCTCAAGGGAGATTTGGTGTTTTTCAAACAGCTTTTTTGAAATGTTAATGGCTGTTTCAGAGCAGCGGCGAGCAGTTTCAGCTGGGGATGGTTCAGTTGAGGAGATTCTTGAAGCGAGTTTGTAGGAGTCAGAGAGACTCGGAGAAAATGGGAAAACTGGTATTTTGCTTAAACAGTTCAGAGTGGGAATTGCTGCTTCTTTAGAAGGGAAAATATTCCAGTACATTAAAAACCACTTTAAAAATCAAGAGACTTTGTTGAGACCAGAAACTTTCCCAAGTTACATGCTGTTACACAGGTAGGATGGGAGCAGGGGCTGGAGGTGCTCCAGCTTCACCCTTTTGATAGAGGGAAGGATTCCATGGTGGTTGTGCTACCTTCAGGAGTCCCATCATGGGCTCTTGATAGAAAAGAGGGTCTGTATTTGTATTTTGTTACCCTGCTTGTGCTGATCCTGGGTTGCACTGGAGTCCAGATTCCTGCACAGGCACCAGCTGGAAAGGCTGAATTCCTTCTGCTGGGGAGGATTCTCACTCAGGAGCTTGGGCAAGTCATTTCATCTCTGCAATGGGGATAATCATGTTTCCTGTCAGAGAATTGCACAGTTAGGCACACTAAGACCATAAAACTGAGTAGAGAGATCTATAAAAGCAGACCTGTATAGTATAGTAACCTATGTGGAATAACTGATCTGTAGGAACAACATTCCTGGCCCTGGTTAGCTTTGTGTGTTCTCAAGTGCTTTGCCTTCACCAGCAGCTTAACTCAAGCTAGCTCACAAAACACATCTCCATGTCCTAATCCAGAGAAAGGGTTCTGAATGGGAAAGCCAGCTTCCTTAATTTCAGCCTGAAAAGGATCATCTGATTCAGGAAAACCAACAGGAACTGGCTGTATAATTGTAAATTACTTTTCAAATGGTGATGTGGCATTGGCTTTCCCTTCACTACCACTGAAATCTAGCTGGAAAGAGAGGAACTTTAACCATCTTTATTGTGATAAATTTTCAGTCTATTGAGGTTGGACTTGCAGCTCTATTCCTGAGAACAAACTGGCAATCAAGAGGAGACTCTGGCGTGTCAGAGTGATGCTGTCTTGATTTCTGCCTCTTTTTCTTTGATATATTCTCTGTATTCTCTTTACACAAATAGTTGTAGCTTTGTAGTCTAATATTGGAGCTTAGCTTCAGTATTTTCCTAGGCAGAAAGACAAAACAAATTCCAGGACTCCTATCCTATCTTGGTTCTTCTTAGGAACCAAGGTTGAGACCAGCTCTTCCAGACATGTTTTTTATAAACAGAGCTTAGTCCTCATCCGAGGAGGGAGGATTTAGAAGATGGGGGGATCACTTCACTGGGCATGCTTCTAATTGGGGATTCTTGTCAGATATGCTAATTTGCAGAATCTATAAAAATTGCATACACATTATGTGGGGTGTGCATCTTTGGTGATTTCCCACCTGACAAAATGTGCACCTAAAGGATCCTCATATAAAGATTTTTTAACACCCTAGCTGTGTCTGGCTCATGTTTCTAGGACCAGAGGAAAAGGCATCAAGAGGAAGAGGGCTGTGTGGAGGAAGGACCTTGCTCCTGAAGGAGCTGTACAGCTCTCAGCATTCCCCATGTGGAGGTGGCTCTGCACGCCTGGCACACGGTTTTCTGCCCATGGAAAAAGCCTTCCCAGGAGGAAATACTGCAGCAAGAACCTTGTGAGTGGCCAAAACCCAGCTCTAAAGTTTTCCAAGGTCATTGGTGCATAAATAAAAGGTTGCAAAAGCTCAATTTAAAGCCTGGAGAGTCGTGGATGTTCCTCAAGGCCAGAAAGCAAAGAGAGGCAAGGTTGGGGCACAGTTTATTTCACAGAACAGAGAAGTCTGGGCTGTATTTACCCAGCTGGAAGCAGGCTTCACATCCATTTATGCCTAGGTTTTGCCTCAGGTGCATACTCTCCCATTCGGTGTAAGTGGCTGGAAAAGGCCAAATATGTCTGAGGTCACTTTTGGCTAATTAATATGGCAACAAGTGCTGATTAATTAGTTTGGGCCTGTAATTAGCTAATTTTTTGCAATGGTATAGGCCATAGATTTATGAGCACTTCTTCTCCAAGACAAACAATACTCTGAAAAGGCTGTTTTTGGGGTGCATTCACCCTGAAAATTACTACCTGGGTTTCTCAGAACTCCAACAGTTACTATTTTATTTTATTTCATTTAAATGCATGTTTTAATTTAGTTTTACCCGGTGGAAAATCTTACCACACGCAGCATCCAGTGACAATCACTTTCCTTATCATGATCCATTCTGCTTGGTGTGTGCTCAGGTGGGAACCCAGCAAACCACATCAAACCCAAGGTGCTTTAAATATTTAGGTGCAGATGTCATGTCAGTTTGCCATTGTATAGGGAGTCCTTTGTAACTCTGCTCCACCCATCCATCCATCCATCCATCCATCCATCCATCCATCCATCCATCCATCCATCCATCCATCCATCCATCCATCCACCCCAGGTGACTCTCCAACTCTCCAGGGGAGTGATTATCAAATTTTACCAATAATATTTCATCTGGAGCACATTTTTTGCCACTGAAGTCTCTTTAGTTGCAAGTTTTTCTCCTCCTCCTCTTCTATTCCTTTAGGCTGGTAGGTCTAGCCATTGCCCAGAGCCAGGAATCATTCAAACCAGTCTGACAGGAGGCTTCTCTTCCTTGAGAGGACTCTTCTCACATGAAAATTTACGTGAATTTGCAGGGCCTTCATGAGGTGAGTCCCATGGTTAGGTGTGGAAAGGTGTGCATTGCAGGGGGTCTGTTTGTCCCAGAGGTGAGAGAAGCCAGAGTCCCGTGGCTGCAGAAACAACCCTACAGGAGATCATGCAGATGTGGAAACCTCAGAGAAGACTCTGCAGCCCGAAGTCCTTCAGGGTTTTATTTCCCTAAGATTAAGTCACTAATGTCAGTGCAGCCCTTCATTCCATTTAATTTCATTTCTGGGAACTGACTGCAAATCCCTGACCTTGTGTGGTCCCCCCAGCGCGGCCGGGGCAGGGCGGCAGTTACGAGCCCCCAGCCCACGTTTTCCATCTCGTTAGAGCTGAGCACTTATTGACTTCACAGCCTGTTCATGTCCTTTCTGCACCACTGTCCTCTGCTGCTGAGTGCCTGCCTTGTCTCATACCCCAGAGGGAACGAGTGACACAGATCTTCAGACTTCAGATCCTTGTCTGCAGTGTTTTGTTGGGAGCTAAAACGTGCCAGAGTTTGGATTTCCACTGCTGTGTGATTGCTCCAGTCTCCAGGTTATGCTTTATAATCCTGTTATCCCAGAGCTGCTTCAGAACATCTTGTCCCACAAGTCTCTTTCCAACTCACATTTTTGCAGCTTGTCAAGCTTTTTTTTGCCACTTTCCCCTACAACACCTTTTTCCTTTTTGTGATTTCTGAGCTCTCTGAGCTGCCTTTACATGAAACCACAACCAAATCCTTCCCGAGGCTTCATCATCCATTCTGCTGCTTCTGCTCTATTTCCTGGGAAGTTTCAGCTGGTTTTCTCACTAAGTATATTGTCCAAGTATTTAATAGCACCTACTTCTCAGCCACATACTTGAAGGAAAACCTTAAATTTCAGTCTCTCTCTTCACTGTCCTGTTGTATGCCAAGATAATCTGAAAAAAATGGTTCTATGAGATTGACTCTTTGCATTATTGGAACCCAAACTGGCCTGTGCAGCTTAGCAGAGGCTAATGGACTCAATTGCTCATTTATTTTCCTTCATTCAGTTGTGAAAAGGGTTTTCCAGAGAGCAATTCACTCCAAATGGTTTAGGTCTGGATGAAACATTTTTTAAAAAGTGCTTATTTCTCTTCAGCTTCTGCTGTTTCCAACCTGCTGGGACTTAAAAATTCAGTGTAATATTCAAACATTGGCACCTCTATTTGGCATATTCCTGGACATCATGAGCTGCACTTTGAACAGTGATGTTAGTAGTGATAAGATCTTGCCAACTCTTAGTTAAGACTAGACAAGATAGCAATGCTGCATTTAGGCTGATCACAAGCTGATCTGATCAGCTGATCATACAAATTTAGTCTGATCAGATCACAAGCTCAGGCTTTTGAGAGGGACTGGAAAGTTGTATTACCTGGTAGGCATTTCTTCCCTGGTTATGCCATGCAAACTTCAGTGTCAAAACCATCAGCATATCAATCTTCATTTGGCATTTGCAGCTGGCCATGCAAACAGTTTTTAAACCCTTGCTGGCTTTTCATACCCTGCTGCTCTTGATAGGCATTTTTCAGTGGAAAGTCCTTCAGTGGCCTCTGAGCTCCACACCTTGAGAGTAAGACGTAGCAGAAATAACAGATTGCTGCATGTTTTGCTTGGTTTGTGGTTAATACACAGTGGAACTGGGAAATTAAGGAGACCTATAAATAGCAGGTCTTGTATATACACCTGAGCCTGCTGAGCACTGGACCACCTGCAAGGAAACCAGAGCTGGAGCTGAACACCTCCAGCCCTGCTCTGGCTGTGAGCAGGGCAAAGCAGTCAGCCCTCCTTCTCTCACTGTGAAGAGAAAGAGCTGAGTTTGCCCTCCGTGGGCAGGCAGGAGCTGGGTACTGCCTGTGGGGCTGCAGCTGCTGGCAGCATCTCCCAGCCAGGAGGAGAATTCACAGAATTCACAGAATCACCAGGTTGGAAGAGACCTCCAAGATCATCGAGTCCAACCCAGACCCTCAACTAAACCATGGCACCAGTGCCACATCCAGTCTTGTTTTAAACACATCCAGGGATGGTGACTGCACCACCTCCCTGGGCAGACCATTCCAGTGCTTTATCATCTTCTTCTTCCATCTGGAAAGAAAATCACTGAATGCAGTTTGGATGGTGATGGGCTGGAGAGAGGCAAGTGACAGATCATCTCAGCATCATGTACAGAGGTTTTGGTCATAAGGGGGTGCAGGCTCCAGGTGAAACTTCCTCTGGATCACCTCTTTCATGGCAGCTCCCTGCTAGGAGGGCTGAACTTCCCTTTGCATGTTTCCCTCTCCAACTCAACCACCTGGTTTTGCAGCACTGGTGGGAGCTGCAGACCTGTAGCAGCAATGGCCTGGCCCAGTCTGGAGCAGGTGATGGCCCAGAAGTGGGGAGGAGACATCCACACACAGAGAAAAGCTCATGAGCTTCATCCTCTAAAGAATCCAGGATGAAGAGACATGGAGGAGAAGTTTAAAGCTTTGTCAAGGAGAGCTCAACGGTGCCTCTGGTAATGCTGCTTCAGTGGAGTGAGCACATCATATTGCATATTTACATGTTCAAATCAGTCACAACCTCTACACCTTCCCCACGTGTAGATCCCATCAATAGCAGCTTTATGCAGGCAGGAACAGAACCTGGGGACTGGAGCACCAACACAGTGTCAGGGGAAGTTAGTACAAATTGCTCCATCGACTGGACATGAAAGCAAGGAGTGATATCACTCTTAAAATAAGAAACCTAATGTAATGTGCTTTAATAGCTGAATAATTGCTGTGAGCAAAGAAAGAGGCTTTTGTGAGGGAGGATCAGTGAGAGCCAGGAGTGAGTGCTCATGACATCACGGGCAGTGCACAAGAGGAACTTTATTCTCACAGCTCCACAAGAACGGCTCGTCGAGCTGCCAGTCCCAGATAACTCAGTGGGAGACTTTAGAGAAGAGTTAATAAAATGATTGATTTGCAGCTGGAAAAAATTAGAGCCTGAAAACTGGCAGGCTGACATTTTTTGAAAGATGTAGTAGAAACCTCTCCCACTTTTTTTTCTTTTTCAGTAGAAGGTGATTTGCACCTAAATGTGGAGCTTGCAGCACTTGAACTGGTATTTTGGGGGGCTCACTGTCAGTTACCCTTCATGGGATGCAGTTGTCAAACTATTATCATCCTAATTTAGCTATGTAAAAAATAGATCTTAAAAGTCTGTACCTTCTTATGGGAAGGAATGGGTTTAAAATATTTTATTTTAATTTACCAGCTGTGGATCAGACCCAAAACCTTTATGCAACTCATGCGTTTCTTATTGCTGGGTTTGAGTGCAGCGTGTTTTCTTTACTTGTTAGGAAAAACTGTCAACTTTGTCTCAACTCTGTATATATTTTTACGGTGGTTTACAAGCACAAAGCAAACTAAGGGTCCTTTCACAACTTTTGGAGCTGGTCCATCTTTTTTTTTATTCTTTTTTTTTATTCTTTTTTTTTTAAGAATTTACTTTGTAAAAAATACTTCTTAAGGTTGAAACACATGATTTACTGTTGATAGAAACAAAATCCTGGGGACACTGCATTGTGTCTTTGCATAGAAATAGCCTTTTTTTTTAATGAAATTTCTCAGGCATGATGGTAGAGGCAGCTCCAGGAGCCGTTTGCACCCCAGTGGGCTGCAGCAAAAGGCAAAAACATTCATAAAAAGTGGATGTTGAGAGGCACCACTTTCATGCTTTCAATCTTCAACCACTCATTTAAAACCAGAGTTTTATTTTTGGTGTCAATGTGTTTGAGCCATCAGTTGTACAGCTAATAGGGCACAAGTCTGGCTTTCAGAAATCTTTCATGGGTTTCCAAAGATGTAACAAAACTTGTTTCAGACTGGATTTGACTCAGACTAGACATGGAAAAAACCACCTTCAGAAATGCCTGTGTGAGTGGAGGGTAATCATGTAAGATGCAATGAACAGAAATTAGAAGGACATGGTGTTTATTGCAGAGGAAGAGAAAAGAAAGGAATATAGGGCCAAACATCAGCAATATTCACTTTGAGGCAACCACAAGCACTGTGAGATTATGTCCAAAGCTCATCTCTGTTATTAAAGCCACTTAAGAAAGCGAGTGTCTGAAAAAGAGCAGCAGGATTGATGAACTTTAGTCTCTCTCAGGAGAAAATGTAGACTCTGTGTTGGCTTTTGCATGAGATAATTATCAAGCTGTTTGTGTTTTTAGAGAAGAATAGAAAGGACCAAGGTAAACTAGAGAGGGAGAGGAGCTAAAAAGGTTTAAAAATTTTCTGGTGTTTCTTGTTTAAAAATCTCTGGTGTTTGAGTCTAATGGACTCTGAAGCCAGATGAGTTTTACCAAGACCTAATATCTTTATTTAAGACATATTTAGATCTTATCTTCATCAGACAAAATCATTGGTGTATCAACAGTCTGTTGTCACAACTTTTGGAGTCTTGTCAAGTAAATCTACTTAAGGAGTTGTGCTCTGTGCTAAAAACCTCCTAAACTACTCAACAACTCTCCCACGCTAAAAATAGCCCTCAGTTTTACCTAAATGTATGCTGACATGTCAAATTAATTTCATTTCCTCCTTGGGAATGAGAGCCAAGTGATGGTCTTTGAATCAGGAGGCTTTTGACAGCGTTTGGATTGATGCTCTCCTAACTTAGGGCACACCAAGTGAAAGACGTAATTTCAATACACACTTGGTTGAAAAAAACACCTCATGAGAACAGAAATTATCTTAACAAGCCATGTAGCTGATTAGGAGCCCAGCAATGTTCACATTCAGTGAGAACTGTAAAAGGGGACATTTTAGAAGAACATGAATGCACAAGCACCACATCAAAACTAATTGACTGAAAAACGGTCTGGCGTAAAAATGGATCACAAGTTAAACATGGGCCAAAATTGCAACATAATGCAAATTCTCACTCAAATCTCATTCAGGGATGGATGAAGAAAACTTCTTTACTTCCTTAGTGTGTTTGAGGTGTTGTCCAAACACCGCATCCCACTTTGAGTCTGGTGCAGTTGGAAGAGAGAGGGGTTACAGGCTGGAGGTCAGGAGTGTTGTGTTGTGTGCAGGAGGGAGAAGCTTCAGAGAGCAGCTGAGGAAGGTGCAGGTGCTTGGTTCAGAGGAGAGGGGCAGGAGGTGTCTCTGAGGTGCTGTGGGAGGTCAGTGTCTTGGGTTGCAATATATAACGAAAAGCATTTATTCTATTCCAAACCTGTTGAAACCAGCTGAAAAGATATTTTTTTCTTTTAACTCCAGGGGAGAGGAGGCAGGTGTCTTCTGTTAATGGGCAGCTGTTAAACCAGCTGGGGCAGAGTTCTTTATCCCTTCCAGGACCCACCCTCCCTCCAGGGGATCTCTGCTGTCCAGGGGCCATCCAGGCTCACTGCAGGGCTGAGACAATTCCATCATCCCATGGGGAGATGCTCCACCCAGGGGAGGAGCCCAGCATTCCCACCTGGATCAAAGCTGGCATTCAGAACACCAGCACAGCCTGTCTGCACTGGATTGCCAGAGGGAGACCAGACCCATCTCAGCACCACTGGGCCCTTCTCCAGGATCATCTCTGCTCCAACAGAACCACATCTGTCACTGCAGGAGGATTTATTTGAACTGCTCCCAACAGTCTGACCAACAGAGTGTCAGGTCCTATTCTGACTCTGTCAGGGTTTCTAGGATTTTTGCTTGTTTGTTTGCTTGTTTTTTGTACTACTACATTTGTATTTTTTAATACTCCTAGTAAAGAACTGTTATTCCTATTCCCATATCTTTGCCTGAAGGCCCCTAATTGCAAAATTGCAATAATTTGAAGGGAGGGGGTTTACATTCTCCATTCCAAGGGGAACTCCATCTTTCCCTGGCACACACCTGTCTTCCCAAACCAAAACAGTCAGTGACTGGCTGGGGCTTTCACACCTCAGGAAGAAGAGCCCATCAGCATTGCTGGGGGTTCTGCAGCCTGCTGGAGGAGTTGAGTGGCTGAATCTCCTCCCTTTCTGTGGAAGGCTCCTTGGAAAAGCTCATGATGAAGTTTACCACCAGTGCCATCTCCTGGGTGGGCAGCAGGGAGGAGGAGGTGTGGGGATGCTGGACCTGGCTCTGACCAGGAGGTCCCAGCAAGTGCCACCACTTAATGATTTTGTGATTCTAGGATTCTTCATCTGGAGCACTTTCATTTTTGGCAAATGTTTGTATCTTTGTCATAATGCTGTTTCTTGTTGAATATTTTCTAACTACAATGAAAGTTTTTCTTTCCTTTTATACTGTTGGGTTTTCAGTGTTTCCCATTTCTGCGGAGGTGAGGTACAGTGATTAGCAGAACAGGCAGTCAGAAAATCCTTTAAAATGTCAGACTGATCTTTTTTTCTTTAAATTAAACCCCCGACTAAAACAGAAACCAGCAGTTCAGGGGTGGAAGCCACAGGAAGATTATTGTTAAGAAGAGAAGAACAGGAGGATAAAATGTGTAGCTTTTGAAAAGTGCTTTCTGTAATGACACAGTTCTCTCTGTTTGCAGATGACAGAATAAATTAAAAATATTTCTGCCAGTCTAAAGATACTGATTTAGAAAGCCAAGGTTGCCTAATGGACTGGAATATCATCTCCATGTTTTCAATTTCCTCCATTTTACCCAAATCATTCACTTCAATAATTAAGGCATAATGAACTGAACAGTTTTCCCCTTTATACCCAACTCTCTCTGGATAGAGATTCAAACAATAATTTAAAATAAAAAGGAATCCTGTCTGCAGAACATGCCTGCAGATAATGGGAATATCCTTCACTTTCCCTGTCCTGGGGTTTTTCCTAGCTGCCCTTCTGTCAGCTGCCATTCCTGGGGATGCTGTTGGGGGCCATCCTCCTATCCAGACCCAGATTACTCACACAGATACAGCCTCCTGCCAGAAAACAGGTTTGTGTCCATCCATACAGACAACCTCATTGATTAGGTAGAAGGAAAAATGGGCTAATCTTAATTACAGCACTTCTTAAACTTTCCTTGACCTCTCCCTGACGCCGTCACCTCTGGGATCCACTCCCTTGCCCAGTCTGTGACAAGGATCAGGGAAAGGCAGGGCTGCCCTTGGCCAAGAAATTGTGCAGAAAAGGGGGGTTTTCCACAAAATCTGCATTGTTCAGAATCCAGTGCAAAAGCAGTATAAGCACTGACCAGTTCATGCAGGAGAACACTCCTAAATCTTTACATTCAAATTCAGCTGGATGGATTCACACCACCCAGGTGTAGGCAAGGACAACCCAAGGCCATGAGTGTGACCTTCACTCCCTGTCCCCAGCAGGGACATGCTGATGTCCCCAGCAGGGAATTCAGTGGTTTCCCAGTGATTCCCAGCCTTGTGCCAGCAGCAGCTCTCCTGGCCCATGACCAGCACCCTTCAAACATCTCATAGACAAGGCCTGGGCTTTTTCAGGATCAGGGTTTTTAAAAGTGCTTTGTGTAACAGAAGTGTCAATTGAGACAGGTCAACATTTGATGATTTTAAGGGAGCAAAATTCTTTCTGGCTTTTTCCTAAAATCCACCCAATGCCCATTGCTTGCCCTTGTCACAGTCTGCTGCCTGACCACCAGGGGCATAAATAAATTAGTTATGAGATTTTCCAAGCAGTAAACTTTCTTCTTTGAAAAAAGAAGAAAAGAAAAAAGAAACAGCAGTATCTAAGAGCTTTCCATGCTGAGTCTGGGAACTTTTCAGAGCCACGAAGTATTTATTTTAGGGTTTGGTTGTTTTTTGGTTTTTTTTCCATTAGGTCCTAATTCTCAATATTTTATAAGATGTTAAATTATCCAGGAGAACTGAGTTTTCATTTTGGGGGAAAATAAAAGTCCCAAAAGGCATTTGCCTAATTTGAAAATGACCATCGAGTGCAGAGTGCAAAGAGCATTTTGGATGGAGAGAACTGAGCACAGAAGGAACTGAGCACAGGCTTAAATCAGAACTGTTTGTTTTTCCTTCAAAGAGGATCAGTTTTAAGAACTGAGCTGACTGCAGTTAATTTAGAATCCTTTATATTTCACGCAAAAAGTAAAGCAGTGCTTTTTATTCTTTCCTTTCAATCCCACTTCCTTCTCTGAGCCCTGGACTAAGCCCCTCCTGGCTCCCCATGTGCCTTCATCCCACCACAGCATTTCTCTGCCCTGTGCATGCTCAGCCCAGGGCAAGTAAGAATTTGAGGGCCCAAATTTAATCCCTGTAATCCCAGGACTGTCTGTTCAGACCTTACAGCCCCCAAACCACTATTTTTGTGCAATGTGAAAGCTCAGAAAGCTCTGTCAGAGCAACAAGTCCTCTGGGGAGCTCCAGATCTCTTGGCTCAGGCAGAAGGGAGGGGGAGAGGGGCTGAGAGAATGGGGACGTGTTATGTCAGAGTGAAGCCACCATGAAACAGGTAAAACACCAGTTCTAGGTCTTCTCATACAACAAATCAGTTTGGCTGGAGCACGCTGTGGTCTGCCTTGGCACACATAAAACTCATGGGCAAACAACAGATGGAAATTTCCACCCCAGGAAGAGGGAGGGAGTGGTGGCCCAGTTGTGGGATACAGGGTGATGCCTTGGGAAGGCTGAGCTGGAACAGAGACTGAACAGAGGTAGAGAATAAAGTGGGTATTTATTAAAAGGTCTTTAGGGTACACCTTGGGCCTGGCCAGGGCTACACCCAAGGTGGACCCAAAATGGTCACAAAATAGACAAACTGTCACGAGGTCTCACACTTTCATAAGTTTTGGTCCATTTGCATATTGGGATTTAATTGCCCAGTTACAGTTTCAGATTATGAAGTCCCATCCTCCTTCTTCCTCCCTTCAGCCCACCCTTGTTTGTGCTTTTGGGCCTGAAAGTTGTCCTTGGTGTGCAGCAGGAAAAGGATTTGTTTTGTGACCCTGCTCTATGCAGAGCTGAGTGACACTGAATGTGAGCTCAGAACTGCACCCCTGGGCAGCACAGTCTGAAATACAGGAAAGATAAAACTTAAGGCATCAAGGGGACACCAGTGAGTGGGAGGAGATGGTCCTTAGGCACCCATCTGAACATTCCTTGGTGGGAACACACAGATTTCTATCAGTTCACTCTGGACTGAACACTATCAGGGGAAACCCAACCTTGGCTTATTTCAGGCCTTGTCTAAGCACAAAAAAACCTCTCCCATGACCCACTTCTGTATCAGGACTCTGTGTCAGGACTAGCTGGCCTCTCTGCTGACACCCCCAAGGCATGGCAGTGTCACGAGATGTCACAATTGTCCTCACAGAGCTTTGTGCCTGCCCCACTGCCCCTGCAGAGGCTGAGAGCTGCAGCACTCACATGGCTGGGGGCCAATGAAGGCTGTGACAGTGCAGCACGGGGGGGGTTGGAATTTGCCATAACTTTTCTCATTAATTACATTCAAAGGTTATTAATTATGAACTCACTTGTCGACATTCAGCTGTTTTACTGTTCAGGAGGCAAAGTTGTGTTGGACACAAAGAACTAGAGGTTTGTGCTTCCCTCTGATGAACCAGCCACCTTCTCTCAACACTATCTCCATCTCACCCCCTCTTTGTCCCCCAAATCAGGAAAGAATTTGCATTATCCCTCTGAAAGCGTTAATTGAGAGGAGAACAAATGGAGTTCCAGGCAATTTGAAGAAGCCTCATTACTGCCTGAGGGCTTGTTTTGAATCAATGTCCATCAAAACAACAATTGCACTGCCCGGGCCCAACACCAAAACTGTGCTGGGAGGGCTGGGACGGGGAGAGACGGGGTTTTGTTCTCCAGGAGACAGTTGTGCACCTCTAATGATGACCATTGCAGCCAGCTCCTGGCTGATTGCTGCACACTCCAGTGCATCCTTTCCAGCATTAAACCCTTATTATCCAGCAGCAGGATGAAGCCCAGGGCCCGGGACATGCCAGCCTCCACCCTGTGTGGTGGCTCCCAGACAATGTCACACTTCTCTGCACGGAGACCACCCGCAGCAGGAGGTGCCACTTGCAATTAGGATGGGGTGTTTTTTCTGCTTTGCCTGACTTTTTCCCAGTTGGAGGAGAGCTCCAGCCTGGGCCGGGGTGAGCTGTGAATGCTTTGCAGAGAGCTCAAGGGGATGAAGTACCTTCTGCTTCTCTGCACAGGAAGGGGGCACAGGGAAGGCTGCACAGATTTTCAGCTGGGTTCTGCAACAGCTCCTGAGGCTTTTTTTATTTTTCTCTTTCCTTTTGCATTCTCCTTTCCCCTTGGCCCAAATTCCCATCTTCAGTCACTTTTCAGTTCATTGGGTGGCATGAGCTCCTCTATCTCCAGGCATGTTAGGTGCCTAAGGAAGGTACAAAAGTCAATGTGGAAACACAGGAGTGTAAGACAAGGTTAAGGGTGTTCCTGCCTCTCTCCATTACCCTTATGGACAACAACCCATCATCTTCCTTTCTCCACAACTCACTGCCTTAAGGTGCTGCATTATCCTGTGTTGCCTGGTAATTCTTGAATGGGTCAGGATGATGTAAAGGATGGAAAGAGAAGAGGTTTTTTCCCAGCAGCATATAAGTCTTCTTGGACCCAGATATTTTGTTTTCAGTCCATCCATCTGTGCTTTCTGGGTGAGCAGTATAAGGGCTATAAGCAGGATAAGGATAAGCAAAATAAGCTGCCCACTGGGCCAGCAGACTTCTCCCCTGATGCTGGACAAGCTCTGTGGGATGATCACTGAATTCAGCCAGAGCTTAGGGACATCCTGTTAGGGGTAAGAGCAATCATTTTAACATGCTTTAGCTTGTTAAAATCATTTTAGCTTGCTTTGTGTTTGCTCATTGTAGCTGGTGCTGAAATACCAGTGTGACAGCAAAGGAGCTGGGCTGAGCCTGCTTTGGATAAAAGCTTCGGTAGCCTGAGCTCTACATGTGCAGCTCATCACCACGGTCCTCCTGCAAGTGCCCAGCTGATCCAAAGTGGTCCTCAAACAACCCAATAGTAACTGTTTTCTCTAAACATTTACAACCAACAAAATGTGCCTGTGTACACCCAGCAGAGAGCCAAAGAGAAGAGCAGCAGCTGCTCCCTGCATTCCTGCTGCAGCTTGTGTATATTCCAGGGCTTTTTAAAGCATCTATTTACATTTTCAATTTTGGATACCTCTTCACTTCCTGAGGAGACTTGGCCAGCTCCTGTGCTGGTGCAAAGAGGGCGCATTGCCCTGGCAGGGGCACAGCCACACTCCTCTCTGCCAGGCTGAGGAGTGACCTGGGGGCTTTTCCATGGCTCACACGTGGACCTCCTGCTTTGCTTGTGACACCCTGTTGATTTTTGCCTCTTTGGTATATTCTCTCTATTCTTTGCACATATATTTGTAGCCTTGTAGTCTATTGTTGAAGCTTAGCGTCAGTATTTTCCTAGGCAGAAAGACAAAACACATTCCAAAACCCCTGTCCTATCTTGGTTCTCCTTAGAAACCAAGGTTGAGACCAGCTCTTCCAGACATGTTTTTTATAAACAACATTCAGTCCTCATCTGAGGGAGGAAGATTTAGAAGGTACCAGAAGTGGAGGATGACTTCACCGAGTGTGCTTCTAATTGGGGATTATTGTCAGATATGCCAATTTGCAGAATCTATAAAAATTGTATACACGTTGTGCAGGGTGTGCATCTTTGGTGTTTTCCACCTGACAAATTATGCATCTAAGGATCCTTATATAAAGGTGGCCCCTTTTATCACCCTGACTGTGTCTGGCTCATAGTTCTGGGGGTAGAAAAAAAGGCATCACTTGTCCTTATGAGAAAAAAAGCACTGGCACTTGGCAGCCTTGCTGAAGTGTCCAGGCTGTGGTCTGTGCTGGGCTGGTACCTTGAGGCCACTCCTGGCACCACCTGAGGTCCCTGGCACCTCCTCACCTCTTGCCCCAGCAGGCAGGGATGGTGCTGAGGGAATATTACACATCATGGAAATGGGGCAGCTCAAGGCTGAGAGCCATGGGGAAGCACCCTGGACATTCCAGTTTCACCTGTAACACTTCAGCTCCTCTGCTTTCCAACTGCAGCACAGCCACCCTCAGGCAGTGCAGAGTCTTTTAGAGGTGGGTAAGTTGTGTTGGCTTCAGCAAGGAGCATCAACCCATCCCAAAGGGCTGCAGGAAACAGCCTGGCTTTCTGCTCAGCAGGAGCCTTGGTTCTCACCAGCTCCTTCTGGGGAAAGTAATGAAGCTACCAAAGCTTGAGAGGAGAGAAAGTGCCATCCAGCCCATGCTGGGCTCTGGGAAGCTGTATTTTTATCAGACAGCGTGTGATAATTTCAGTCTTTCCCTCCTTAATGATGTCTTGGAGCAGCACAATTCCCATCTCATTCCCTACAGATGAGAATGCTTCTCTTATTGCCCAGAGAAGCAATTCTGCCAGGAGAGCAAAAGGACAGGCAGTTGTGTGTGTCCTCCCAGGATCACACTCCCCTTGGGAGGAGTGCACACCTCCAGGATGAGTGTCCCTGCTCTCCCAGGTGGGGCATTGCCAGGAGGGGTGTCTGCAGCCATCTCACTGCCCCTGGCACCAGGTGAGCCATGGATGAAAGTTGTAAAATATCAAGAATGGGTGTTTGTGATGGGAAGGCAGCATGGCAGTGTCCCATCTCTGGAAAAAGGGCCAGTCAGGGTTCTGCTGCCCAAAGAGCTCCCAGAGCATCACCCCAGAGCAGCAGCATCCCCCAGGCATATCCCAAAGGCACAGCCCTTGCTGGAGCAGGGACAGTGCTGAGGGACAGACAGAGAGACAGACAGACAGACATCTGCCAGCTCCCAGGGGGATTTGATGGGAAATTCTCCCAAGTTCTGACCCCCAGTGCTGTGTCATGTCAAGGATTAAATTTTTTCTGACAGGCCAACCTGGAGCTCATGGGTGTGGGTTACAAGGGGACATGAATGCTGTCTACAAGGTTAACACTTTGCTCATCACAAAATATAAAATAGGTGAGACTGCTGGGGCTGTTTTTGGAATCTTGGATCTTTCTGATTTCTGTTAATCACATGCCTTGAAGCTGCAGGTAATTGAGGAGGTCAGGGGAAGAGGAAAGGGGCACTCTGGGGTTATATTTGTTGCCTCCCCTTCTTCCCTTTCTCTTTTCCCTGCCTTTGCATGGAGGGGATCCTCAAAGCAAAAGATATACATTCATATTTGTTTCATTCCAGGTATTTTTTTTCTTTGGATGGAAAGATAAAAAGCCTTTTTACACAGTGAGACACAAATGATCTTATACATTAAACAAAATGCTGACTATTTAAGTCCAAAACCATCCATGGGGGATTTTCAGAGCTTTGCCCAAGGACCAGAAGGGAATTGGAATATCCTGTGCAATGTGATAAAATATCCTGTAACTCCTTCTGCAGGGCAGGATCCCATAAACCCAGGTGCTCCCCTGGTACAACACAGGGAGCTCCTTCTCTCCCCCAAGCTGCCTCCCATTCCCTTTAATTATCTGGAGCACCACAGCAGGTATCTTGCACGGTTGGTCACCTTTAATAGCTGCTCAACAGGAGAGATTTAATTAAATTAGCAAGTTCAAAAACAAACGTGGAAATGAAGAGAAAATAGGCCTGGCATGTTAAACATAAAAAAACCTCCATCACTTAATGTCACAGTGACATTAACAAATGATGTTCACTACTAATTTTCCAAGTGACCAAGTCTGATAACTGATGGAGGTGCAGGGAATTCCAGTTTAATTCTCTTTTGATCATTTCCCTCCACATGATGGAAGATGGGAACTGCTCACCAGTAACACAGTGCTGGGCCCAAGGGGAGAGGTAATTAATTATGGAAGGCGAGTTCAGGTTTTGTCTTGGTGCAGCATCAATGTGACCAGAGACTGAGACAGAGGGAGAGCAAAGTGCAGCAGTGTTTTATCAGAGAGCAGGTTTGGACTCCTGGGCTCAGAGTGATCAGCTTTGCTTCCTTGTGGCAGCACCTCCAGAGAGGACATAAAGCCCTGAGTGGTGGAAAGCACTGCAATTTCATAGCAGTTAACAGCAAGAGGCCATAAAAGCAACGTTGCTTTTTTTGCTTTAGCCTCCCCTTGGAGATCCATCTTCTTGTGCCTACGTGAATCTCTGATGAATTCCTAAAAGCTGTGGGTTTATTTCTATTTCTGTGCCTCTCGCTCCTGTTTGCTCGTCCCCTGTTAACTGCCACCATCTGCTTTCACCTCTGTGAGCTGTGCTGTGCATCCCATCTTGGACTCTGCTTTCACTCCCAGATTTCAGAAATAAACCTTACAAAAAAAAAACCCCACGATACTTTAAGTTTTATCTTTCATGTATTTCAGGTTCTGTGCTGCCTAGGTGTTCTCAGCCTCACAGTCAGTGTCACTCAGCTCTGCACAGAGCAGGGACACAAAACAAATCCTTTTCCTGCTGGACACCGAGGACACCTGGTACAAGTTTTCAGGCCCAAAAGCACAAACAAGGGTGGGCTGAAGAGAGAAAACAAGAAGGATAGGACTTCATAACCTGAAGCTGCACTCTTTGTCAGGACTCAGGAACATCCCAGGCAAACCCAGAAGTTCCCAAAAAGGTCCATTCCCAAATAGTCATCTCTCCCCGTTCCCATGGAGAAGATGATGAGCTCTTGGCTGCCCTGGGTTTGCTAGGAGGACACTCCAGGAAGGTCTGTGCCATCGGGGTATTTAATTTACTAAATTAATTTATGAAAACCCCAGCTCAGGCCTGCAACAGAGCCCCGGTGCTGCTCACAGCTGGGGCAGCTGCTGCTCAAAGCCTCAATTTGATTTAGTTTAGGTTTCAAAGGCAACATGTAAACATTCCCAGTGAAGACACTTCTTCCAAGGGGCTCAGCCAAGTGGGGTTTCCTTCCTCATGTTTATGGGAAAGCATTTTGTTTAGATAGAAAAGCAAATAAGCAAATCCCCACATTCCTCTCTGGCACATCTCAGCCAGCTCGCCAGCCTCTGGGATGGAGATTCAGCACAAACTCCAGGGAAATTTGCATTAATAGTCCCTTATTAACCCCCTGGCTGTGTGCCTGTGGGGCAGAGGCACCACGGCCTGGTTCAGGTGCTGCAAGAGGGTGGGAAACACCACTGGTGATGCAGCCTGCAAACCAAGAGTTACCCTGGGATGCATTACAGCACAAAATGCCTCTTTTAAGGACTCTTCTTGCCCATGACTCAAACCCACAGCCTGTCTACAGCCCAGGAAGGTTGGAAAAGCTGATATTTCTTGCACTGTGTCCTCAAGAACTATGAAATACGAAAGAGTTCCCAAATCTGCCCTTCAGGGCAGGTTGAAAATTCACCTCTACATGAACACCAGAAAAAAGGATTTACACCCATGTTGTACCACTCAAAATAGGCTTTAAGTGAGAATTAATTGGTATCTGTATCTCTGAGCAGGGTGAATTTCCCCTGGGCCTGAACAAGTTCTGCCTAAGCCTTTTGTGGAGTTATTATTTCTTTCATTAAAGGGGTAGAAGAAGGGTTGAAAATCTCCACTGAGAACAGCTGGCTAATTTTTACTCTTTATTTATAACAACTCAGGTCAGCATTTGATTTCTGGCAAGCAAAGCCCCAACATCTGCAGGAGGAGAGGCCTCTGGCCCCTCTAGCTTGCTGGAATTTTCCGGCTAATGGGAGATATTTCCCAGTTAATGATGGTGTCCATGGAGGTAGGGATGGGGTGACCAGGTCCATTTTTGGGATGCATAGCTGGGTAACACAGGGCAGGTGATGGAAGAAAAACCCAACGTCATGCAGAAGAGGATTCCACAATCATGCTCCAAGGAGCCAGATTTGCTTTCTGGGTCTGCTTTAAGGAGCAGGAGCCTCCTAATCTCACGCTGACCTTGTCCAGTTTGGTCCCTGATTTGTGGGGCTGGTGTAAGGGAAGGGTCTGGTGTCACCCCCATGTCCCCACCAACCTAATCAGTCCAGAAACACTGATATCATGGTCTTCTCAGCAGCAGATTCCCAAGAGCTTTGTGCAGCAGGTCAATAAAGCTGGGGAAGCACAAAGCTTTATCCCCACACCTGGGGAAGACAAGGTCCAGTTCTAAGTGGCTTCTCCAGCTCATCCATTGCCTTCTTAAGGGCTGGTCCTTCACCTCCCTGCCCTTAGGATTTGACTCCAAATGCTTCCAAAAGTTGTTTTATAGCTGATGAGTTGCATCAGCATGACAAGAGAGAGTTGGGGTGCACCCAGGGAACCTGCAGAGCACTGGCTGCATTTCCACTGATATTCACAGGACTGGCACAGGGGGTGAAGGTAAAGAACAAAAGCATCAGGACTGACCTCACCTCCAATTGTGATCAAGGTGAAAACTCCAGAGAGAGGTGTGGGAAGGCCCAAAATTAGTGGAAATCAGTCTGAGAGACTCAGTGGAGCAATTATCTGGCAGCTCTAAGCCCCCCAAACCCTCTTCATCCTCAAAGTTCAACCCCAAAACAAAGGGAGCCAGCTCCTGACTGGTGACATGCTGGGCATCCAGGGGAAGGAGGCATTGCAGGGGTTAAGGCTCTTGGCAGCGTTTCAGTGCTACGATGCAATAAAATATTTTATGACATTTTTACAATATTGTGCAATGGGATTTCCAAACCTCAAAAGAAAACAGTGCAGTTAAAGCGAGATGCAGCTGAGCCGAGCCAGCCCAGCAGGTGAGGGCTTTATCTCTTTCCCCTCCCTCCACCCTTGCTGCAGGCAGCTCCCCATGCCACGGGCCAGCCCAGCTTCCCTGGTGCTCCCCAGCACATCTGTGCTGGCTTTGTGTGCCTGCCACATATTTCCACAGTGAGCACATCCTGCATGTTGCTGCAAACAGCCCCAATAAACACCCGGGCCAAGTGTGCCTGAGCATTACAACATATTAAACTCCCTTCATCCCCATCCACGGCCTCGTAATTGGTGTAAAAATAACATCTCCTCCCCTTGCAGTGGGATTCCACTCTTTGCATTGTCCATCAGGTTGTCTCTGAGTCAGGGATCACCTGTTGGATTATGCTCTTTTCTGACCCAGGGATGGGGCAACTGAGAGGTGTTTTAAAAAGTTTTTATCCTGTTTTCAGTCTCATATGAAGGGTGAGACAATAGAGATGTTATAATTCACTTATCTCAAAGTTTACATACAAATACACATTATGTAAACCTCCTGTCAAACTTGAAAAATTCTCTACAAATCCATTTCCCACAATCCCTGAGGCTGCGGGAGCATCCTGGGGAAGAGCATTTTCCCCAGACACAGGGCATGGGGATGGCTCAGCACCAGAGGGTTGTTCTGGTGATCTTTCAGTCTCCAGAAATGATGTCCCCTCTGAATGTGCTGGAGAAGTAGAAAATTTTGACTGCAACTCCAAGGTAAATTTGAGCCGGACTGTTTCTTATTCTTGGGGATCAGAGAACACTCCTTAAAACATGCAGGATCTTTAATCCCCAAAGCTGGGTGGTAGAAGAGGTCTCTTTACCTCCCCCAAATAAGATCTTCCTTCCCCATTCCAGCCCTTCTGGTCACAACATGGGGCAGGAATGTATTTTTATAGTCAAGGCAGCAAGGAGGTTCTTCTGTAATCGCTTTATTCCAGGAACTGGCACTCTAAGAAAAATCCCAAACAGCACAAAGCTTGGCATAAAATTGTACAAATTGGCAACACTACATTCAGAGTGAGCCAAGCTAAGAAAAGCCTAATCCAATCTTAGGCTTTGGAGTAACAGCATCGTGGCAGCAGATTGCCTGGGGTGGCTGGGAGAGAAAGGCTTGTCCCAGCATGGGACGTGTCCAGGCTCTCAGCAGAGCAGGGAGACATTCACAGAGGAAACCCCAGTGTTTGAACCTCTGCAGGCAGAGACATCTCCTGCCATGGCTGATTTGTCTGATCAAACAGAGCAAATCCCTCACTCTGATCCTGCTGATGGCTCTAAATTGCTTTAACCATTGTGAAATGAGCCGCACAATACATTTCCAATGTAAGCAATTTTCTTTTTTCCTCCTTAACAGCTCTTTGGCTTGACTTCAGTGGGAGGTTCAGCTCCCTTGGAAGGTGCTGCTGAGGAGCTGGTGTGTGTGAAGACTCACCTGAACAGTTTGTACTCTTTTGTTTCCTCCTCTGGATTACTCAAATGCCTTTGATTTCACAGCTCCAGCTGTGTCCTTGCTATGGCTGCTGCACACACATGAAGGCACCTTTGTTTGGGAGGGTGCAATCACAGCCTCATTAGGCAAAAAGGGAAAGGGTGACCTGAATGGGGTCAGGTGCCAGGGCTGGACACCTCCTCTGGAGGCATCTGGCTCTTCCCAAAACAGGGTCCCCCTTGGCTGCCCCATGGAAAATAGAGTCCTGGAGAAGTTTGGATGGAAAGCAGGAGCCCTGCAAAGGGACAGGCTGAAGCTCAGCTGCACCAGGTACAATGCTGGCTGGTGACAGAAGGTGACAAATGTCCTTACCATTACCTTCCTGAGCTTCTTCTTGCCTGTTTGCAAAGTCCTGTCAAGTCACAAGCCTCAACCCTTAAAAAAAAAAAAAAGGAAACAAGAAAAATGCTTGGCTTGGAGGGAAGAGAAGGTTTTTACCAGTGATGGGAAGGTAGGAGGGGAAGTTTTGTCTCCTTTGAAGCAGCTGTGACTCCACCACTGGGCTTATTCACACTCACCATGAGGGATCACAACTGATGCAAAGTCCAAAACTCTTCCCTTTTGCCCGTGGATTTATCCAAGCTCCCCCCAGCACCCCACAGAGTGTCCAGCACCACCTCCCAGTGGTTTTCCTTACAACATCAGGCTTTGGATGCCAGGTTGGGCTCCCAAAAAACCACTTGCAGCTCTCCTTGAAGTCTCCTTCCTTCAAGGATCCTTGCAAAGCATCTTCTGGTGGCAGCAGCTTTCCTGGGAGAGCTGAGGCTGTGCCTGGACACCTCTCTGGGCACCCTGGCTTCCAGGGCAGCTGCTATCCATGGCATCAGACCTTGGATTACATCGATCCCTGTGACATTGCCCAACTGAAACCCTGCTCCCTCAGGGAGGCTCAGCTTAATTGCCTGTGCTTGTTAATATTGTATTGTTGGCAGCCAGATGGTCCAGACACAGGCACTTTTCATACATTTTACTGATATCCTTCAGTGGAAAATTATTTCCACTTATCTTTCATCCTCACGTGCTTCAGCTGGAGCAGAGTGTTCACAGCAGCACCCTCCAGCACCAGCAAAGTCACCAGGAGGAAGTGCCTGGCTGGCAAACAGATGTGAAGAGGTGTCTGTGCTGGCTTCAATTAAAACAGCTTCATGGAATGCTGGGGGAGCAGGAAGAGGTGGTGGGTCCTTCCTGCCAAGCCTGGAAAACACCTGCAGTGCTGCTGCTGGAAAGGCTTTACTCCTTGCTCTTGTTGTTCCTCTGTTCCTGACTTTTGGACTTTTCCTTTCTCACTGCAAGAGCTTGCAGTGGTGGGTGCTCAAAGCACAAAGCCCCCAGAAAGCATCGCCAAAAACATCCCAGTGAAGCCTCCAATCACAGAGAGGTGAGATCTACACAAGTTTCTGAGCCCATTGAAGTCTAAAGCTCATGGGAAATTTAGGTTGGACACCAGGCAAAAATTCTTCACTGAAAGAACAATTGAGACTGGAATTTTCTGCCCAGGGAGGTGCTGGAGTCACTCTCCCTGGATAAGTTTTAAAAAGCCTGGCTGTGGCACTCAGTGCCATGGTTTAGCTGATGAGGAGGTGTTGGGTCACAGGTTGGACTTGATGATCTCAAAGGTCTTTTCCAGCCTGGTTAATTCTGTGATTCTGTGATAGGCCTGGGTAGAAAAGTGAGTGGTTCTTCAGGGAGGTTTTTAACCAAGAGGTTTTCTGGCTCCCAGAGGAGATTCAGTCCTAGGAATAGCCAGATGGGGACCTCTCCAGAGGTCATTTCACTTGATCCTAGTTCTGCCACTGCCCATTACCTCCTACCCCTGAGATGCAAATGATGGTTGAGATAAACAGAGAAAAGATCCTGGGCTTTATCTATTTGCTTGGTAGTTAGAGCTGTGAGCTCTAACTAGCAAGTTAGAGAAATGAGGTAAAATGGAGAGTTTCCTGGGCAGAGGAAATTGCCATGGATGGTTCTGTGTGGCCTGGGTGTACAGGGCTGCCCTCATTGAGGGTCTCCAGAGCTGTTGTCAGCCCTGGCTCTGACACCAACTCACCTGGTGGCCCTTGGCATGTCCCTACAGTGACACCTCCACCTCATCCACCTCTGTTGTCCTGGGGTCTGCAGGGACCTGCAGGAAGCATCTCCCCGAGGCGTGGGGGTGACAGGGTTAACTGATGACAACCAACACCTCCCCCAGAGCCTCTCTAGGACAGCACCTCTGTCATTTATATGCTGGCAGCCCCAGCATGACCTCAGAGGAGGTTTGAGGGTGGGCTGGAGGCTCGAGGGGTGTGGATGGGGTGTCAGGAGAAGGTGCTGTGGGGAATAAGCTGCCCTCACACCCATGATATTACAGAAATGTAATGACTCTGATGTTCCTGTGCCAGCTGCAGCTTCAGCCCAGCCTCTGTTTCCTCCTCGCAGTGGGAAGGGTGAAATTTAGGGGATTTGCCAGGGTTTTACCCATCCATGTGCCCAGCCATCCTCCCTGCTGGGCAGCCCTTCAGTTCTGTGAGCTCTTGGAGAACTCGTTCTGCCCCTCCAGCCTCCCCCACCTCCCTCCTTCCCTCCCTGAAGCTCAGCTGAGGGTTGGGGCAGGGCCCTGGGGGGATCCTGCCAGCACAGCTCTGGCCCAAACTGGGCAGCAGCCACACATCTCCTGCTGGACAGGCCACCAAAGCCTGGGGGGAAGCCTTTGAACTGACAGCAGGTCTCTAACATCAGCAGATTATTTGGATCCTGTTACAGTTTGGGTTTCTTTTTTCTCTGCCAAGGTCAGGATTAAGACACGGGAAACGTGGATGTTGAGTTCAGACTTGGCTGTTTATTATTTCTTATCTATTTACAGACTCAAACTTATTTACTCTTATCTATTTACTTGTTAGTTAGAGCTGTGAGCTCTAACTAGCAAGTTAGAGATATGAGGTAAAATGGAGAGTTTCTAGCTCTTTCCAAGGTTATTTAAGTGGTAATTACCCAATAACAAGGTGACACTGATATAATTTATATTTCTGACCCAATAATGACCACCCAAGGCCTGCAATGAGACCTTTTTCACCCAATTACAGAAATCCACCTAAACCTATGAAGAATGAGGAAGAACAACAAAAAGGACTCAGACAATGCCCAAAGCTCTCTATCTTGATTTACATGTATTACTATATATTAAAACCCCCAAATCTAAGTTTCCTGTGTTCTGACAGGACCCTGCTCAGCATTGCTGGGGTTTGTAGTACCCTGGGGGTGTTTTGGGAAGCACTTCTCCCCAAAGAGGAACAGGCATTTCTAAAATGTACACCCTGTCTCGGGCACACTGTGAGCAAATTGCAAACTGCTCAGTGCAGGCAGCAGAGGAAGGCCAGGACAGTGAATGCCTATTTTGGGACCTCAGTTGAGTGCTTAAAACAAGGTGAGCTGAATCCTCTCTGAGTGATAGCTCTCAGACCACCACGATGACATTTTGGGGACATTGGAGGATTCAAGGCATTTTGTGATTTGCTGTGGAGGTTTTCACTCCGTGGCCAGTACAGTGACATGGCTGAGCTCAGGGAGAGTCCTGTCCTCCCCACAGTCCCCTTTGCTCAGCCTGTGCAGTCCCAGACCCAGCAATGGGTCCAGCTCCTACAGTCACAGGGTCCAAACACCCCCTGCCCTTTCCCAGGCCACCACCCATGGCAGCGTGGGGCACACATTTGTGTCAGCAGCATGACTCTCTCCTGGCACAAAAGACTTCAGTGCTTGGCCATAATATTTCACTGTTTTGCCCAAGCCTCATGCAGCTCATCCTTCCAATATTTGCCCCTTGGGTACAGTTCCCCCTTCTCCTGGGACCATCAGATGAAGAGAGCCAGTACAAAGCAGGTTTCTGTGAAGGAAACCAGCCCCAGGTTCAGCAGAAACCTTGGTAAACCCAGTGCTGGGACCATCAGATGAAGAGAGCCAGTACAGTGCAGGTTTTTGTGAAGGAAACCAGCCCCAGGTTCAGCTGGAACCTTGGTAAAACCAGTGCTGCCTCCTTAGCCTCAGACCCCTCATCCTGGGTGATGCTTCTCATGTGTCTGGACCAGCCCAGGGCCACTCTGCCAGGCAGCAGCTGGGACCTGCTGGAGGATGGGGCAGCTGAGCCCTGGTTTGTTTTATTTTCCTGCTGACCCACCCAGTGAGGGCTCCTCTGATGCTGCCACGACCAGCATGTGCTCCCCAGGTCAGCCACTCACCGGGAACATCACCAGCAAAATAGCAAACAGATGTCATCCAAGATCATTCATAAATATTTTATAGCAGCCTGTGAGCCCTTTGGTGAAAGACAGAGACCTCAGCCCTGCTCCAAGCTAATTACTGAATGCCAACAAATGCTTCTAATTGGGTCGGTGGCAGCGACATTGTTATTGACAGCAACAATAAGAGAGAGCAGCCTGCTGGTGTTTATTTGCTTTGCTGTGGATACCCGTGGTAATAAAATGGAAATTGAGGGTGATGCATAAGACTTGGTGGAGAGCTTCTGTTCTGTCTTATTGAATTAACACAGAGACCTAAGGGAAGAGGGAGAGGTGAGGGGATGCGGGGAAGCTGCTGAGGGGACACAGGCAGTGACAGAGTCACTTTGGATTCGGTGTTTTCAGCCAGCTGAACCCAAGCAGGAGCCATGGAGGGAGGAAAGGGATCTCTTCCAGGAATCTAACCCATTTGCTGTCAGATTGAGCACCCTGAAACCACCATGCTGCATGTGGATGCTGCAAAGGGGCCGTTTTCCAAAAAAAGGATCCTGCTGCAATCAGAGCAAAAATCCCATTTTCTCAACTCTTTCCCAGTGACAGAGATGTCAGCAAATGGGAGATATGGGATGAAGGGGGAGAGGGTGCAGGATTCAAAGAGGCTTCTGTGGCTGGGCTGCCATGTATTTGCCACACACCACTCGTTTCTCTGAGGCTGCAGCGCTGTCCCCATGTCACCAGGGATGATGTGACACTTGATTTGTTGTTGTTTCCAGAGCATTTTGAGGTCTTTGTTTGAAAGGAGCTTTTATTAAACTTCCTGCATGCTAAGAACTGCCTGGAACTAATAAAGAGGGTTTAAGGAAAGTGATTTGGGGACATGACAGGAGCTTGGTCCTGTGTGCTCTTGGGTGCACAATCATGTGTATGTGTGCATGTACCGGTGCCTGTAGCTCACAAATTCTCTTGAGAACCCCCTCCTTTTGGAAGCCAAAGACTCCCACACGAACATAAGTCTTGAAATGGCAATATTTTATATGCCAGTATTAATCCCCTTTTGGAGCAGCAGTTTATTAAAGCTGGGCAAGTTTGGTTTTTGAAGCCAGTTTCTCAAGATGTCATTATCCTCCTGCTGCAGCAGATTAGCGGATTGCTGGGAGGATGCAATTTGAGCTCAATTAATTCTGCTTCAAGTCCCAATTCAGTGTTGCTAAATAGCTCTCAAGCCCTCTCATCAGGCTCTCCAGCACTCCAGTGCCTCAGGAATGCTGCCTTGGGACTGGGTTTCTACCCCATGCCAGGCACTGGTCCTGTTTGCACCATCACTCCCTCTTTTCTAGAGAACTTCTGCAGGATTTTTCTGCTTAGTTTCTCAACCTCGTGTCCAGGGAGCAAACACTGAGCTGGTCTTGCAAAATACCAACCTCAGCATTCAGTTTTTCCCTTTTTTTTTTCATATCACTTTCCTTAAGTGAGTTAAACTGTTGGCTCAGTCATTTCCATGTCTGCTTGGGTACAGCAGTGAGAGGGAATGGCAGAGCTAAGCAGATAAAATATAAAGCAGTGAAATAAAAATAAAAGTAGTCACTTCACAAACAGGGCTTGGTTTGGTTTTCATTCCTTGGGTAAGACTTTTTGTGACTGACATAAGGAGGATTAAACGAGTTCTGTTGACTTTAACCTGCCATGCCCAGAGCCTGTGAATCCTGTTGGGTTTGTGAGAGTAGAAACTGGGGTGAAGTAAAGACTGTGTAAATCACAGCTCATTCTTCCAGGCAGGAATTGTCATTTCTTCTTTGCAAAAGCTGTAAAACTGGGCCTGGAGCCAAGACTACCCAAACCATTATTAATCTTGACCTAGTTTACAAACAGGTATCAAGTCCATTTCCTTTGCTCCTGTCCTTCCTCTCTCCTCCTTCCTTGCTCTCCCTCTTGTGCTCACAAATACATACTGCACATCCTCTCTGCTGCTTCCACCCAGCAGCTCTCACAATGAGCCCACCTTATTTATTTGTTTAATATGAACTCAGACCTTATCAGGATATTCAGCAGCCTCCCAGTCTGATCTCTCTATTTTCACTGAATGCTCAAGAGAGGAGAGTTTGGGTATCAGAAGACCATTTAAATCATCACCATCAGCATGAATATGGAGCAGGTGACTCTTGTAGCTGCTTTATTTTCAAACAGGGAGGATTTCTGAAATGCAGGCCATCCAAAGGGGAAAGAACTGGGGGGAGGGAGGGGATGGAGCTGTTTTCAGACATGCAGTGCACAGGGTGTTTCCAGCAGTTGTGCAGAGAGAGGTGAGGACCCATGGCAGCTGCAGACTCATCACCCTCAGCCTCCTCTCTCCAAATGCCCAAAGTGCATCGTGACAAACCCAGAGTGGTAAAACACTGGTACTGGCTGTCTGGAAAAGCTGTGGCTGCCCCATTGCTGGAAGTGTCCAAGACCAGGTTGGACTTGGAACAACCTGGTCTATAGGAAGGTGTCCCTGCCCATGGCAGGGGGTGGCACTGGATGATCTTTAAAAGTTCCCTTTCAAGTCAGACTATTCTGTGATTGGGTAAACCCTGAATTGTCAGGTGGGACCACATAGCCCAAATAACAGAAGTACTTGCCCTGAGCTCAAAGGCACCTGCTGAAATGCCTGTGCTGCTCTCTTCTTCCTTGCAGTCTTCTGGATGTCTCAGGGCTTTGCTTCTCTGCTGCCACACACCTGCCCATGTCCTGTGGCATCACAAAATCCTGTGGCAGGCACAAAGATGCAGATGCTGACACTTCCATGCCCTGAGCTTGATGCTGTCATTGAGGACTGTGCCCACAAACCTTTGGAGCTGGTAACATTTTGCACATGAGCCAAGGACTGTTATTAACAAGATTAGATATCAAATTTTTTCACACAGAGGGTGGTCAGGCACTGGAACAGGCTCCTCAGGGCAGTAGTCACAACACCATCCCTGACAGAGTTTGGAAACATTTGGACAACAATCTCAGGCATGTGGTGTGTCCTGCATAGGGCCAGGAGTTGGATTTGATTCCAACTCAGCATTTTCTGTGATTTTGTGATTCTATGCCTGTTCAAAGCACTGGCATTGCCCATGAGCCTTTCTGAGCACACCTCTCCAGTGAAAGGGAGAAAACGCAGCTCAGTGAGAAAGTCAGCTTCAAAGGGATTCCCCTGGCACATTCCAGACCTTTAGGCCATCAGACAGCAGCCTGAAAAAACACTTGGTCCCTAAAGGTCAGCACGTGTCACAGCAGTGGCCCAGCTGGAGAGTGAAGGGCACAGCTGAGGGATGTGGCAGTAGCCACAGGTGCCACAAAGCAGTAGTGTCTCAAAACATCTCTACTGCCTCAGGGTCCTCTGTTTTCACTCCCCTTTCACAGAATCACAGAATTCACAGAATTCAGGTTGGAAGAGACCTCCATCATCGAGTCCAACCCAGCCCTGACACCTCAACTAAACCCTGGCACTGAGTGCCACATCCAGTCTTGTTTTAAACAC
>JBBMKD010000054.1:9266367-9278603 GCA_037834095.1 Argya squamiceps | reverse complement strand
TGCTGCCTGGAGAAAGAGACCAACCCCACCTGAGCACAGCCACCTTTCAGGGGGTTGTAGAGAGTGAAAAGGTCACCCCTGAGGTGTGACCCTGAGGTTGTGCTTGAGCTGGGACAGAAAGCTTTGTCCTTGTGCTGGTGGCAGTGGGACCTTGGTCCCTGTGAGGCACAGGGTGACCCTGGGGGAGATGCCTTTGTGGTGGGTGTCTGGGTGCCATGGACCTGCTGTCCTGGACCTTGAGGGGTGGACCACAGCCAGGCACTGTCTGCACTCAATGAGCCCTGGTTGTGACAGGGAGGTGACCCTGAGCTGTCCCCTCTCACTTGCACAGCCAGCAGCACATCCTCTCTCCTGGAATTTTCTCATTCCCTACATGAAACCTTGTGCAGCCAGTGCCAATTGCCAATTGCCTGTCCTGCATCCTGCACTGAGCACACGTGAGGATTGCTTGGCTTTCCCCACATTGCTTGGCTGTCCCTCAGACATGGGGTGTTAAAGTGTGGCAGTGCTCACAGGGATGTGCTCTCACTCCCCAGGGGTTTGCTCTGACCCTCTTGTTGCACTGTGCCCCACGGAGGTGATATCCAAGCAGGAAATCTGCACCACCCACGTCCTGCAGCACATCCTTGGTGAGTCTGTGCAGTGCTGGGCTGGGCAGCTCTGACTGATGGCAGGAAAACTAAGCCTGTGCTTCATCTCCTCTGCCCAGCCACAGCTCTGCTGGTGGAGACATTTCAGGGGTGCTGAGAGCACCTCTCTCTGCTGCCAGCACCCCTAAACTGGCAGGGGCTGGGGCTGTGCTCTGTTCCCTGCCCTGCCCCAGGGCATCAGCCAGGGCTGCTGGGGCTGGGCTGCAGGTGAGGGCAGAGCTGGGGGAGCAGCACAGGGCCAACCCTTCAGCTGCTGTTTGTTCTATCCCTGGCGTGCAGAGGGGACAAACAAGGCTGAGGTGGGCACAGAGTGGGGCTCAGTCAGGCCAGCTGCACCCAGGCCACCCTGCTGGGGTGAATTACCACACAGCTTGTGGCACAGTGTCTCCTGGGGTTTTGCTGCCCCTCTAATGCTCTGCAGCCCAGCCCAGCCCCTCTCCATGCCACTGATCCATCCTGCTGCCTGCAAGGCTCTGGCCATGGCTGGGCTGGTTTGTGGCCATCGACTGAAGGGGCTGGATCAATACACAATCTGTCTTGCCTTTGTGGCTGGGAATCCTTCAAAAAATCAGTTAAATGCTTGGACAGGCCCAAAGGAGGATGTTGCAGCTGGGGTTCGTGACCCTGGCAGATGCCTGCTCCTGTGAGGCCACCCTGCCTCTCCCAGATAACCCCACAGGGTGATTCCCAGCTCGTGGGAAGGATTGAAGGGCACAGAGGGGCTGGGATGCCAGCACAGGGATATCAGCTTTCCCTCCTGAGGCAAGACAGCCCCGTGTGCAGACCCAGCAGTCACCACCTGGAATAACCTTCATTTTGCAGTGTAATCCCAACCTCAGGCCTTGCAGATGCACCCAGGAGAGATGAAAGAACCAAGGCATCCAACATCCTCCATGCCAGGGCTGCCTGGAGGTCAGAACCACAGCCTCTAATTCAAGAGGCTCTGTGGTCCATGATGCTTTTAAAATGTTTCTTTACAGGTTAATTTTCCAAGGAGTACCCTGTGGCTTGGAAAGTTCATAAGAGCATCCACTAAATGGGGAGGTGAATGGAACAGATGGGTTTCAGTGCTTCCTGCTGGAATTTCCAAGGGATTTTGGTCAGCTTATGTTGACAGCTTGAGTCTTTCAGCCATTCCTGTGTGCTCATCATGCCCAACCTGAGTGGAAAGAGAAGGAGCAACTTCCAAAAATTGCAGCTCTGAGTTTCACTGGCAGCTCAGGGCAAAGGCAGAAGCTGAAGAGACTCAGAGAAAGGGCAGGGTGTGGGATGCAGGGGAAGAGCAGGTGGGGAGGAAGATACTTTCAGCAAGGAGAAAAAGAGCAGAATAACGGAAATTTTTCCATGGTTATTTGAGGTTTTGGGGTTTTTTTTCAAATGGGAACTCCCTGTGAAACGTGGGCACGACTCCTCAAAGATCTTTCCCAGTGGTGCCAATATCACTGGGGATGCTCCACCATTCAAACGACCCATTATTGATCTACTAAACAAAACACAGGCTTGCCTCAAGCCTGGCTGGTGCACCAACCTTCCCTCCATGATGCTGATGCTGGAAAAGCAAAACACCACCAAACACCTTAAATGGGAGGTTCCAAAGGCTTGACCCAAGGATGAGGATCAGCTGCATCATCCAGAAAAAAAATTACCTGGCCCATCTCTAAATCCCAAAAAGGAGGTGGTTTCTTGATGCTGTGGGCCTGTCTGTTCTGTGCAGAGCTCAGACATCTGGCAGAAGCCTGAGGGGCCAGTGGTGGCCAGCTCTGTCCCCATTGGTGGCCAGCGAGCTGTGCTCATTGAGACACTGGCCATGATTCTCATGCAAATGCCCAGGCTGAGAGAACAGATGTGAAACGTTTGTTTCTGTTCTTGCTGGCTTGTAAAGAAATAATGCAACTGGAATGGGGTTAAAAAGGGGGCCAAGCAGGGTGTGGGGGAGAAAGTTTATAACAATGGCTCTCCCTTGGTGGCCCAAAGTGATGGAGTTTATATCAGGCTGTGCCAAATTCCCATCTCTAAGTGAACTGGACCAGCCCAGTCAGGCTTTGAGGTAGGGGCAATACACAAATATTATAAATATAGGGAAGTGTAGAAGCTGTGTCATGTCCAGTGTGGAGGCATCAATCACCCCCTTCCCGTCCTCAGTTTATAAAGTGGTTTTTGATGGTGCTGAGGCAGTTTACGCCGGCTGTGTGCACGGGCTGGAAAAGCTGACTGCATGCTCCAAGTATGTCCTGTCTGCTCTTGGGGAGCAGCAGAGACGAGGTGCCCTGGCAGGTTTTGTTGATCTTAGCAGTCAGAAGGAAGTAAAACCCATTGGAGCAAAGGGACACTGGAAAGCAGAGCTGACCTGATGGCACAGGGTGCCCATCTCCTCCCTCTCCTCTGCACTGTTCAGTGCAGGGGATGGGGAAACCAGGCTGGTAGGGGAAAAAAACCCAGAGTGACACAGTGTGCGATGATGCTCCATCTTCTCTGAGACATTCTTCATCATGGCTCTGGAGTTGCAGTCTCTGGGATGCCCATTCAGATAGAAGTGTGTTTGAAATGAGTGTGAGGCCCCTTTTCTGGGAACATCGTGCAGAGAAGCCCTTGAAGGAACAGAGCCCTCAGTGAAAACATGCCTGACGTGCAGCTGCTCAGAGTTCACAGCCATGTGGGTGTCCCCCAGAGCCAAACACACACCCACACCTCTGCCTGTGCTCCTGAGTGCATTGGAACACAAATATTTACACACAGACAGGAGCATCCCTTGGCAGCACACACACGGGATCCTGAGCTTCACTTTTCCCTTCTGTGTCTGTGTGGATTCCTCTGAGCTGGGACACAAGCTCAGACTGTGAAGGGGAACCTCAAAGCTGAGGTTTTCCCACCCTCAGTAGTGCCTGAGCCCTCCCACCACACTTCTGCAGGTCCTCTGACAGCTCCCAAGGGGGACAGAAGGGGTCTTGGGTGGATGTGGAGGGCAGGAAGGGAATAGAGACAGTGGGAAGGGGAAGCCTGATGCCTGGGGTGGGGCAAAGAGGGCACATCTAATTAGTGCATGGTTGATGCCAAGCCCCTGAATCACAGAATTCACAGGATGAACTAGGTTGGAGCAGATCTTTGTGATCATCAAGTCCAAGCTATGACCTAACCTAACACCTCCTCATCAGCTAAACCACAGCACTCAGTGCCACGTCCAGTCTTTTTTTAAACATGTCCAGGGAGGGTGACTGGGGCACCTCCCTGGGCAGACAATTCCAGTGCCCAACCACTCTTTCAGTGAAGAATTTTTTTCTGACAGCTAACCTAAACTTCCCCTTTCAGAGCCTGAGACTGTGTCCTCTGGAGAGGCACTGCTGGATAACAACAGGTCTGAGCTAACCTGTGCTCAGTCTCACAGACCCTGACTCCTGGCTAACAAAGTAAAAAATGGCCTCTATCTCCTTCTCTATAAGGCCTTTTAAGGATAAACTGTCCAATTATGAAATTGCACCTAAATTATTTTTACTTTTAACCCAATAACCAACCACCCATGGTCTGCAATGTGGATTTTTCTATCCAGTTACAAAATACCACCATGAAGAAGAAGGTGAAAAAGAAGGACTCAGCCTACACCCTAAAACCTCCATCTTGTTTTATATATATTACTATATACTAAAACCTTAAACTCTAAGTTTTCCACCATGTGATATTACAGATTTCCATTCAAGCTACACACCCACAATCCCAGTGCTGTCACTCAATTTTAGAAGCCTTCTCCACAGCCTCAGGTCAAATGCAGTGTTTGCTTGGGGGTCAGTGCCTGGCAGCACAGAAAGTCTGAAATTCTCAGTGCCCAGGGCTCCAACACTCTCAGCCCTGTTCCCCCTGTGGAGGAGGTGACCACATCTCCCTGGGTATGTCCAGCTAAGGCTGGCTGGGAGGACTTGTGCAACCTCTCCCCAGCCCCACTGATTTCCTCAGCCAAACCCCAGCTGTGCTGAGGAGAAATCTCTGCTCGTGCCCCGTGCAGCACTAAAGATGATGTTTGGAAACAGCCAGAGCTGACTGCTGCTGGTGCAGCTCGGTAGTTACACACCCAGTGCCGTGCTGAACATGCAAATCAGGCCTAAATTAACACAGCCAGGATGTGGTGTCCCCAAGCTGAGAAATGCTCAGTCCTGGGGCTGCCTCCAGCACCTGGGACACGCCGGAATTGGCTCTCAGGGTCACGAGTTGCACCTTGCTCTGTGTGTTTAGTTTAAGTGTAGGTTAAGTATTGCTCTTTTAAATGATGTTATTTTAAGTTCTGTTAAGTTTGTGCCCTGTTAATTTTAGGTTACTTTTAAGTTTTGATAAGTTTAAGTTTTATAAAGTTTATATGATATGAAGCCCATATCCCATTAATTTAAGGTTTTAATACACGTAAGTTTTATTAAGTTCATATAATTTCAAAATTCTTTCATATAATTTAAAATTCTTTCTGCCAAAATTTATTCATATTGAGTTTGAGCATTGTTTGATTTTAAAATTACCCTGAGTTTTGTTAAAATATACTTATTTACAAAATTTCTTAGAGAACTTATTTCTGAGAAAAAATAACTAAACAATACAGAAATTAATCTTAATATTGACAGAATACTGAAATGTAACTCAGATGTGAATATAGTAAATGACTCGTTGTAGGCAGACCCATCCTAGTGGGGCTCACACACACGTTGGTGTGCAGGAGTAAATCCAGATGGATAAGAACACACTGCCAAGCACACAGCAGGGCAGTTTTCCCCTCCCCGGGGTTTTTTAGGTGTGTTTAACATGGCCCTTGCCACTGTCGAGCCTCAGTGAGTTCTCCAGGTGTGACTTCCCCCTCTGCTGAAGCCCAAGCAGGGCTGGCAGTGGCTTTTGGCCTTGCCCCTCAGGGCTGTCTGAGGGTGGGGTGCACACAGCATCCAGCCCAAACCCTCAGGGTGATGCAAGAAGTCCAGATTTCCCATACAAGGCAGGGATGTGCATCTCTTCTCCCCCTCTTCCAGCAAGAACTAACTTTGTGCTGCTGCTGCTGCTGCTTTGCTTCCTTTTAAAGTGCTCTCTTCAGCCCAGGAAAACCCCTCAGCAGGGCTGTCACCAGCTCAGGGGGGTGGAACAGGGGGAGCAGCAGTGCTGCAAAGAGGGGGCACCCAGGGGTTTGCCAGCTCTGCTGCTGGGGGTGCATCACTGCCCCTCTCTCTGTGCTCCCACCACAGGGCTGGGTGTTTTCTGGGTGTTTCTGGGGTTTTGGGCTCAGCTCCTGTTGGCTGGGCCAGTTGTTTCCAGCTGTGGTTTCGTCCTTCCTGAGGGGAGTGGGGTGCTCCAAAGGTATTGCATGAAAAGAGCAAGGCATGAGTGTTTCCACGCTCAACGTCCACATGTACCATTGCTGCAGAAAGGGCAAATTATCCCTAAAACCTGGTCCCACCCAGGCCCTCATCAGTGCATCTCTGGCTGTGTTTTCCAGCCTTTTGGGAGACTGATTCAGCCCTCAGTGCTCTCCAAGAATTGCCTGATACCCAGTTAAGTCCATTAAAAGATTGCCCATAACCTCAGAGCTGCTTGGCTGAGCCCTCACAGAGAGACAAGGCATTTTATGGGAGAACAAAGTGAAGCTGGAAGGGAGCAGCTCTCACCCCCATGGAAGGCACACCTTGTCCCCAGTCCAGTTGTTGGGGTCATTTTTCCCAGCTGGAATGTCCACCCTGGTCTGGGGAAACCTTACCAAGTATATACATCTTCATCCAAGCCAACCCTACCCCACAAAACACACCACTTGCCCCCAGAAGCACATTTTTAACAGAACCAAAACATTTTATCCACAGTTAGTAACCGGCCTTCCCTGTGTGTTTAATGTAGAACCATAAATGCAGATTTAGGGTTTAATTTTCCCTGTATTGTTTCCATTGCCTGACTTGGCTTTTTTTTTTTTAATGGAGAATAATATTAAGAAGCACAAAAGGCCTGGAAGGTATTTATTGTTGCTCCAACCCATAGCCACTCTCAACTGTATCAAACCCAGCACAAGGCAGCACGCAGCGCACAAATAAAACCAGACACAAACAAAGGTAATAAAAGAGGCAAGTATCTGTTTCAAAAGCACTGGAAGAGCAGCAGGAGTGTAACTACTTCATGTTCCAGATAATATAGCTGTCTGGAGTGATCCTCAGGAAGCTATACCAGGGAGCAGTTTATAGGTTCCCCTTGGAGAGCTCTTGTAAATATTTGCCTGCAGTGGCTGAGGGCTGTTGGGAACATCCCAGGCTGCCAAGCCCCACAGCAACCCCACAGCCTGGGGTGTCCAGAGAGCACCCCCAGCACTCTGTGGGCATGGATGTGGCACCACAGGCCATCTCAGGATGTGCTGGGTTATTCCAGGATGTTGGAACCCTGGAGGCTGAAAATTTCAGGTTTTCTGTGTTAAAAGTCACTGACCCTCAAGCAAACACTGCATTTGACCTGAGGCCGTGGAAAAGGCTTCTAAAATTGAGTGACAGCACTGGGGTTGTGGATGTGTAGTTTGAATAGAAGTGTGTGATCTCACAGGGTAAAAAACTGAGATTTAAGATTTTAGTATATAGTAATAGATGTGAGTCAAGATGGAGGACTTTGGGCATTGTCTGGGTCCTTCTTCACCTTCTTCTCCATGGGTTTGGGTGGTTTTCTGTAACTCGGTGAAAAAGGTCCCCTGGCAGCCTGTCCCACCATCACAGCAGCCTGGAGCAGTGATGGGCCACCAGGACCACAGCTGGGAGCTGTGGCTTCAGTCAGGAGGGGAGAAGGAGGATCCTGCTGGCCCCAGGGGTCTGTAGCCCACTCCAGCCTTTGGGAAACACTGCTGGCATGGCAGACTGAGCCATCAGTGAGATGACACCAGGCTCTGCCCTCCTGCATGGCAGAGACATCCCCCTGAATGGGAATCCCATCCCTCTCCCTTGGGAAGGGCAGGTCCAGGGGTCAGGACCCCACTGAGCAGCCAGGCACCGTGGCTGGCAGCATGGAGCTCCTGTCATGGCTCTGAGTCCAGTTCAGTCTCCTCCTCTTTCTGGTTCTTATTAATTCATGCTGCTGATCTGAGGCCTCCCAGATGTCCTGGTGCCTTGTGCCAGCTCTCTCTAATCAAGCTGGCCCAATCCCAGCTGGGCAGGAGGGATCAGAAACAAGGTGCATTCACTCCGTGCCGTGGGCAGGCATCAGGTACAGAGATCTGTGGCCTCCAGCCCCAGCCAAAGCAGGACTCAGATTTCACCAGCTTTCTGCTCACAGCTCTGCTTGCTTTTGGGCACAGGCATTGGAAATTATACAACAGTCCAAGTAATTTTGTCAGGCTAAGAGAGTGCAGAGTGGAGATAGTCTTTCAAAACTTTTCTTTTTTTCTTTTTTTGCCTGGTCTACATGGTATTTCCTGTGGATACGTTTGTCCTTCCAAAAGAAAAAAAAATTAAAAACCAAAGCAAAATCCCATCCCTACATTTTAAGTGTCTCTGGCTCAATATTTCAAGATACTTTTTCAACAAAACTACCAGGACAGGAGTTGATGATCAGGTCTCCAACACCTCTCCATCACCTGTCCCATCTGCTTGGACTTTTGATGCTCCATGGGGATGCAGCTCCTATTCCCAGAGCCCTCATGGCTCTGCTGCTGCCCTGAGCACCCTGAGCAGGTGCTGTGCCTAAGGAGGCCCTGCTAGCCCCCTAATAAAAGACCACAATTCCTTTTTTTTCTAAATAATTTGACAGCATTTGACTCTGCCAGGCTCTGGCCATCCACATGTAGTCTGCCCCAAAAATCTCAGTGGATTTGGAAGCCCCTTGGGAGGCAGTGAGTGCTGGGATGAGGGCAGCAGCCACAGTGCTCCTGCCACCACTGCCAGGGCTGGGGACAAGGCAGGGCACAGCAGCAGCTCCTCCCTGCCCCCTCAGCCTGCTCCAGGGCACTCCCCATCAGCCTGCCCCTCCTCAGCACACCTCAGTGCCTCTTGAGAACAATGCGTGTTCCTACAATCCAAAGGCAAAAAGTCCTTGAACTTTCTGTCTGATTTCAAGGGGGGAAAGCCCAGGAGATTATTGAGATCAATAGAGGATTTGGGTGGAACAGGAGCTGTCTTGCCCCCTCCCTCTCCCCTTGGCTCTCAGATCCTTGGCCACTGCTGGCCTGTCCCCATTAGCCATTGTTCCTATTCATTTTAGATGAAGGGGCTTTTGTTGTGGGAGCCGATGTGGGGTCACATCACCCCTCGGTTATCAATCTGTTTCACTCTGCTCTGTCCCATACTCCATCTCCCCAGTACAATGGGATGTTTTTTTCAGCAGCAGCTTCCTGACAGGCAGGGGTTCCCTTTCCCTTCAGACCTTATAATCACTTGTTAAGTTGTGCTAGCCTCGGGCTCCCGGTCCCTTTTCCACCATACTCCCAGTTTAACCCCTGATCCCATCTGTGCCACGGGTCACTGGGAAAGGGGAAAAAATACAGCCACGCCAGTGGGGCCAGCACGGGCTGTGCACACACAAAACACCCGAGGTGAAGCCCTCCCCTTCCCCAGCTGTGTGAAAGCACCTGGGAATATCAGATGTTGGAAGCAAAGCCTTCAGCTCTTAGTTTGCCAAGGGGGCAGAAGATTTTGGTTGCTCAGTTTCAACCTCTGCAGGCTCACATGCCAAAAATCTCTCCAGGTAATAAGCAGGTCTGTTTCTTCAGTGCCCCCATGAAGGGCATCCCAAATCAGCCCGTTTGGAGCAGGAAATCTTGCTGCTGTTGCTGCTGAAAGGAGGATTTTGGCACCAGCCATGCCAGGAGAGGAGCCCCACTCACCCTCAGCACCTGAAGTGACTGGAGCAGGGGAACATTCCTGGGGGGAGGCAGGAGTGCAGCCAGCAATAAAACTGTAAATAGATAAAAGGAGAAAGGAAGGGAGCAAAGTCAGGAGCAAGTGCAAACAGGAGCACAGAGCAGAGCCTGCCAGCACCATCCCAGGGCTGAGCCCACGCCAGCAGCAGGGTTGGTGCCAGGAAACTGAGTCACAGGCATGGTGCACAGCCCTGGGGGTGCCCACGCTCCCCTCCACCCTGCCAGCACAAGGGGACAGTGCTCATGTGCCCAGCACGATGTGCAGAGCTGCCCTGGGCCCCCAGGGATCCCAACACCCCTGCCAGGCTTTGGGAGAACCACACTGGGTCTGTGATGGCTGTGCTGAAAGGCTCTGAGATGGGCAGGCAGAAATTTAAGGGGGAAAGAAAGAGGCTGCACTGAAAATGTTGAGTCAGTTGTGCAATAAGAGACTGAGTAAAATGAAAAGCAACTTTTTCTCCAAGCTCTAAGTCGTTAAAAACCCCTTTAGCTATCCCTGAGAAGGGTTATTTTTGCAGCAGGGCTAAAATAGATAAGACGAGTTAAGTTCTCAGCACTTGATGTCATGAAGTCAGCCACAAAATCTTTCTGGCTTTATAATACAGCCTTCATCAAATGGTCTCTGTAGCACGAAAAACTCATCCAAAAATAAGGTCCAAGCCAGTCTGCTGCTAATAAAGAACCTCAGATTTGCAGCTGTACTAACAGAGTCCACAGCAATACGGGTGAAACGATTCCCCTGTATTGCCCTTTCTAAAGCATTGCACACCTTCCTTCTTGGAGAGCTGTTCCTGGCTGCAGAATTACTGGTGCCTTCAGCCCCAGGATGCAGAAGCCATGAGTCAGGGTCTGTAAAAATATCACAAGTTTGCTTTAAATATCATACAGCTCTTTTAAATATAGATATATTTAGCTTATTGCTTTCTAGACACCGAAACTTTTTATACAGGCTCTGGTCATATTTTCCCTAGTCAGCTAGTGACTCTTTAAGGGAAAGGTGAAATTCACACAAATATTTCCAGGAAAAATGCTGCAAACATAAGTCTTGCAATGCAACCCCAGCAGATACACTCTCTACACTCTTTCACACTGATTTCACTTCTCTTTTCTGTTTTTCTCCATTTGAAATGACAAATTTTTTCAAACAGAAAGTGTAGCACTGATCTAAGTGTCTAGGAAAAAAGCATCATAATGAGAATAATAAGAAGTCAAACCACTTTTGCCCTTCTGCAGGGCCCAGTCCAAAGCCCATTGATGTCAGGAAAGTCTTTTCATTGACTTCAATGAGCTGGATCAGAGCACAGATTTATAAAGGCATTTAGGTTCCTAATGATGTAAGTAGTTGCCTAGAGGTGTTGGGGGCCTAACCTGCTTATAGCATTTTGTAAATCTACTTATATGTTGGAGCATTGAAATACCTGAAATGATACAGTATCTTGAAGTCACCAAACGCACCGAGATCTTGTAGAGTGATTCATTGCAAATAGCATTTGTTATTAATTTTGGCCTGTTTACTATTTGGAAACACATTTTTATTAGCCAGCCAGCTCTGCAGATGGCTGATTATAATTCAATGCAATTTTTCTCCCCTCTTTTCATTGCATAATTTGTGGATACACCAGCTTTATTTCCAAGTAGTTGAAGTTTAAGTCCTCGGCTAGGTCCACACCAAACAGAAGGAAAAAAAACCAATCTGAGTCAAGTGTTTCATGTGCAAGTTTGTTTGAAAATTCTGTAATCTATGACAAACATTTCAAATTAAGAGGGCATTCCCACAGGCAATGAAATAATGAAGCCCTTCGAATCAGGCAGCCGAGCCACAAAGCTGAGAGCTATTTCCACATTTTATGTGCTCTCAAAGGAGAAGAGCAAATTCCAAGAGCAATACCATGTTGTGTTTGTAGATATTTCATTTACCAACTGCGGGCCAGATCCTGCAGCCAGCCTAGGGGCAGCCTGTGCAAGTTAGAGGGGAAAAAATTCTGATTTGGGGTGTTTCTGTGCTGTGTTCAGCACAGAGCTCGGTGGAACTGCTGCTTGTGATACTGTGAATGTGTTTTACACCCCTGTCTGTGGCTTCGCTGAGCTTGAGGGGAGCTGTTCTCCCATGCAAACGGATTCGTGTCTGGATTATTGGGCATATCAGGAATTTGATCTCAGGTCCGCAGGGATGCGGGGTGGTAAATTCAAAAAATCTGAGTGGGCAGACAGAGAGGTCAGACAGACACCAGGGGCTCATCGCACCGAACGTGCCGAACAGAAAAGTCCTGCGGAGTTCGGCTGCCAAAAGTGGCTGCCCGCTGGCAGCAGAAGGGCTGGAGAGCACTCAGCACAGAGAGAAAAGCTAGAAAAGTGTTCCCAGATCTCCTCCCTGCCCTACGGGATAGACTCAGAGCATCCCTGCACCCTCTGCGACAGATTCTGGGGCACCCCTGCACCTCCCGGCACAGCCTCCGGGACATTCCTGCATCCGTCTGCCTCTGGAACAACCTCCCGGCCACCCACGCATCCCCGGGCACAGCCTCCCGGGGGCTTCCCGCATCCCCCCGAGCATACCAGGAGGGTTCCCGCATCCCCACGAGCATCCCGAGTATCCCCGGGGGCTTCCCGGATCCCCCCGAGCATCCCCGCATCCCCCCGAGCATCCCCGCGCTCCCCGGCACATCCCGCAGCGCATCCCCGCATCCTCCAGGACATCTTCCCGGACACCCCGGCTCCCCCCGAAAGGGCTCCCAGCGCCTTCCCGGCGG
>JBBMKD010000054.1:9246870-9262029 GCA_037834095.1 Argya squamiceps | reverse complement strand
TCTTTTTTTTTTTTCTTTTTTTTTCTTTTTTTTTTTTTTTTTTTTTCTTTTTTTTCAGGGTTTTTTGTTGTTGATTTTTGGGGGTTTTTTTTGGTTCTTTGTAATCTAGGCAACCACTGATATTTCTGAGTCGAAGGGAGCAGAGAACATCTCAGATGCTGAGGAGGTCTGGGATGGAGGAAAAGGAGAATTGCTGGGAGGGGAGATATTCCCAGCAGCTGTGAGCAGCTGCATCCCACCTCGAGCTGTGTCCCATCCTCTGTGCCTCCAGCCAGGGTGAAATCAGAGCCCTGGGGATGGAGGGGTCAGGCTGCTCCTGCAGCAGGGGGTTTGAGGGCTCTGTCATCCTGCAGAGCATTCTGTGAGTCAGTAAGTGTGAGAGGGAGGGTGGGAGTGTTGGTGTGGGGAGCAGGAGTGTGTGGATGATGTCAGGGGAACATCAGGGCGGTGAAAACAATTTATAGAAGGTGGAGCAGGTCCGGGTGGCCTTCAGGAGGAAAGACTTTGTTACAAACCCCCCTGAATGAGGGAGATGCTGTAGCAGGAGTTGCCTTGAAGTGATCATCTCCCCACCTTTCTTCAGCCATCCCTGCTGCTTCTGCAAGAAGCTCTTTGACTGTTCAGGGTGTGCCCAGCACAGAACATGGTTTGTGTTATTAGACCTTAAGTTTAAACCACTTTGGGTTTTTTCCACTCCCTGCTGCCTGTGGGAAGGTCTGGTTTAGCAGCACCTTCTCCTTGTCCTGGGAACATCTCATCTCCCAAACACATTTGAATCACTAATAGCATCCAGCACAGCCTGCAGCAGTTTCTCTGGAAATTACAGCCTTGGACAGCCACATGCTGAAGAGGATCAAGGTCCTTGTTTATTTATTAGCTGTGTAATCAAACACCTCCTGTACTGAGCTCGCAGGGCCAGGTACTGCATAAAAAGGGAACAAAAGGTGGTCTTGGCCCCAAAGTGCAGCTAATTCACTGTAAACAACAGGTGGAGATGGGCTGAGCCTGGCACAGACAGTGCAGAGTGCCTGTGTTGGCTCCTGGGCAAGGAGTCCCTGCAGAGGGAGGATGAGGTGGGTCTGTGGGTGGCTGAAGGGACTTTTTCTTTGCTGGGGAAAAACAAGGAGGGGGGAAAGGAGCTGGAAATGCTGGGGAAATCTGGGCTGGGGTCATTGAGTCTGTATGAGACAGCAACTGGTTCTGGTACTCACATGTTTTGCCACTGCCTGGACTTGGATACTCCAAGGAATTTCAGGAGGGATGTGAAACAGTTTGGAAGTTGGCACCTGATGGTTGGGGAGATGCTGTGGTGTGCCTCAGTTTGCCCATGTGTAAAGGGAAGTCACTGCCTGTTGCAGACAGGTAATAATGTTATAAAAGAAAGGTTAAAAATATGAAACTAAGCATTGCTCTGCTAAATTAATAGCTAGGCTGTCATTTCTTCTAAGTGCAGTTAAGTAGTTTGCAAGTTCCCATGCAAAAACAATATTGGATATGAAGAGCTGGTTAACACAACAACCTATTCTTGGGGAGACAAACAAGTGCACCTGCATAAATATTAGATTAGATAAGTTCCATGAGAACCCACAAAGAAAAAATGTAAACAACCTGAATCTTAGCACGTACACGCACGTCACCCTCTGACCAATAAATGAAGTAGGAAAGAAACTACCAGCCAATAGGTACTGAACATGAGGTCTGTGAAAACTGTATAAAATAAGTGATGTGAATAAAGAATTGGCTTTTCCTGCATGAAGAGAATGGAGTCCTGGCTGACTTATCACAAGTGCCCTGTGCTGCAGAGATGGACCCAATGGGGCTGTGGTGTGGCACCTCTCTCCAGCAGACACAAGGAGTTATGTGGAGTCTGATGGGTTAAATACCACCCAGAGCAGGTGAACCCCACCAGAGCTGCTGGCAGAGCAGCTGTAGCCTTGACACAGTTTTGACTGGCTGTCCTCTTGCACCTGGATGGTCTGTCCAGGGCTGGCACTGTGCAGACACTCCTGACGAGATCTCCCTGCAGAGAACTGGGGCTGGGCTCTTTCCCTTCTTACTCCTTAAATGGGCCCCAAAGGGTTACTATTTTTGATGGATTTTTCAGGCATTTTGTATCTCGACATATCCCTTCTGTTTTCTGTTAATGGAGAAGTTCATATCCAGGGTTTGTGTCTCTTCCTGGTGATGGAGCGAGCTCCTGAGTTGGACTATTAGGAGAAGTCAACCACATTCCTATCAGAAAGCATCAAAATAAATATTTAGGATTTTACTGGAGTCTTCTTTCCAGATGCTGTGGTCTGCACAGGGGCAAACTGGGGAGGTTCAGAAGTCTATAGATCCCATCCTCCTCTTCAGTACTGCTTCACACCCCAATCCTGGAGAGAAGAGCACTTTTCTCACCCACCTTGTGGCTCTTGATGCTTGGAAAAATCTTGACCCAAGATGCTTGGAAATAGAGCCCCCCTGGCCCTGTCTGTTGGTGCTGAGCAACTGGGAAAATATGGCCTTGGCTGTCCAAGGTGTTGTCAGTAAAATTCTCAGAGCCAGCTCTCGTGGAGAGCAGCACAAAGCTGCAGCTGGCTGGGGAGAGAGGTCATTTATGGCAAAAACTGGGGTAAACTTTAGAGAAGCAGCAGATTCACCTGCTTTAATCACTCTGGTTGGATTTTGTGAGCCTCCATCTATGCAGGGAGCCTGTCCTGCTGCCTTGGCTCTGCTGCCTTCGGGGGGGCTCCTGGGGGGCATCCCATTGAGTCTGGGGTCCAGACCATCACCACCAGGATGTCTTTACCCCAGCCCAGCTTGGATTTCACCCTGACCTTTTGAAGTTAATAATGGGAGCAGTGAGGTCTGGGGAGGGGGAAGGGAGCTGGTGCATTTCCAAAGAGTTCAGAGCAAACAACCAGTGATCAGAAAACCTGGGAATAACCCCCCATGAGCCCCCCGTGTGACGCAGGCATTGAAACTCCTGAGCTGCTAATTATGCTTTTTTTTCCCATGGAGAATTCTGAGGTAACCCAAACTGCTTTCACAGGGAAACAGCAGATGCTGGTGAGGGGCAGCAGGGGCGGGTGTTGTGGCCATAAATCTTTGCAAATTCTCATTACATGCAGGTATTATGGGAGGGAAGTGAATTAGGTTGCAGTTAAATTTGTGTTATTTGGGTTGGATGCTGGGGATTACAAAGCCCCCAAGTGGGGCAGTGAGGGTGTTCCTGCAAAATCTGGGGTCATCCCAGGGATTGTGACAGTGGCTGGTGTTTCTGCCTTTCTCCTGCATTACCCCCCTCCCAGAAAATTCACTTTTTCATGCTTTGGGGTGAGACACATTCAGCTCCAAACCTGAGCCCTGTGCCAGGAGCTCTGTGAGCAGTGAGAGTATAAATAGAGTTGCTCGAGGAAGTGAATTATTCCTGGCATTTCTTCCATTGAATAATGTGGTTCTGCAGGAGGAAATCTCTCAGCAGCAGCAATCGCCGGCTCCCTTCGAGCGTGGCCAGACCATCCTTCTTGCTTCCTGGAAGTGAGGAGACTCGTTACGTGCTCTTTCTCTTGCAACACCATCTGTTGCAGGATATGCAGATCCCTGCTCAAACTCCCCCAGGCTGCTGGGGATGTCTCTGGTGGGAGATAGAGGAGGAATTCTCATTGCTGCCCCAGGGGAGCTTTGGGAGCCTCCTGTGGTTGTTTTCCCCATGGATGAGCAGCTGTGCCTGAGTGTGGTGTCAGAAAGTCCCAGTGGGGCAATTCCAGGCATCTGGGGACCTTTCCTGTACCAAACTCCTGCAGCTTCAGTGGGATCCTGCCTGGCTCCCAATTCTACCCCTTGACACCAGTTCCTGAACACAGCTGGTGGCTGCAAGCTGGGATATTAACAGTCAAATCATTTCTTTCCACAACCACCCTCCTCACATCAGCCCCTGGGGAGAGATGTTCAGGTTCAAGTGCAACATCATGATGGGAAGCTGGCTATTTATTGATTTAATAATTTATTTCTCTCTCCAGTGGGGTCTTTTTTTTTGTTAAAAATTGCAAAAAGCCAGGCTGATTTGTTCTGCCATTGCCTGTTGGAAGAGGGCTCCCTCTCATAAACCAAACTGTCTGGGGAGGCCTTTTATGGAAAATCACCAGATCAATAGTTTTGCCTTCTGTGTTTTTCCATGTGTGGCCCTGTGTGTTCATATCTGCAGCTTTCAGCTCTCAGTGTTACATTTTGTCATTACCATTTCACTTCTGCCTTCGTGGTCTTGTGTTGTATCACAGAGCATCTTTTGACATTATTTAAACCCTTTTGCACAGTCCGAGCTGGACTGTTTGGGAAGCCCAATTATGAGGAGAAATCCCCAGCACTGGCTCAGCATAACAAGTGAGGAAACATCTGGATTTCCCACCTGGGTGATGCTCTGTGTCCTGACTCCTCCAGCACAGAGTCAGTGAGTGAAAGGCTGGAGATGTGATGCCAGGAGAGATGTTGTGCCAAGGAGATGCCTGTCTCACTGAGACACCCAAAAACACCCTGCAGATCAGTGACCCCACAGTGCTGATGTGCTCCAAGCCCCCATAGCCAGCAGGACTTGTTGCTTTTCCCATTTTGCAGCTGCACCTTGGCTCCAGAGGTGTTACCTCAGTTGGAAACTTGCTCCTTTGGTTTTCCAGCATTGCTGGACTCCAGGTTGTACCTTGCCAAGGGTTTTTGTGGGCCTCAATAAGAAGCTCTTGGGTTGTCCCTGGGTCTCCAGGTGCAGCAAGGCACAGCTTTCCCCTGCTCCTGGGGGTTCTGTGCCCATGGCAGGGTCCCCAGGCCTGGATGGGGGAAGCAATTAGTGGGTGCAATTAGTGTTGTGCCATTAACATGGTTGTACAGGTAAAGCTGGTGATAGCATAAGGAGCCTGGGTGATGTGCCAGAGCCCCAAGTGAGGGAGATCTCCCTTCTGTGAGACACAGGCACTGGGTCAGTGACCTCACCTGGGGTGTTTCTCACTTCCCCAGACTCTGCTGGTAGAAAACATTGGCAAAGCCACAGCACAGCTCATCCCACCCCCTGGGTTGGGTGCCGTGCCATGGCCATCAGCAGCACTGCTGAAATGGAGGATGCTCCACTCTGCTGATGGGCAAAGAGGCAGAAAAGCACCCAGAGCCTCTGGCAGGGTGAGACTGAGCACGTGGGGCCTCTTGGCACACATTCAGCCAGTGCTGATCTCCCCTGACTGAGGTGGGAGGGGAGGTTGGCTGGTACAAGCATCAGCCATGGGTGTTCAACGTGTGCTGAGCTTCCCTTGGCACCAGCCACATCCTCCAGGCTGCTCCTCCACCAGCTGCTTGTGCTGAAGGTCAGGAAAAGTTCCCCTGATGCCTCTCACAAGGGTTGAGGGTGCTAATCCCCATGTCTGGGCTGACTTCCATCTCGAGTAATCCTGGTCTCTGCCCCTAAAAAATGAACTCTGTCATTTTATTTGGCTCCAGTTGCCTTTGTTCCCTGTCCATGGAGCTGCTGGCAGAGCCCCACCACAGGGCTTGGGGTGCTCTGCTCCTGATTGCTGTGAGCTGGTTGTTCTGAAAGACAGCTTGGGTTTTTCTGCATGCAAGAGCTGCGTGTCTCAGCAAGGCATAAAGTGAATATTGCACAATAATCCCGTCCTCCTGCACTGCTGAACTGTGCTGTGTGAATTTTGAATATTTGTAAATGTTTGCCCTGGTGTTCAGCATTCTTGTGGGTGTGTGGCAAAGGTTGTTGTAGCCTTCATCACTTCTAAAGGGGGATAAAAGCACAAAAGGAAAATCTCATTGCCTGCAGCAAGCAGAGCACAGGCAGTGACATGCAGAGCTGGGCCAGAGGAGCGTGGTTTGGGGTTGACAGCTGGCACAGCCACCTCCTGTGCAGAGCTTGGGGGGCCCTGGCTTGTGCATGTTCATTCCACAAGTGCAGAAGCCTCTGAGAGGAGATTTCATGGGGTGGTTACTGACTGAGGCAGTGGCTGTCCCTCCTCCCCTTCTCATGTCTCCATCTGTACCATCAGCAACAGGTTGGAAAGAGGCAGAATTAGAGGCTTTTCTCAAACAGTGTGAGATTAAGCTGTGAAATTGGATGCCACGGGAGGTTTTTTAGCTCAAAGAGTCTAAAAAGCGCCCTGGAAGTGCTTGGCAAAGAACAATGCATCAGGAGCTGCTAAACATGATGGGCCAGGAATGAAGTGCAGCTCAGGGAGTTGCCAGGTCTCATCTGGAGGGACCCAGGGGTCTACTCCTGCTGCTGGCACAGGAATTATCTCATGGACCACGGGGTGACCCAGGGAGGCTCATCTTCCCATAACTGTTACTGGAGGGGAATTATGGTTGGAGTTGTGTGGTTAAAAATCCAGCTGGGATGGATTTTCCAGTCAGCATCACGTGGTTGGTAGCAAAGAAGGGACCATTTCCACTTTGCACCATGGTCTGGGGTAATTTGGGTAGAAATGACCATCAAACCCCTGCTCCCTGCCAGCTCTTGTGCTGCCTGGAGGTCATTAGCCCAACTCCTCTGCCCTGTGCAAACATGTCCGGGTTTAAAGGGCTGCCAGAGCTTTCTGAGCAAGCACAAAAAACTCCAAAACAGTCCATGGGTGGGTGTGAATGGCTGAGAGTCAATGTGTGTCCTGCAGAGCACCAAATGTTTCTTGTCCAGCTGCTCAGTTGGCCCCTCCTTAGGACCAGGGATGGGATTTTGTTGGGCTCCTGCAGAGAAAGGTCCAGGGCTCAGCATGGACATTGCTGTGGCCTGGCCAGCGTGTTCTGTGTCATGTCCAGAGCAGCTGAGGAGGCTTTGGGACACACTCAGCTGGCTGGTGGTGAGCAAGGGCCCCATGAACTCACAAAACACTGAGCTCATTGCTAAGGGTGCAGCTGGGAGGGCTGGGACTGGTTTTCCTGCAGCCAGTGAACACCATAATCTGTCCCTCCAGCCCTGCCCTCCCAGGCTGTGTTTGCTCTGACCACAGGCAGGCACAGAAGGTGCCCAGAGGCTTGAACACAGGGGTCACATTGAGCTGAAATCTTGTTTTCACACGCCCAGGGTGTGATCCCTGATCAGCCAAGCACAGGCACCCGGAGCTGCCTTTGCCACAAGTCACTTTGTCACCAGTGGTGCTGCCCTGGCTGCTCGTGGCCCTTCCTCCCAGCACCTCTGAAGCAGAAGGAGAATTTAGTAGGGCGTGCCAGCAGTCAGAGAGGCCGGGGCAGGGGAAGGAGTCCCCAGGCTGACCCAGATGCAGCACAGAGCAGTTAATTGAGTTTGACCATCAGCAGTGCCCCGGGTCGGGGTCAGCCCCGCCTGTCCCGGTGCCGGGGCTGCTTTGTTTGGTGTTGGACAGGTTGAGCTCTGCCCTGCCTGAGCAGGGGGTGCTGGCCCCTTGTCACATCCTGGGGACCTCCATCCCCACGGTGTGGTGTGACAGGGTCAGTGAGCTGTGTCTTTTGAAGGGGCTGTGCCTTTTGAGGGGCTGCACTGTGGAGTTTACAGCTTTGTCTGCTGCAGGCTTCCCAATTGCACTGGAGTTGTTTGACAGCAAACCACTGGGTCTCAGCTGATGCCTGGGTGTGTCCCTGCTCTTGGTGCTCCCATCCCTGCAGTCAGGCTGTGGGGGATGTATTTAGGAGTTGTTTGACCCCTCAGCTTGCAAAAGTTGCATCAGCCAAGATGTCCAGAGGAAGCTCTGCTCTGGCTGCTCTCCTGGGGCAGGCATTAAGCACATGGCACACACTGGGAAGGAAAGTGTACTGTGCACTGACAGCCATCCCATCCCTTTGCTGTCCTCACCTCCAGATGCAGGAGTAGAGCCCTGAGATGATCTCAGTCCTGCCCTGATCAACCTTTTCCAAGCCCACTCCCAGCACAGAGCTGTAAAATAGATTCCAGCAGGATCCTGGAGACGAGGAGCAGGGAGAGACCCGGGCACTGTCCTGTTCTCCTCCCCCTGCAGCTCCAGTGGTGGGCAGTGCCAGGGGCTCCAGCCACATCCCTTGCTGGGAGCCACAAGCCAGGGTACTCCAGGGGGAAAGGAGTCAGGAGGGAGCTTTGGGGAGTGATTACCAGCCTCAGCCTAGGCAGGCTCAGAGTCAGCGGGTCAGAGAGGCCCAGTTATTTCCTGGTGATATCCCTGCTGGAGGGGATGATAAGCCAACATGGCAGATTCACAGAATTCACAGAATTCAGGTTGGAAGAGACCTCCAAGATCATTGAGTCCAACCCAGCCCTAACACCTCAACTAATCCATGGCACCCAGTGCCACATCCAGGCTTTGTTTAAACACCTCCAGGGATGGTGACTCCACAACCTCCCCGGGCAGACCATTCCAGTACTTAATCATTCTTTCCATAAAAAACCTTTTCCTAATATCCACCCTATATTTCCTTTGGTGCAGCTTGAGGCTGTGTCCTCTCCTTCTGTCAGTGCTGCCTGGAGAAAGAGACCAACCCCACCTGAGCACAGCCACCTTTCAGGGGGTTGTAGAGAGTGAAAAGGTCACCTCTGAGTCTCCTTTTCTCCAGGCTGAACAACCCCAGCTCCCTCAGTCGTTCCAGATACAGATCTACCTTTGAGCTTTGGAGCAAAGTAAGGGCTGGGACAATGGGGACATCCCCTGAGCCCTGCTCTGCTGGACTTTCAGGCACAAGCCCATGGGTCACACTGACATTGCTGGCTCAGCCATGGGCCCTTCCCTCAGCAGAGATTTCCAGGAATCCCATCTCCCACTAGGCAAATCATAGCCAGCATATGGGTAGGGAGAAATTGGATTTACCCTGTAATCTAATCAATGTTAAATAACAGTAATTCTAACTCTGAGCTCCATGTTTAAAGTGCTGTTGGTCTCTGGGGTTCATTGGAGTTATTTAATCTAATGAAATCCCATTATTGTCTCATGAGGGTGCACCATGGGGATGTCTTTCCTAGGAAGAAAAGCAATGGTTAAAGAATTGACAGCCAGGGACAAATATCCAGTAGGGGAAAGGGGCTGAGTGTGCAGTAAACTGAGGGTTTCACCTGGCAGGAACTCAGAGCCCTTTGTCTGCATCATTCCAGTGGTGACTGTCACTGCTCAGGACAGGGTGGTGGGGAATATGCCCAGATTCCTCCTGTTTGTCACCTCCCTGGGGAGGCTGTCCCACGTGGGGCCACCTTTTCCCTTCTCCTGGCCCAAAGAGGAGTTATGTTTCTTAACCCATCTCAACACCCAGCATCACACTTGCTGTGGGTTGTTCTCAGCACTGGTCCTGGCTGTGTTGGCTGCTGGACTTTCACAGAATCAGGGAATCACCTGTGGTTTGACTTGGTGATTACAGACCTGCTCATTCCAAGCCCCCTGCTGTAGGCAGGGGCACCTTCCACTAGCCCAGGTTCCTCAAAACCCCATCGAACCTGACCTTGAACACTTCCAGGGATTTAAAATGGTTTCCCCAGACCTGGTGTACTTCTTCCATTTGCATGGAAGCAATTTTTCCTAACCTGCTTTATAGAGGGAGACAGGACCTCTTCCAGGTCACATTTCCCACGCTGGCTTTGTGACAATTTCTGAGCCTTCCATCAATTCCATCACAACAGAGTCAAGCCAAGCCTATTGCACCAGTTGCTTTCCTGCATGCTGAGCTTATTGTATTCAAATATCTTGGAATTCTGTCGGCAGAAGGCAGGGACTCTGCTGCTGTCAAATACCAGCAGGGCAGCATCTTGTGTGCTGGGGGAGCGTTCCTTCCCCTGTAATGTGTGCTCCACTTTCCCATTATTACTTCTTTAATAAGACTGATACTTACTCTGCACCGCTCATTTGCTGCTAAAATTGGAACCATTCGAGCAGTAAGTGACAATTACCCTTTGAGCAGTGTGGGGTAGGAGCCCAGTGTGGTGCTGCCCCAAAGGAGAGGGATCAAACCTGCCTTTCAGTGTAAATTCCTGCCTCACACCGGCCCAGCTTTGTAGGGATGACTGTCAGGGATGCCCAGCATCCTCCAGAGGAAGGATTGCACCCAGAGGTGCTGGGGGAGGACACATCTGCCTCGGTGTCAGTGGATGTGGGGGGAAGGAGGGGTTGTGGCTCTGTGCTGCAGAGTTATCTTGGGACATCCTCCGAGCTGCCCATCCCCGAGGAGCAGCTTCGTTCCTCAAAAACCATCTTCGTGCTGAAAAAAAAACAACAAAAAAAACCCCAACAAAAACCATTAAACAGGAGCATGTCTGGTAATTTAATCACTTTAAATGCTCCTAAAATCCCGTCTGCACCGCACAGCAGCATGCCAGTGCTCTCTGGGGGAGCAGCTGTGGCACGGTGAGGTGCAGAGAGACGGGGCAAAGCAGCGATTTCTGGAGGAGGGAGGGCGAGACATCCCCCGTGTGCTTTGTGAGCACAGCCCGGCCAGCACTGCAGGACCATCCCGTGTCCCCTGGGGGGTGACACCGTGTCCTGAGAGCCGCACGGGGGGTGTGGCAGTGTCCCCTGGGGCGCCGTGGGAGCTGGGTGTGCTAACGAGGAGCCGCCGGTCCCCGGGGCAGCGCCGGCCGCCGGGTCTGTGCCCATTATGCACGTCCCTTTCACACCGCCTTCATTATTCCCCTGCTATCTAGTGTCATTAAGATATCAAGTTCATTTAGGTACATCCACATTGGCAGTTTAATTATGTCTGGGTACCACTCTGTATTTTATTCATGGACTATCTGGGGGCGGTTGTCAAACACAAGGCCGGGAGATAAAGGTTGGGTGGCTGCAGAATGCTAATGTCCTGCTGGTTCCCTTTTGACAAATACACATGCCAGTTATTACCAAACTGATTATTTCGTTCATTAACACCACATACATCAGCTCCCTTCACCCGGTATTATTGTATACATTCATCTTTTCATAAACAATTACCTGACAAAGTTGAGAGAGGCAAGTGTTGGGGAATTAATGCTGTGCTGGGAAGTTGCTGGTGTGGGCTGGGAACAAGGTGCTGGGGGTGTGCACAACGCTCCGTTGGCGTGATGGCTTCATTAATCAAATTAGGGACAATAGCATGTCACATGTGTGCCCTGGCCCCCAACAACCCGGCTGTGTCGGCGGGTGGGGCTCCCTGACCAGTTTGGGCTGATGAGGTGGGTGAAATTAAATCCTGTGGGAAGGCTTGGAAAGCAGCCGGACCACGATCTGCTTTTCTCATTATTATTATTTTTAGTGGTATTATTATCATTATCATGATGAGAAATATTTGTGTGAAAACAGGCTCTTTGCTTGTTGTTTCTGTCTTTTTTTTCCAGCTCCCTCATACTGCTTTTCCCAAGTTGGAACCCTGTGCAGTAGGGTTAGAAGTGGTGGTAGGAATGATTAGGATATCACAAGTATGTAAACAGCTGGGGAACAAAGCCCCCACTGTGTCTTTCTACAGTTTTTGACTGTAAAAGCTGGTGATGGAGAATAAAAAATAGCAGGGAGGTGTGAGCAGTGAAGAGTAACCAAAGTCATGAAGTAAGTGATTCCTGCAGCTCTCTCAGAGATGGTGCTGAGACCCACCAGGAAGGGCTGGGGATGCTGCTTGTCCAGATGGAGATCATTCTCCAGCTCCTCATGTCCAGCACAAAGCCCTGTGGAAGGGATTGATGCCTTAAGTTTTATCTTTCATGTATTTCAGGTTCTGTGCTGCCCAGGGCTGCAGTTCTGAGCTCACAGTCAGTGTCGCTCAGCTCTGCACAGAGCAGGGACACAAAACAAATCCTTTTACTGCTGCACACCAAGGACAACTTTCAGGGCCAAAAGCACAACCAAGGGGGGCTGAAGGGAGGAACAAGAAGGATGGGACCTCACAACCTGAAGCTGGAATTGGACAGTTAAACCCCAATATGCAAATGGACCAAAACTTATAAAAGTGTGAGACCTTGTGACTGTTTGTCCATTTTGTGACCATTTTGGGTCCACCTTGGGTGTAGCTCTGTCCAGGCTCTTGTCCTGCCCAAGGTGTGTCTTTAAAGGCCTTTCAATAAATACCTACTTTATTCTCTAGTTCTGTCCAGTCTCTGTTCCAGCTCAGCCTTCCCAAGGCATTGGGATCAGACCTGGAGCTGCTCCGAGCAGTCACAGCCCGCAAGGTTTCAGTGTGGTGTCTTACTTTATTTCTTCAGATACTTTGTACCCTCCAGTGTTTCCCCAGGCAGACTGGCTCCCTGGGATGGTGAGGAGCAGCTGCAGGAGGCCACCACTACAGCCAGAATCAATTCAGCTTTTCACTCAAGCAGACATGCTGGAAAAGTAATGCTTCAAGGGTCACACTGCTGCACTGCTGCAGCACAGGATTTGCAAACTAAATAAAGGATCTGAGTGAGTTTTAAGTGCCTAACTCCCTTAGGCCCCTTTGGAAAAAAAAACCCCACTGGAATAACTGAGAAGCTTTCACTGTGCGTTTGCAGAAACATTAATCCTCCTTGCTGTGTCAAGTCTCTTTGATCACACATCAAAATCTTCATCTCCAGGGGTCCTGGCTGGGCTTTCCAAAGTGGCTTAAGAGCAGGAGACCTGGGCTCCCAAGGCTCAGAACACTTTTCCAAATCCCTCCTTGGGTCTCCGTGTTGGAATGGGGAGATCCCCGTGGTCCCTGCAAGGTGGGACCCCACCCTGGGGTGATGGGTGACTGTTGTGGTGAGCTGTGGGGTTTAAAATCCCTGCTGCTCTCAGGAGTGTCAGCGTGGGCTTGGTCAGTTCTGCCTGTGATTCCTGACATCTTCCCAGGGAAGTGTGGTGAAAGAGGGAGCACACACAGGCTGGGTTTTCTCTTTGGGCATGCTGAGAAATGGATGGTGAAGGAGGGTTGGTCTTGCTAAGCAGGGCAGCCCTGCAAAAGGAGAGGCTGGGAGTTATCTTCAGGAGCTGATCTGAAGCCTCCAGCCCACTCTAGTTCAGTGCTGAGTGAGGAAGACAGTGTTTATTGACCTGAATCCAAATGACTCAAGTTGACTTATGAACCTGAGGTCACTAATTGGGCTTTTTTCCATCCATCCATATTCTGGAGGACACTTCATCTTTCTTTCTTTTTTCTTTTATCTTTTCTTTTCACATTATTGAGCTGCATTCACTCTGAACAACCTCGGTGTCACACTAATACCCAAACCTCAGCCTCCACCTCCCTTCCCTGTGACATGAAGGTGGGCATGGTACAAACCTACAGAGCAGCCAGAGCTGAGCTGGCTGCTGTGTCATTTACCCATGAAATTTAGATACCTGCTGCAAACTAAAACTTCCTGAAATATGTCAGATGACTCCCATACTGGAATAGACAGTGATGCATTCCCTGGGAGAAGCTGGAATTGCTGAGTGCAGGGAAGAGCTCTTGCTGTGTGATCTTGTGAGTAGTGGCTCAACTCCCTGCCTCGACTGTGGGGCTGGAGGGACCAGCATCCATCTCTGTGCAGCTTCCCCAACACGGCCCCTGCCTTGCTCACAACTTGCAAATTAGGCCAGGAAGAATCTTCTTCAGCTTTCTGCTTTCTGGAGACTTTTGCACTCGACTGCTTTGCTCTGGGAATGAAAGTACAGAGCCCTTTCCCAGTCATTAAAGTTTAATTTAGCAAAAGGACAAAGAATTGGCACAGGAAGGATGCAGAACCACTGCAAGAGTAAACCTGTGTGACTCTATGTATTTTAGATCATAGCCTGAGGTCAGGCTCCCTTTTTTTTGTAATACAGATGAGGGATTTTTGGCCATGCAGCAGGAGGAGACGTGTAGTGATACATTAAAAAGTCACATCTCAGCATAATTTAAGGAATAACCTCTATTCTCAACAGTCAGGTCCTTTGAGGTGTCTGGGTCTTTCAAAAAACTCTCTGCAGGCACAGATACACACAGAGATGTGCACACACCATCTCCAGCAGTGCAGGGCATGCCACAGGAACTTCCAAAACTTTGTAATAATCTCTGTTGAACTCTTTAGGACTCCATGCCAATATCTTGGTAGAGAGTTCCTTTTACCTCTGCAGATAAGGGAGAAAATCCATCTCCCAAAACCCCAGCAGCCAGTTCAGAATCTCCAGAGAACCAAGGGTGTCCAGAACTCCTCAGGTGTGGCTCTATATCTCAGTGGGTCCCAGCCTGCTGCATCCACTGCCCATTTCCAATATTATTTCCCTACCTCCTGCTTCAGCTGCCTCAATTTTGCTAGTTTAGTCCCTGCACTCACTAGGTCTTGATTTTTAGTCTTTGAGATTTAGTGGCATTTCTTCAGAGGGAAGGAGAATGGAGGAACACTGGGGTTTTTTGTTGTTTTTTTCACAAATCACCTTCATTTAGTGTTTTCTTCTGTATCCTTCCAGTTTTCAGACAACATTTTATTCCCCTTTATGTTGTCTGCAGCTTGTGAACCACCACCCCTCTCTCCAGCTCCAGTTCCCATCCTAACTCCTCTCCCATCCTTCTCTGCTTCCATGGGAGGAGCACAGGCACTGCAGAGTGTGCATGGCCTGCACTTGCACCAGGGAAAAGGAGGCAAACAAGGAAAAGGAGCAAATTGCATTATGTACTGCAGGCAATAATGTAGCTCCCAGGGGACAGAGATAGTGTCGTGAGAGACAAAGGAACAATGGTTTTTACTGGCCTGAGCACTCACTTGATTGTGAATTCCTTTCTGGAATTATTCCTGACTTCTTCAGCGTGATTGTTTGTGTCCCTCTTTTGACTTTTCACTTTTGTCTGGCTTCTTCTGAACCCAGCCCCAGGGCTGATAAGGGATCAGGATGTGAGCAAAGGCATCCCCCAGCACCAGGGATGGGGATTATTTTCAAGCTGGCTGTGATTTTGGGGGATTTGTCTTCTGGGGGGACCTTTTCTGGAGAACTGGTGGTTTGGGTTCCCATTTTCTGGTGGGGGCAGCTGTGCCAGTGGCAGTGGGAGGGAAGCAGTGGAGATTCCCTGAGTTTCCCTGGGTGCAGAAAAAGGCATCAGGATGAAACCTCTGGCATCAGCCACACAGTGTCCCCAGGCCACATTTGGGGTTCTGGCAGTGGGGCTGGTGATCCATGGGTTTGCAGGACACTGAACTGTCCCTGTGATGGGGATGGATTTCCTCAGCAGCCTAGGTGGTGAGAAGCTGTCCAAATCAGAGCTCCACTAGCTTTTGGAAAAATCCCATCCATGTTTCTCCTCTCCTCTCCTCTCCTCTCCTCTCCTCTCCTC
>JBBMKD010000054.1:9236046-9246770 GCA_037834095.1 Argya squamiceps | reverse complement strand
TCTCCTCTCCTCTCCTCTCCTCTCCTCTCCTCTCCTCTCTCCATTTCATTTTTCTTTCTCTCTTCTGCTTTTCCTCTCTGTCTTGTCTTTCCACCTTTCTGAGGCGTAAGCAAATTCCAGGAAGGCATCAGTTGTCTTTAACACCCAAAGGAAAAATCGAAGGGAAGGGTTCAATTACTGGCATGAAAAATGAGTCTCCTAACGGAGGTCTATCCATTTGCTAGTTGTGCTTGTTTTAAAACTGAATTATAGAGACTGCACATTTTTCCAGAGACGAATGCATTAATTTTTCTCCAAACAGACAAGAGAGAAGCAGAGGGAAAATAAGATAATAAGAGTTTCCACAGTGATTTATATGCCTTTGTGACAAATAATGGGGGCAGACAGCAGCGTGCTCCAGCAGCTGGGAGGAAGGGGCAGGGGGGTGGCAGGGACGACTGCAAGGAAAACTGCCAGAAGTCCAAGTCTGATTGTTGGTTTTAGATGATATAAGATCACTTTATGTCTCTGACTGCCTTGAAAAATCTCTCTTTCTCTCTCTCTCCCTATATATACAGATATAAAATATAGACCATATGATGCACTTAAAACCAGCACAGACTATGGTGTTTATACAGGAAAGGATTGTGTTTCTGGCCGACCTCTCCCCAGCCCTCCTTCTTCTGACGAAGGATAAACTGGGACCTTTAGAAAACAAAGTGGTGGCTGCAATTTTTAACAGATTTGCTCTTGTATATATTTATACAGGGCAGGAGAGCCCTTCCCCAGGGCTGTCTGCTTGTGCCTGTGGGCAGAAACCAGGGGGGTTCAGTTTATTTTTTTTTCATCCGTTCACTTCGGTTTGATTTATATGGTAAAAGAGATATTTTTATTATAGTGCCTAGTAAATTGGGTTTCTTTATTGCTCATGAGAGCTGTTTCCCAAAATTGGACTATTTATATAGTACACTGATTGCAATGTATTTCTGATCTTAGATGTCTAACCGTAGGAAATAAAAAAAACCTACAGAAAATTAGATGTTTTTAAAGAAAACCTGCAACTTCTCTTGAAATAAGATGAAATGGGTAACTTTTTCTTGATGTGGCACTCAGCAGCTCCCAGGAAATCATCTTGGTTTGGTGACTAAAGACTTTTGGTGGGAGCTGGAGGCTCTGGGAGGTTTTGAAGCAGTTTTGTGGTTTGTCCATTGGTGTAATCCACAGGAAACACATCCGTGAGGCCAAAGGCCACCAAGGCTGTGGTACCTACACTGATGTTTCTCTCCAATTAGAGGAATGATTCAATGAATTAATTCCCAGCTGGTTTCCCAGCAGAAAATCCCACAGCGTTCAGATGGATGTGAGAGTGGAGGGAGGCTGGAAGTGATGCTTCAAAGCAAAACTTAAATCTGTTCCAGGGCAGATGGTTAATTGTGCAGTTCAATTTATTTGCCTAATGCAAATCATGTCCCGTTTGCCCGTGGCACCAGGAGAGGCAGATTCCTGTTTGTTTTGCTAAAAGCTGATGTTTCAGGGAATATTCTGCAGCTCCCACATGGAACCTCCTGTTTGTGCTCCCAGAGGAGGATGACTTGCACACAGGACAAACAGTGGTTCCCATGGAAAGGTGCTGGCATGGGGATAAGCTGCCATCTCCGTGTTGGTTTGCAGGATTCAACCTCTCGTGCTCATGGCTCCAGAGCTGAGGAGCTGCTTTAGCATCCTCTTCTTCCCATTCCCAACCCAGGCACCAGGGAGTGTCTGTGGGGCTGGGTTCCTGCCTTGGGCCAGGAGGGTGTTTCTCAGGGAAACTTCCCAACTTCCCAAAAGGGCCCAGTTGAAGCCTGTAGAGATTTTTTCACAGATCCATGGCTTTTCAAAGGAGAAATTTGCATATTAATAAGAAGCTGTTCAGACTGATTGGCTTAATGTGTTTGGGGTAAGTATAATTAAATGTCAAGGGAAATATATCATGAAGTAATGAAGCTGGAGTTAATTCATCAAAAAACAAATCCTAAAGAGGGAGACAATTCCAATAACAAACAGTTCTTTAACCTTCCTCCTTAAGATGATTTGCTCAGTCAGGGCTGAAATGTGTGGTCTTGGAGATCCTTGAGTGACAGAGACAGGAGGTGGTTGTTGGCTTGGGGATGGAGGTTTTCCCATATTCTCTCTATTATAGAGCCTTCAGTCCTGGATTATTATGGAGCCTTCTGTGCTGGATTATTATAGAGTCTTCAATCCTGGATTATTATAGAACCTTCAGTCCCAGATTATTATAGAGCCTTCTGTGATGGATTATTACAGAACCTTCTGTCCTGGCTGAGCCCATCAAGTGGGTTCCCCACGGCCAGGTGGGGGAAGGTGTAGCCCTGGTCCCCCCAAGAGCAGCAGCAGCTCCTGTGAGGATGTCTGGGATGATACACCCATGTAAGACTTCAGGGGTGCCCTTAGGGAGGAAGAATGAGATGGAGATTTATTTATATCAGGTGCTGGGCCATTTGTATCCATTTTTTTTTTTCCTCATCCCTCAGTCTTTACCCTTCAAACTTTTCAGAACATGTGCCATCTCCTGCTCTGTTCACATCCCAGCTGGGCATAAACCCCAGCCCACACAGGCACGTCTGTAAAATGAGCAAAAATTGCAATGCAGGTGCCAAAACGGGATGTTTTAAGGTTGTAATTGAGGAAGGTGAGGTCCAGGCTGAAGGCTGTGCTGACCCCTCTCAAGGCTGTGGCTCCTGGCCTCCTTCTGTGTGATGGAAAGAGGTTGGGAGCTCCCTCTCCATGCTGCAGACATGCAGTGGACAAACAGGCAAGGACCTCCCAGCAAAACTCTGCTTTAGGTGAGTGCTGGGTTCATGGGATTTGTGTCCAGCCATGTCCTCTGCTGTCCTCTTCCAGCAGTGACTGCCCCTTGTGCGTGGTGGGATGGCAAAAGGGAGCTCTTGATTTCCACAGGGAGAAGGGCAGGGTGCAAGGATGAAAAAGGATCATGTCCATGACCTCAGCTGGAAAATCCTCCTTTGGCATAACATGATATAAAGGGGAGTCACAGGTTGTCATAAAGAATCACTTTTCATTTGGGACCTACATTGAAAAATCACTGTGAGCCTGATTTTCCCCTTTGTAAGAGTCAGCTGGTGCTGCAAGAATTTGGCAAACAGCTCAAACAGCTTGTGTGTGGAGCTCTGCCCACTGCTGGGGTTAAGCTGTCACTGGGAGAGGTACATGGGGCTGGAGAGACCAGAGGTGATGAGTGTTGGGTCCAGGTCTGATGGGGACAGGAGGAGTTTGTCCTTCCCACTCACTGGAGCTGCTGGGACTGCTGGGAGAGGGGCTCTAGGGCTGGGTTGAAGAGCTTGTGGCCAGCCCAAGGGGGAAGCACTGCTGATGAACCCAGCCCCATCCCCAACCCTGGCACAGAAATGTCCTTTAGAAGATGCCTTTAGAAGGTGGTTTCTCCATTCCCATACAAAGGATGGACACATGTTGAAGCCCTGGGGCTCTTCATCTGTTCCTGGTGGGCAGAGGGCTGGGATTTACCAGCAATGAGCAATTGGAAAGAAAACCACTCTGAAACACCCCTTTCCCAAACCTCAGCTGGACAGCCCAGAGGAGGTGGCAGTGCCACCTGTGATTGCCTCAGCTCCGATGAGTTTCTTGTTCCAGCAGAGAAAATCAATGGCTTGCAGGGCTAATGACATCAGGGAGTTTCTGCCTGTCAATAGCACTTAGGCACTGGTGGTCTCCAGATGTGCTTTTCCAGCACAGTGGATTTTTGGGAACCTCTTTGCACAGTCTCCCCTCCCAGACTGGTCACGGGATGCTGGGACATGGGGGTCACTTCTGAGCACAGGCAGCCCCTGAGCACTGTGCTCCCCACTGCCTGCCACCCTCAGAGCAGCAGCTCAGCCCGTCAATAATTCATCAGAGCAATTAGACAGAGGCTTTGCGTGCTGTAATTAGCTCTGATCCACACAACCTCCATCCCCAGGAGAGCAGCGGGGCGGGAGCTGAGCACGGGAAGCACAGCAGGGCCACGGGGATGGTGAGCAGAGCCCCCTCTTTGCGTGCAGATGCTGCCCCTGAATCCACAGCCCCGTGGCTCTGCAGCCAGAGGGGCTGACATGAAGGGGGGGCTGACATGAAGGGGGGCTGTGCTGCTCTCCTGGGGGTGTGTGACCCCCTTATCTCGGGGACATGGCTGTTTCCTGCCTTGCTCGGCCCCGTGTGCCTTGGCTGCCCTGCCCTCAGCCCAGGATTGTTGCTCCTCCTCCTGAGCAAGGTCACAGCCTCAGGTCCAGGAAGGATCTTCACCTCTGCAGTTATCAGCAAACAAGCTGCATTCTCCACAGCATTCCTTAGATGGATTTCCCAGCTCCTCAGGAAGGGACGAGGCTTCCTGGCTGTGACCTCAGGACAGTGATACCAGCTGTTTCCCCCTTCAGTGCTGCACGGGGAGCTTGGTGTTCCAGCCCATTGTGGAGGCAGTGAAAATTCCTGGAGTGCTGCAGCAGCCCTCTTGTTAGAGGGCAGAAATGAGTTAGGACACAGACTTTTTATTTATTACAGCATGAAAAGGGTCTTGGTTTATTTTTCTTTACAGTTTAATTATCTTGACTCCAGCTATTCACTGACTCTGGCTGCAGCAAACTCTCACTATAAGTTTACCTTGCAGCCTCTGACTGTTGGTGATTTCCTGCTAAACTATAACTGCAGGTGTTAGTTTTCAGACTCTGACTGCAGACTTTTACCCAGCTAGACTGTGACTGCAGGTTCTAACAACAGGCTCTGACTGCAGACCCAGACTGACCTCACAGTAGTGATTTTTTTCTCTTCAGAATCTTTCTTCTTCATTATCTTCTCATTCCCTCTTCCTCAAGGTTCTTCTTTTATGATCCTCTTCTCACCAGCTAACGCACTCCCTTTTATCACATTTATCTTTATTGGATATATTTGTGACTTATCAGGGGCGAGGCTGTGTTGGGTAATTAACACATCTATTACTTATTAGGAACAAGGTCACCTGTATTCTCTTCTCCTACACTGGAGTAGGTATTTTTAACTGCTGAGATGGTTAAACATAATGGTGAGGGGAGTGGAGGTGCCCTTGGAACCTGGGGTACAACTGGGAGGGTCACCTGAGGACACAGCCCTTGGGTGGACACACGGACACCTCTGCTGGGATGTGATGTTGGGCACAGCATGGATGGCTGGGTGGGTATGGCTGCCTGCCCTGTCCCACTGTCACCCTGCCCTGTCCCACTGTCACCCCTGCCCTGCTGCACGGGTTTGGGGCTGGCACCCTGGCTGTGCTCAGTGCTGGGGCTCTGGATGGGGCCAGAGAAGACACCTCGTGGGGGCTGCATTTTAGGGGGAGGTTTGCACCCGTGTCAGTCAGACTTAAACTTCAGAGGGAAGCTTAGCTGGAAGGAGAGGAGGGAGGGGCAGGAAGGCAGCTCTGCTGAGATGCTGCCTGACAGGCAGAGTGTGGAAACAGCTGCTGCTGGCTGCAGATGTAATGAGACACATAAATACTGAGACACTCACATAAACGCTGGCATGCGCCGTGAGGAGAGCCTGGGAGCTCCCAGGGCTGCTTGCTGTGTGCCAGCAGCAGCCACAGAGACAGCAGATTTGGGGGCAGGAGAGGCTCTTGGAGAGAGCTGGGATATAAATGGTGTGCTGTGTTTGCCCCCAGCAGCGGTGGCTGTGACCAGGGCAGTGACCCAGCAGTCACTGTCCCTGCAGCCTGGGCTCTGCCACAGGTGTAGGTGGCTGCCTGCCGCCAGCTCTGGGTTTGGGGTGCTGTGGTGAGTTCCCAGAAGTGTCAACGTGTCCCATGTGCTCTGAGAAGTGTCCCTCTGATCCCAGCACAGCTCAGTGTTCCGTATTCCCAGAACTCAGAGTGGTTGGGGTTGGAAGGGGCACTAAAGCTCATCTCATTCCAAGCCCCTCTGCCATGGGCAGGGACAGCTTTCACCAGCCCAGGCTGCTCCAAGCCCTGTCCAACCTGGCTTTGAACCATTCCCTGGGCAACCTGTGACAGGATCTCATAGGAAAGAATTTCTTCTTGATATCCAATCTGCTTTCTTCATACTTCAACTCCTCTGGAATACTGGAGGTGGTAAAAACCTGTGTGCTGGGAGGGACTTCACTGCTCTGGGCACACAGGACAGCCACCTCAGCACATCCTGTGGAAGCAAAGAACCCAGGGATCCTTTCCTGCTGGTGGAAATGGAGCAGTCCTGCTTCATTTCTGACCACAGCCAAGGGAGAGAACCACGAGTATTTCAGCAGTATTTCACTCATCCTGCATGGTTTGGAATGCTCCCATGGGGAGGGAAGAGCAGAGACCCAGGAAATTCCAAGGCCCCTGACTTGTTTTGTGAGGGAGCAGCGTCCTCTGGGAGATGACAGTTGTATCACAGATCCCTCCAATAACAGCAGAATTTCCCTGAGCATTATCTTTATGCAGAGGGAATGCCTCTACAGCAGGATGGGTAAGGAAAGGAGAGACCCAGGGCTCCTTGTCCTCTCCTAGGACTATTCCTGCCTCTTATTGTGCTCCAAGCTCAGCTTGATTCATCCTCATTAAAACCAGTGGCAAGGGTGTCCTTTTGCTATTAATGCCAGTTGGATTTGATTTTACATCCAACAACATGAGTGATTTTCTTTTTTCCTTGCAGACCTCACTGATCTTTTGCCCCTCTCCTTTCAGCTTCCTCAGCCTCACAGCTTTTCTTGGAAGTTGTTTTTTTTTTTTTTTAAATTTTCTCAGTTTCCTGAAATGCATCTTTCTATGTATTGATTTCAGCTGAGATCTAAAGGAAGGCAGAGCAAGAGGCTCAGCTAACTCCCATGTACACTCACAGCTCATCAAAGCAAACACAGAGCCTTGTGAGAGCTGCTGGGGCAGCACAGCCTCTGGGCTTAGCAGCTGGCCTCATGGGAGGGAGGAATTAATCTCTTTAGGCAGCATTTTGGAATTTATATATCCATACACGCTCCTGGTTACATCAAGTTATCACTCTTGCTAGAGCATCTTTCTTTTCAATCATCCCCTGAACACACAGTAATGGTTCTTCTGGGAGTGTGGGCTGGGGCTGGGGGAAGGGGAGTGCTTGTCAGAGTGAGTTTGGGGTTTTTTTATAAATTCCTGTTGCAGAGTCACTGCTTAAAATGATTTGGAAGAAAAAGAGAGGTGGTGGGGGAAGGAGAAGAGAAGTTGCTGGTGGCAGCAGTGGCCCAGGGAGCAGCACACACCCCTCTGGGGGTGTGAGGTTGCACCAAGCCATGATGCTGGCTGTGCCTCAGTTTCTCTGTCCTCCTTGTTTGATAGCTCCATGATGGAGCAGGCTCTGTGTTTCCCCCAGGGCTGGCAGCTCTGTCACATGCCTGTCACCATGGTCTGGCTCCTGCCTGGAGGCAGAAATTCTGGCTCTGTTTCTGTGGAGAAGTCAGAGATGAAATAAGCCCCCTCAGACACTTCATTTTCCCTCTCTGCCCTACCCTCCACCCTGTCTAGAGGGTCCCATCCCCCCTGTGACCGTGTTGCATTTCTGGGGGCAGATTTGGCCATTCCTTACCCTTTTCCACGGGACCCCAAGGTCCCACAGCTGATTCAGAGCTGTGGGGCTCCTGCAGAAAGAGCAGCATTTCTTTGATAACACTTTTCCCTGCAATGACCCCTCCAGTGGCACTTCCCTAAAAACAGCACTTGCCACCACCACAGACTTCCTTTCCCACCACTGCCTCAGGCTGAGCTGCTCCAAATCCCAGCCAGACCCTGGACATTTCTCAGGAGGAAAATCAAGCTGCAGCACAGCTGCTGAGCAGGGAAAAGCTAACAGAGGGCAGATTTCCCCTTTTGCAGTTTGCTTTAAGGTGTTTGTTATCACATCCATGCCATGACAGCAGGGAGGGTCCTTGGATGCTCTAACAGCTACCCGGGGGTTTTTCTGTGGAACTTTATCCCACAGGTGTAAGGACCTGGGCACCCTTTTGGGGCTGCAGCCAGGGCAGTGGGAATGCAGCCAAAGATAAGGGTGAACATCCAGCTCTCTCCAGAACACAACCAAAATCTGTGCCATTTCCCTGCCCCTCTCCTGGCTGTTCAGTGTCTCCTGTTCTCACTCAACATCAGCTCCGAGCTGTGGAAGGTTGGGACAGGGACCACTGGGGGTGTGATGCCTTGGGAAGGCTGACCTGGAACGGAGAGTGGACAGAACTAGAGAATAAAGTAGATATTTATTAAAAGACCTTTAGGATACACCTTGGGCAGGGCAAGAGCCTGACCAGGGATACACCCAAGGTGGACCCAAAACGGTCACAAAATGGACAAAGGGTCACTAAGTCTCACACTTTTATAAGTTTTGGTCCATTTGCATATTGGGGTTTAATTGTCCAATTCCAGCTTCAGATTATGAAGTCCCATCCTTCTTGTTTTCTCTCTGGGAAAATCATGGCAAATTCCACTGCAGAATTATGTGCCTGCTCAGCAAATGCCACACTTACTGTCAGCAGTGATTCCCTTTGTCTTCACATCTTCCCATCCTTCAGGATGCATGAGAGTGTTTTCATACTCCTCAGCTTCCTTATTCCCCAGCCAAATGGGGATTTGAATGTCCCAAATTTTCAGAGTTTCCCCCATTCAGAAACCCTCAGCAGAGGTTTGACTTCTCTGGGACCATGTCTTTGCTCAGGCTCTGTGTAAGGTGGTTGCAAAGGGAATTGCTTTAGGAAGGGCCATTCCTTGCTCTCTCCTTTGTAACATAACAGCCTGGGGTTTGGTTATTATTGCTGTTTTTAGCTGCTGTTGGCTTTCCAATGTTGCTTTTTTGATAGATGAGTTCAATTTTTGCTGGCATATTGCACAGGTTTGCAAACCAGATGTTGCTGCTGCTGTGGGATGGTCGCAGTGGGGCGGGCAGGGGGGTTCATCTCACACTCGGGGTCACAGCCAAGGGGTCGGGGTCGGGGGGGCTGCAGCTGCCCCCAGAACTGCTGGGGGCATGGTGGTGAACCTCACCAGGGTTCACTGCAGCCACCCCACAGCTGTGATGGTTTTTGGCTTCTTTTTTTTCTCTGCTGAGGTTGGGATTGGTACACGGGAAATGTAGGGGTGTTTATTAATTCTTATTTACAGTGCAGTCTCAGGGGTTGTGAGTTTTAGCTAACAAAGTAGGAGAGGGTGATGAAATGGCTGCTTCTGACTCTTTCCAAGGTTATTTAAGTGATAATTACCCAATAAGGAGGTGACACCTCTATTATTTATATTTCTGACCTAATAATGACCACCCAAGGCCCGCAATGGGACATTTTTCACCCAGTTACAGAAAACCACCCAAACCCATGAAGAAGAAGGAAGAAGAAGGTGAAGAAGAAGAACTTAGACAACACCCAAAGTCCTCCATCTTAACTCACATGTATCACTACACACTAAAATCCCAAAATCCAAGTTTCCAGAATTCCAACACCATCCATCCCCCATTCCCCCTGGAAGGACAGGACAGTGGGAAGCTCAGCTGTCGGGAGGGGAAGTGCTGAGGGCCTGGGAGGGAGGATGGGTTTGTGTGTGAGCAAATGATGGGGGTGGGAATCTGGCATTGTGTAGGTGCTCCTGCCTGTGTGTGGTGGTGTAGGGATGGGATGTGGTGTGGCATGCAGGTGGGATGAGGAGGAGAGGGAGAGGAGCTGGGAGTCACCTGCTCCCATGGCTCCTACACCTCCCTGGTGTGCCTTGTTTAACCTGAAGGAGCTTGGGGTGTCCCGCCACCAAATCCTGGGGCTCTTTAGCAAATCACACCCAATCCTGGCCCAGGAGGGCTCTGAACCCTCAAGGGGACCATGGAGCAGGATGGACCCTGACCTGAGCCCCAAGCCCCTTCCCACTTCAGTCTAGGAGAGCTTCCCAAAGCACCCGGTGTGTGGGATGTCTTTGGGTGAAAGAAGGAAATTTCTGAGGTCAGGGGGCTGATGTTGCACATTTTTAAGTGCCATCAGCTTGCCTCCTCCTTGGAAATGCCAAAAAATAAACTCTTGCATCCCAGCCCTCGAAAATTCCTCTGTCCTACAGGAAGGGAGTGTTGTTACTCCAGGAATTCACTGTTATTCCAGGGAATTTAAGCCTCTGTGCAGGAAACCCCAGTGTGGGCAGGGAGGAATTTAAAGGGATAGGGCGTTTAGGATGGTTGAGATGTGCTGTGTTCCTGCCATTGCAAGAAGGGGGGTGGGATCCCATCCAGAGGGCAGGGCTTGAGCATTGACAAAATGAATTCAGGTGTAACTCCAGGTAAATGGAAGTGGGAAATCAAGTTGGGGTTCAGGTGTTTGCAGAATCAGAGCATTACAGTCCTCCTGACAATAAAAACAAGGAGGGAAGGGCTGGGCCAGAGGCTCAGGACCACCCTGCCCTTGATCCCCAAGAGCAGTGCCCACATCCAGGGGATGATCCACACCCTGCCCAGGGGATTTTGGCACTAACATGTCTCTTGTTCCCCCTCTGGCAGGGACCTGATGCCCAGGACACTGGAAGGACAGATCACCATGGAGAAGACCCCCAGCTACTTTGTCACCAAGGAGGCCCCAGCCCGCATCTCCTCCATGTCCAAGGGCACCAAGCTGATTGTGGTGGTGCGGGACCCCGTGACCAGAGCCATCTCAGACTACACCCAGACCCTCTCCAAGAAGCCTGACATCCCCACCTTTGAGAGCCTGACCTTCAAAAACAGGACTACGGG
>JBBMKD010000054.1:9082452-9223007 GCA_037834095.1 Argya squamiceps | reverse complement strand
TCTCCTGTTTACAGAAAATTCCCTGGGAAAAGAATTTCAGAAAACCAAAACATCTCAGGCACGGAACCAGGGCTACACCAGGCAGTGGGGCAGGCTCGTGCACATCCATTCCCAGTGCCCATCCTTCATCCCTGGGGGTGGTGGCAATGAGGAGCCCCTCCAGTGGCCAACACAAACACCCTCTGCCAGCGTGGGCTGTGTTATATGAGTGTGAAGTTTTTCAGCTTCAAAGGAAGAAAGCCAACACTGTGTGGAGAGTGGGAGAGCTCTTGAAGAAATCCCTTCAGCCTGGAGTTTCTTTTACTCTGCCAGGCACTGAAACAGCCCTGGGATTTTCCTTGTGAGCGTTGATTTTGGAGGTTTCCCTCACTGAATCATTACTTGTTATGGCACTGATGACTGTTCTGCCTGGCTCTGTGCCACCACCATGGCAGTGACCATGTTCTGTAATGCTTTGGGTTTCCCCATTAGAGGAGAGCAAGCCTGCCCATGTTTCCTTGGCAGAAAGGCAGGCTATGACATGAGATCTGTGGCCAAAAATCACCATAAACCCGAAGCTATTTAATTTTAAACGACAGCTCCATTTACACTGTGGTGGAAATGAAGAAAGGCCTTCCCCACAATCCTATTTGTTTATTTTTCCATGCTCATTACTAACGAGCACAACAGCAAGTTTTTAACACTGGGCATGTCAACCCATCCCATCACAATAAACTCTTTCTGTATTACATGAGTAGCTAGACATTAATAATTTAACCATGGTTTAATCAACATTAAACTAAAAGTTTAATCAAGACCAACTATGACATCTTTCCCTAAAAGAATTACAGACCAAGGCTCTGGCTCTGGTTTCACTGCACTAGAAGGACACACATATCCTCAGTGAGGTTTCAAACAAACCAGGGAACATCACCTGGCTGCAGCAAGAAGAGCCAGGCAGGAGCTTGGTGCTCCTGTGCTGTGCTTGCTACAAAGATGGAAATACCATGGGAAATGCAAGGACGAGGGGCAGAGTTACTCAGCTAGTGGATACAAAAAGAGCATAAACACTTGGGCTAAGCAGAGACCACTGGAGGAGCAACCACATGCACAAGGCAGGAAAATCACAGCCCTGGTGTGATGCCCCAGGTAGGGGGAGAGACCTGGTGGGTGAAACTGTGCAGAAAGGGTCACCCATGAACAAACAGAGAGGATCATCCATGATCAAACACAGAGAGGGTCACCCACGAACAAACACAGAAAGGATCATCCATGAACAAACAGAAAGAATCATCCAAGAACAGAGAGGATCATCCATGAACACAGAGAGGATAATCCATGAACAAACACACAGAGGATCACCCATGAACAAACAGAGAGGATCATCCATGATCAAACACAGAGAGGGTCATCCATGAACAGACACAGAGAGGGTCACCCATGAACAGACACAGAAAGGATCATCCAAGAACAGAGAGGGTCATCCATGAACACAGAGAGGATAATCCATGAACAAACACAAACATCCACGAACACCTGCTGGTCTCCCAAAAGGACCAGAGCACCATATTTCTCTCATTCAGTGTGGCTGGCAGAGCTCTGGCAGAGCTCAGCCCATGAGAGCTGGACCTGGTGGTTTCAGGGGCAGGTCAACACCTGCCCCTGCTGCTGGGCCATGGGAAGAGCAGTTTTGATGCTCAGCCTCCACTCCCCAGGCACACAGTTGGGGATCCAGGAAGGTCCTTTCATTGACAGGGAACATCTGGGACAACACCTGTGAAGCTGCAATATTTTGTGTTTCCATTTTCAGAGAGGAACTAAAACTCACCACAGAAAACACTGATGAAAGCAGCATCTTTTACCATTGCATTTCCAACACCTGAGGTGCAAAATACGTGGCACACGCTGGCTCATTTCTGATGCCATCAACAACAGGGAAAGCAGATGCTGACATCCAGCTCTCCTCAAGCAGCACCAGCCTCTTCAGCATCCACATTTCACCAGAGCTGTTTTCACCACAGAATTTTGAAGGAGGAAAATTCACTAATTACAAGCTGAAACTCAGTGGCAGCCAGGCAAATCCTCCCTCTCTGGACCTTTCAAAACACTTTCTGAAGCCTTTCTGCAGCCCAGGCCTCACTCTGCCCACGACCTCTGATTTATTAACTGTTTTAAAGGACTTTATGGCTGTTTCTGCAGTGGGAGATCACCACAAAGGCTCAGGCCACACTGCTGGCTCAGGGCTGCACGTTTGTTGCTCTCCAAAATTCACAGCCACGCTGATTTTATTCCAAGCAGCCAGGGCATCCTACAGTCCAAATGGTTCATTATCTCTGGCTTTCTTTAAAAGGTCAAGAAATACTCTCTGCTTGGCAGATGGACTAGGGTAGGAGCCGTGGAGTCTCAGGATTTGTAACATAACAAGGTTATTAAATAGCAAACCCTGAGCAGAGGCAACACCAAAAATTTGCCTGAAGTTTTTAAAGAAAGAAAAACAAAAAAAAGGGATATTTTGGGAAAAATTCCCCCCCCTTTCACAAAAAAAAAAAAAAAAAAAAAAAAAAAAAAAAAAAAAAAAGTTGGCTCTCAAAACAAGTAACTCTGCTTTCCAAATAACTTCATTCTTCATTTCTCATTCTTTATTTATTTTATGACCTGTTGCCTCCAGGCCCTTCTTCCCTTTTCTTATATTTGTTTCCCTGCTGCAGCTACTGCAGAAAAGAAGGAAAAGACAAGAAAAGAGTAGGAACTACCTCCCCCAGAAGTTATCTATTCAGCAGCTGTTCAGCTCTCACTGCCCTTGTGTCAGATTGGGAAATTCAAAGCTCATAAGGACCAAGTACAACCACCAGCTGCAAGTGCAGGGGAAGCTCCTGGTGCTGCGGGTGAGCATCTTTGGGTCTGTGGCTATTTTGGGATGGATTGGCACCCACACCCTGAACTAATGTCCCACCTGGGCACTGGAAGTGGGATCACAAAAACAGAAATAACAGCCCAGCATTAAAAATCCACATCCCCTCTTCACCTCTTTGCCACTGAGTCTTGCTGACTGCTAAGCTAGAAGGGACCAAATGAAGACAAATGCACTTAATAATGATGAGTCCCCAAAACAAACCCTCTGGGAGTTTGTGGTGCTTTCACAAAGCATGGATCCGACTGCTGGGAAATCCAGCAACAAAACTCCTTGGCTGGCAAAAAAAAAGCAGTTTGGCTCCAACCTTCATGGACTGGGATGCTCAGGAGCTGTTCCTGCACAGCCCCGAGTCCTCATTACCCTCTGTACCCCCACAGATCTCCATGGAGCATTGGACAGGAATCATGAATGCCAGCCCCAAGTTCCCAGCCTGGCAACACTCAGCAGAACTCAGGCTTTAACCTCTGCAGAGCTTTATGGAGCCCAAACTGAGTTTTATTGACTCCAGTAGCTGCCTGGACAAAGCATTCTTTGTAAACCCCATTAATTTCCTGCTTTCAGCAAACACTTTTCCCTTCCACATTGTAATTATCTGCCAACAAAGCAGAAACCACTAGACTGAAAGGATCCACTCCCAGGGCTTGTAACACCCATTTCTCTGTCACAGTGGCACAGCTGGTCAGGTTTTGCAGTCAGAGGAGGAGGAGCAGAGGGAAGGTGGCTGCAGGGGGAGGTTGCAGGCTGGAGGAAGAGGGGCAAGGGAAGAGATGAACTCTGGGGTGATGTTCTTGCCCAGATTCTCTGCTTCACCTGCTGCTAAAGTAGCACAAAGGGTGAAGAAGAGGCTGCAGACCCAGAGGTGCTGCTGCAGGCAGGGAAGGACAGCTGGGTTTTCCAGCCTGGGTTGTGACACCTGAGCAGCCCCTGTGCCTGTTTGCAAAGAGCTCTTCTGCCACGGGCCCAGCTGCCACCTCAGCTGGGCAATTCAACCTCAGGCTTCCAACAGCTCCCAAAATGATCAGAGCTGGTCAGGGACAACAACCACAGCTGGTGAATCTGCAGAGCAGGAATGCAGGTCTTGCCAAGCTCCAGGGCACCCTGGGCTTCAGGTGGCTCCAGGAATGGAAGTTTCTTCTTGAACAAAAAAGTGATGCTCCAGGAATGAAAACTTCCTCTTGAATGAAAATGATGCCCCAGAGGATCCCCACAGATCCAGCCCACATCCTTACATGCATCCCTGACCATTCTGCCACATGCAGACCTGCATGGTCCCAGGGATAGAAACACACACAGACTTTTACTATGGAAAATAACCCCATGGGATGGATCCCAATGGATCCCAAGTGCCAGGGTGTCTGGGGCATGCAGAGGTGGCAGCAGATCTCTCCAGGCTTTACCTGCCCTGGGGACTGAAGTCTGGCCATGGGTACAAATTTCAGCCCCTGACTTCCCACTTCTCAACTGAGTCAGGACCTCTGAGGTGAGAGATGTTAGTTTGTCTTCCACAGCTCAAAGCCTCAGCTGTCCCCACACTCAGTGGTGTCCCCAAGGCTCCCACCTTGCTGTCAGGACCTGGGCAGGGCCACATGAGGCTGTCAGCCCTGCACACACCCCTCTGTTGTTGATTTTCCAAGGCATGGCATTGTTCTCTAGCCACATCAAGAGAGCACATCCCCTCCTCCAGCTCAGGTGTCCCTCCTTCCTCTGCCTGAATCCCAGAGGAGATCTGACCTCAGCACCCCATCACCTCCCAAAGGCCACTCAGCTCCATCTCTTGGAGCAATATTGCCTGAACCATCCCCAGGAATTGATTTATAGGTGACACAAATATCTTTACACACTTCAGAGCAGCTGTCCCTGGGACCTGACATCCTTGTTTCCATGACCCTGTGGAATTTGCCCCTCCTGTGTTTGCCCCTGACACCCACACACGTCCCAGTGCTGGCTGCTCCTGTCCCAGACACCCGCTGCCTCTCTGATGCAGATATTCACCCCCACCCTGAACCAAATGTACCTGTGCCCTTTTCCATTGCACACATTCCTCTCCAAGGTGGGTGTCTGTGCTCCCCATCAGCTCAGAGAAGACTTTCCCCTGGCAGCAAGAGCTGGTCAAATGCAGGGAAGCAGCCCTGGGAAAGTCCAACTTTTCTTGAGGTGTTCTGTCTCCTTTAACTCATGGCCCAACCTAAACAGCCCTTAAACACCATCTTCTTGCTCCCTGCTCACTTTCTTTCTTGTCACCTGCAAATTTAGATTAACAAGGAGGTTTGACAAAGTGCTACTGTATATGTTAATAAACCCATTAGTGTCGGCCTGCCTGACATATAACCTGCAGAGCCTCCAGTGTTTACTAATATGATTGTCAAAGCAGAGGAACATTACTTTTTAATGACATTTCATATCACTTCAGTTGAAGTAATATCCTGGGACACGATAATCAGAAAGCCATTTAGCCACAAAACTATGTGCTGAATCGAGGCTGGTGCATGAAAAAAAGGCTCATTTTGTCAGAATTAAAACATTTGTGTTTGCTTCATAAGTTGTAAGTGCACTTGTGGAGGAGAAACATGTTGTGAAATATTTATTGGAAGCAGCCAGGCTCAGGTAAATGGGGCTTCAAAATGAAATGCTGGGAAGGGTTATTACTCTAGTCGCTGTCTCTTTTGCATGTGATACATCAACTGACAATTCAAATGTATGAAATGCTTAATAAAGCAACGAGATTTTAGAACTTCTCTTTAAAGAACAGTTCTGAAGTGGTGTGGGTGGCCATAACCAGCCCAGCTGAATTTATTGCTCCTTTCAGAGTCAGGGAATGGCTGCAAGACAGACTGAGAGGGAGTTGGATTTTATAGTGCACCTCACATGCTCCAGGTGATTCCAAAATGCTTTATAAAGCAATGAGTGTGGTACAAAGACAGCAGAGGCACAGGGACTGCAGCCCTGCTGCTCTTAATAATGGTTCTCTCCCCAGCTTGGCTGTCCAGGGCCATCCCTGAGCTTTGCACTGAGCTTTAGAGGCAGCAGATTGAGGAGAAAAGGATGCTCATCCAGGGGGAAGAAAACTGGGAAACTCCCTGAAACATCCTCAGAGCTGCACTGGAGTCATTGAATAAAACAAAGAAATTATCCTGGTTAGATAAAGATATGTAAACTAACAATAAATTAATAATTTCTCTCTCTCTTTTTTCTAAATAAAGAACCAAGGGGATCCCTCTTTCAATCTGGTCAGAACAATTCTTGTGATAGAAATCAGCAATTGATTTAGTTCAAGGCTCCTGTTGGATGGTGGGTAGAGCTGATTAAAGCTATGCATATACTCCTAACAGGAGCAGGATGCCTTCATGTCATTATTATTAATTATGCTACTGTAATTACTATCTGTTCATCCATCCACTCATCCCCCTTTCTAGCATCCAGCACTGGCCACATATGTATAAATACAAATTCTTACTACCTTTTTGTTCCAGGTTTTCCAGGGAGAAAAATATAAAAAACCCCCAATAAACTAGACCAAACCCCTGAATTTCCAGGATTCCTTAATGGAATGTGTGAGAGTGTGAGTGTGTCTGTGTGTGAGAAAGTGGTGGGAGATGTGTGGGTGTGATGTACGTGGGAGCATTTGGCTGTGACAAATGCACAAAGGGAAGGTTAAGCCAAAAAATAAAAGAAAAAAAAGAGACTTTGTGTTTCATGTTGGAGCCACTGGGCTCTTACAACCTCCCCCTGCCACGGAAGCATCTGGGTCTGAGCCCCTGGGAGCCCTTCTCCCACTCCCACCAGCACATCCCTACCTGGGAGTCAGGTTTTCTTGAACTCTCAGCCACTGGCCCCAAGATTAGTCAGAAATTTCCCTTCACCAAATAATTAGAGTGTGATAAGAGGAAACAAAGGGCCCTGGCAGCAGTGGGGGCTGCAATAAGAGATGAATTATTAGGCCAAGATGGAAATCTCTGTTGATAAATGACTGGCCCCAAGCAAGGAAGGACTCAGCAAAACACAACGACACCCTTGTTGTGACACAGGGAAGGGGAAGGAACAACATCATAAGGCACAACAAAGACTCCGTGCTGCCACCCTGACCAACTGATTAATCAAGTGATATCAATATTTTTCCCTCTTTCTCTGCACCAGTTACAGCCTCCAAATGTGGTGGATAGGGGGTTGTGTCCAATTCTGGGCCTGGTTTGAAGCCACGGAGAGGTCCCTGACAAATACCACCATGGGGAAGGAGGGTAGAGTGAAGCTGCCAACACATCCCAAGGATTGGTGCCAAAATCCAGTGGATCCTCACAGCATTTCAAAGTTAACACTCCAGCACTGAGCCACAGCAGTCTGGGAAGGAGCAGAGGCCAAAGCATGGCCATGGATGAGCATTTTGCTGCAAAAGAGTTTCTTGCTTTGGAGCAGAAATGGGAAGCACGTGCAGAAGAGATCTGGTTTCCATCAGCCTGTTATTTATGGCATAGCTTCCACACCATGGATTATATCCATTCGTGCTTGTTCTTTGGGACTCTCTCAGTGCTCTGCTGCACTTCCTCCTCACCTGAGCAATGAATCCTTGTGTTTCCCCCTGCCATGGTCAAGCTGTCCACGTCTCATTTAGTTGTGTGTCCACTAAATGAGCCCTGCAGAGCTTGGCTGCTCCTGAAAAGGGGGTTTGCAAGCAGAGTTACCTCCAAAACATCCTTCTGAGCCTTGGACCATGGTGGTGAGGACAGACTGTGCACAAGGGAGAGATTTCCTGGAGCCTTTGATTCATGGGCCCCAGAGGACAAACTCCTCTTCAGCTGGATCAACTGAAAACTGGCATGGAGAAGAATACAGCCTGGTGGAACAGCCAAGCCCTCTGCTCTGCTGCTGCACTCTGACAGCAAAGACTTCACATCAAGTCCCACCTTGGGCCAACTCAACTGGACACTGCAAAACCTCCTGTGCTCAAACCATTCCAGACAGCAGAACTCTCTGGCTGGGCCTGAAAGAGGCTCCTACCCAGCACAATTGGTGAGGGAATCTACAGCCCATCCACGTGCTGATTACTCACACGGAGCAGACTGAGGGTGGTAGGTCCCATCTGGCATGCCTGGAGTCATCCAACACTGTTCTGAGCACTGGGGTTCAACAATGGCTGTTTGGTCTCTGCTGTTGATTGAGTGGGATTTGTTGTCCATAATAAAGCTCCTGGCACATGATCAGTCACTGTATATAAACCCAAATTATACTACAAACAGCCATGGTACTGTAAAACAGCCCTAAAACACCATTAAAACAGGGGCCATCCCAAGTCCAGGCATTCTGAAGAGCCACGAGGAATCTGGCAGTGCTGTTCAGTCCCCTCCAGGTAGACTTGCAGGGAAAACAAAGCTGATGATTGTCCCAGAAAGTCCCTGGCCAATGTCTGAGCCACAGCACCAAGGCTGGGACAATTCCTTGGATACCTGGAACCAAACAACAGAAGGTGACACAAGAGTCCTTGAGGCCACAACAAACATCATCAAACAGCTCAACTGCTGGATTTCACTGGCAAAGCAGGGAATGTGCCTGCATCACCAGCCTGTCTCCCTCCCAAACCCACAGAGATACAGCTGACAGAAGCCCAGACCCTCAGTCACACCAGTGGCTCCATAACCACAACAGATGAATCACCACAGTCACCTTCTGGACACTGGCACCTCAAATCAGTGTTGACTTAACTACCAAAAAAACACTTAAGAGCTTTGACTGAGCAAGATGTCCTCAGGAGAGGAGGTGACAGGTTTGGTCTACTGCTACACCTGTTAGTGGTTCACCTAAGGGGAGATGGATTTTCTCTCCTTCTTCTGGAATTTGAGGGCTTGATTCAGGTGTCGAAATTCAGGTAGCTACATCTAGTGCCTCTGCAGATGTGGCAGATCTGCCAGTTCCACACAGAGGTCTCATGATGGGCTTATGGGGCAACCAAGTAGTATCCAAGCAGGAATTCAGCAGGAAAACGAAGGTACAGACCGAGGGCTGTGGGGTGGAGCAGAGCTGCCCACACTGACACACTGAGATACTGAAGGTGCTTAATAATTTAGCTTATCAAAAGGAGAGGAAGAAGTATCTTATTAAGGATGAAGAGCACTCACTAAAGATGAGATCTCTTGTAACAGAACTCTCTTTAATCTAACAGACAAAGCCATATCAATATCCAATGGCTGGAACCAAAATTAGACAAATTCAGACTGCAAAGAAAGTGCCAGTTTGTAATTGAAAGAGTAATGAGCCATTGGAATTACTCACCCTGGGCTGTGATGAATTCCCCACCATCTGAGTGGATGCTTTTCTAAAAAGCACCACACTGCAGACACATATTTCTGTGTTTGGGAAATAATGGCAAAGCCTTTCCAGCTTGCGTGAGTGTTTTGTGCTGTAAAACACAAACAAAAAGTCTCAGACTGCTCAGTCACAGATGGAGAAGGAAAGCAGTGTTAGTGGACAGCCTGTGACAGTGATGGCTGGAGACGCTGCCTGGAACAGAGCCTAGACAGAGTTAAAGGAATAAAGTAGGGATTTATTAAAAGGCCTTTAAGGATACACCTTGGGCAGTACAAGAGCCTGAGATGGACAGTGGGTCATGAGTTTTCACCCTTTGTAAAGTTTTGGTCCATTTACATATTGGAGTTATTTGTGCAATTACACCTCCAGGTTATGCAGTCCCATCCTCCCAGATTGCTCTCCTCAGTTCGCTGTTTTTGCACTTTCTGGGCCTGAAGCTGCTGCAATGGTGTCCTTGGTTCTGGGGCTGGAAAAGGATTGTTTCATCTGACTGAACTGTGAGGAGAACTTGCTCACACTTTATATGAAGTTCAGCCTTTGGTTCAAGAGCTTTGTTTCCTGAGGTTCACATGGGCCTCTTGAACATCTACAGGGCTCCTAGAAGTACCCCAAAACCTCAGTATATTTTCAGGAATAGTTATGGGTCCAAGTGAACAGCTTCCTAATGGCTGAGAAGCTGCTTGAAATATCCAGATATTTGTTGAGAAATTACATAGCTGCAATGGATCCCAGGCCATTTACTGTGGACATGAGAGGGATTGTTGTTATAGTAATCTCATTTTTCAGGTGGTAACCTGACCACAGTGAGATTAAAACCACCATACAAAGGCACACAGGATGTCAATACCTCCTGAGAAAGAGGAAAATTCACACAAGTTGGTTTCTCGAGTACTTGCAGAAAAATCAGAGGCCCTGGATGTTTTCTGGCAAGATTTATTTTGGGTTTTCTGCTGAAAAGAGCAAGGCTATTGAGGATTGCCTCCTGAACAGGACAATCTGAGGTTCATGCAGAAACAAACAAACAAAGAAATTTAAAAAAAAAATCAGGAAGTTATAATCACTGGTCTGTGCATCCTTCCTGCTCCCAAACTTCAGAGCTGACTGTTTTCCGAAGTATTGCCCAAGTCAGGATCAGCTGTGAGGTTTGAGGAAGCTGAACACACATACTCCTTTCCTTGGAGCAGTGGGCACAACACTGCCTGGACCAGAGGAAACACAGGATGGAGGAAAAATTCTCCCCTCACTTTGGGAAATGCAGCAGTCAGGATACCAAGAGGGTGGTCTGCCTGTTGATTCAGGAGACAGAATTCAAACTGAAAGCTCCATGTGGAGCAAATTAGCAAAAAACTAATTCTAATCCATCCCATGCTGGCACAGAGGCATGTCAGCCCTGCTTAAAATCGCATCTCCCTTCAGATCTGGGCTGCTCCTCATCCTGCATGGAGAGAAAAAAGGATGGGGAGAAGCTGCACCACAGTGAGTGTGCAGATGGTCTGTGTTATTCAGCCTCTGGAGGATCAGCCACTTGCCCCCGTGCCCCAGGATAAATCACAGCCTCCTCCACTGCTCCCAGGGAAGAACTGTGCTCTCCCAGACTCTGGGAGGGTTCAGAGCCTGCCTGGTTAAGGAGATGTCAATACTGAGCCCTTATCAGCCTGTAATCGTCATTGTCACCCTGTTTAGGGAACTACTCACATCTTTGAGCAGCTACCCCATGTCTCCTCCACCTGAGGAGAAAGTCTGGAGCCCATTTCCAGCAGAGCACTGGTTTTCTTTAGTTGACACAAACAGAGTTTGTCACCTTCAATCCATTCTCAATTTCTGTCTGGTTTAAAATTGCTGCCCATCCTTGGGAGTGCTCAGCAGCTGGAAATGGAGAACTTGCAACCCTCACCACAGAAGTGCTCCTTCAGCTGCCCCAGGTCCTGCCCAACAGGAGCATCCTGTGTGCAGTGGCCTTCAGGACACCTCCTTGGTCCCTGCCTGGGAGGGGGGAAGTGACACTTGTGGTGACTCTTGTGGAAGGCAGAGCCAAAATGCGTGCTCTCACTTTCTTCTGCAGACAGAAAACTGAAGAAACACCCAGCTGGGCCAAAATAAATATGTTTGGCATCTTTCCTGCTTCTGCACTGGCACGTTCCTGGTGCTGGAACTGAAAACAGGCCTGAGCCTTATTTACACTAAAGTCTCTTTCCATCACCTTGGCACTAGGAAGGGGCTTAGTCGTGGTACATATTGTATTTTCTTTTCAACATGTGTAAATGAGGATCAGGCTTTTATATGGCTTAAAATAGATGTAAATGACCCTTTATGCTGTCAAAACAGTGTTGAGAGGCCTTTCTGCAATTAAGAAATCAGCCCCATTATGCTTTCATATCATGCTCCATTCATTTAGTTTTAGTATCCCAACCCTGAGCAATTCCCCTTGACCTTGGCAATCTGTTCTGAGATTTTGCACAGTTTGGGATTAAAACCAGGGGGCTGAGGAAGGTGCAGAGCTCAGACAGGAACACATCAAAACCTTCAATTTAAACTGAGCTTGAAGACCCACCTGGAAGACTCCCTGTCCCCAAAGACCATCTGAGATGGGTTTATTCTGTGTTGGTTGCTCTGATGGCTCTTTTTTAAAATTTGTGTATTTTGTGCATCTTTACAGAACCATGGAAGGAGAAAAAGAGGCAGAGAGAATAACAAGACATGCTGGGCTGCCATCAGGGTGATGATGGCTCACAGATGGACTTGCCATGCCTCCTGTCCAGACCAGGAGAATTCCCCACCACACGTGTCTGCCAAGCCTCTGGTTTTGCTCAGTTCCCAGTTTGCTCATCAAAGGACACACTGGTGAGAAAGGAACTGCCCTTCCTTGGATCTCTACTATTGGATGCATTAATTTTCCTTGTAGGGGTGTTCTGTGATCACTGAGTACCCAGGCCAATAAACAAACAGCAGTCTGAGCTACCCCAGGTTTTGGTGGTTGAGATCAGTGGTACAATTCCCATCCCTCCTGCCTGATCAGTGCAGAGGAAATTCATCAGCCAGCAAGGGCTGACCAAGGAGCAGACCCCAGAGAAGCTGGCAGCCCAGGGGAAGATCTCTCTGGCTGAGGCAGTCCATGTCCTTGGGCTCAGTCCTGAATTGAGTGTCTCCAGGTACCTCAGGGATGCAGAACTCTGCTTTTCCTCCTTTTTGTCACACTGCATAGCAAGTAAATTACTAGAGACCTTAAAACAAGGTGATATATTTACATATTGGTGTCTTTTGCCAGTGAGAAACTCTGGAGCCAAGAAGGGGGTGGCTCTTACACTGAGTGATTGCTGTGGGTGCTCCTTGCTGCCCAAACTGCCTTCTGCCCTTCCAGCTCTTGCTGCTGGTCTGGGCTACTGAAAGAGAAGGGCTTTCATTCTGCCTCCTGGGCTATTAAATCCAGATGCCATCCACCTTACTGCTCCACCAGATCATGTCTGTGGGTAGACTGTACTGTTCCTTTGGAGTGGCCACCACTGAGAGGTCACCAGTGAGAGGTCACCACCACCCCTGAGAGCTGGAGCAAGTGACACCGAACCCAGCTGCAAAGCAAGATACTGGGGTTTGCTGAGGCTGTGCCAGCCTGCTCCATCCTGAGGCTGTGCCAGCCTGTTCCACCCCCAAAACAGAGCCACCCTGTGAACTCTCTGGCCACTCACCCCCAGCTGAAGGGCAGAACATTTACAGGAACTATCATTTTATTTTCCTTTCAGAAGAATGCACGAGGGATTGTCAACACTTTCCTTACCCCACCTCCTCTTTTCCTCCATAAAATAACCCTCTCTCCACCTTGGCCTGCTGGATGCTGCTTTGCAGCTTTGCTCCAGGAGCAGTTGCAGTTGGAAACACCCAGACAAATCTTATCCAAAAGTTTATGAGGCATAGCTCAGAGGCACCCTGAAAACTGCAGCATGCTACCTAGAGTGCTGCAGATTATTATTACTTTTTTAATCTTGGTATAGTTCTGGGTAAGGTTTTAATTGGGCATAGTATTTCAAAGCCAAGGAGCAGGATCCATGCAAAGCACTGGATGGTTTCGGTATTAATTGACCATCAAATCCTTCCCCTTTGCATCTGCATTTTATTATTAGAGAATGTAAAGCAGTTTATAGGGCTTTTAACCTCTTCAAGCAAACACTCTGTGGAAGTTATGCTGCTGCAGGGACCATATTAGCTTTATAGACTTCATTTCTAATCCAAGGAGGGGGGAAAAATGGAGAAGAGACAGAGCAAATGAATGATTTTTGACGGTAGAAATTCAGCTGGTGTAAATCAGCACAACTCCATTAACTCTGGTAGAGTTATGTTGATTTATGCCAGTTTAAAGATCAGACATTTGATCTGCAATGAGGTCCTCATTCCCAGAAGACCAAAATGGTATCAGACCAATCTTCACAGACCATTTATCAGCCTCCACAACTGCAGGGAAAAGCCCTGATCAGAGGCCAGGGAGCCATCTGGCAAACTGGGTCCCATGGCAGGCAGGCACTTGGGGGAAAATCAGCTCCCAGCAAAACCCTTCCATGACCTGTGTGACCACCAGCCTGTCACCAGAGCTCCCAGGGCGTCAGAGAAAGGCAGAGCCTTGCTGTGGAGCCTCAGCTGAGCCTTGCAATCTCTCACTGCTGAGCTCTTCCTTCCTCAGGGTCTCGTGGTTGAATTCCTCAGGACCACTCCCAGGTCAAGACAATTAGGATCTGGAGCCCAAATTGTCATGGGTTCCTGTGGACAAGGATACAGGCAGGACAAGCTGTGTTTGATCTCCTTTTTGAGTTCTGTGCAGCAGGATAAGAAGGAAAATTCACCACCTCACTTCCCTTCTTCCCCTGTTTTCTCCACACAGTTGTTCCACCACCCCCCAGCAGGTGGGATTCTCATTTTGCAGATTCCTGCCCTATTTCTTTGTTCCATAATAATCCCAAATGTCACCAGACAGAGCCCAGGACAGTGATTATGAGCAGGCAAACAATGGGATAAGGGCCAGTATAATTATCTTGTTCCTAAGCACTTCACAACGCTCCCAAGTATCTTGTATTTAGTTACTTGGTAAGGTCCTGGACGTCTGACTCTCAGGCACTATGCTTTTATTGCTACAGAATAAGCCAGAAACCATTCAAAAAGCTCTAAAAGGTCTTTTTAAATAGTCAGAACGAATTTACAGTGTTGGCTGCCTGGCAAATGCAACAGGCATTTCAAGTGGAAAGGAACAGTCCTTTATTGCATCTGCTCCTGGCATTTAGGGCGCCCTGACCACTAACAATTCCTCAGCCTCAGTGCCCAGCACCCTGCAGGCTGCTGGCTGGGCAAGCCAAGGGGGGAGACAGGCTGAGAGAAAAGGGCCTGCATGAAAGGAAAACCTGGCTTCGGAGTAGGCTGGAAATTCTCATTATGGTTTATCAGAAAATGATGGTTTTCCTCTCACAGTGCCACAGAAATTCCTTGGTTTCAAACAGCTGCAGGTGAAACATCAGCTGGGCCCCCCCAGCAAACCTTCCCCAGATTTTCCTGCTCAGGCTGTGCTCCACTTGACCCTCTGAGTGCCACCCCAGCTCAAGGGTCCAGGTCTGCAGGGCTTTTGACAACTGCTCTGGAAGTGACTTCTGAATAGTGCTGGTGCCCTTGAGTGGCACTGCTGAGGGCACAAGGCTGAGATGAACCTTAAACCAGGTGCAACCCTTCCTCCACCCAAGTCCATGGCTGTTGACACCCATCTCAGCCACTTCAGGACATCCCCATCATTATTTAACCAAGCTGGTGCCAGGGCACCTGGCCCCCAGCAGCAGGGGAGAGGGGAGGAACAGCAGGTGACTTTTTGATGGTCTGAAAAGCCCAGAATAATTTGCTAATTTTTTGTGACCAAGACAGATTAGGGTGACACAGGACTGAGAGGTTTCTAAATTTATCTCTGGGGTTAGAAAGCCATCAGTGGAGCAGCTGGAACAGCCACCGCATGTGAGGAGAGGTGAAGGGGGATTCACACAGCTCTGTGGGCTACAGGAAAGGATTTCTCTGAATCCTCCTGCTCAGGATGAAGCCTAGGGCACACCCTGCCATTCCCATGCTCCCACCTCCCTGCCCTGCATCCACACCTGCAGGGTCACTCATCCCAAGCAATATATATATATTACTATATATATATATATTACTATATACTACATATATATATATACACTATATACTAAAACCTTAAATTCTAAGTTTTTCCCCCTGTGAGATCACACAATGCTATTCAAATCACACACCCACAACTCCAGTGCTATCACCCAATTTTGGAAACCTGTTCCACGGCCTCAGGTCAAATGTAGTGCTTGCTTGAAGGTCAGTGACTTTTAGCACAGAAACTCTGAAATTCTCAGTTTCCAGAATTCCAACAGGGGCTGATCCACAGCCCCTTCTCAGGAGCTGCCTCCGACCTCCCATTTCAGGCATAGGTGTTTCCTGACCCAGTTACTCCTGTTCTGGAACCATTATCTCCCCATTCTGAGCACAAATAGGGCCATAAAATGGTATTTCTTTTCCACCACCTGACAAACCTCCTACGTTTAGGAAAAAATTTACAAATATCAGAGCCAAGTCTCCTGTCCTTCCCTTCAGAACTTCTGGAAAATGCAGGTTTTCTCAGGGCACTGGAGAAAGGCAATTAGCAAAGAAGAAGGTATTCAGGAAAATGCTTTGAAAAGACTAACTAGAAGCATTTACAGGTATTATTATTAATGACAGCTATTACAGTACTAGAAAGCTCAGTGATATTTCAAACAGGACTGAAAAGGGAATAGGAACAAAACAAAGTAAACTCTACAAGACTGCAACAGATGCATAATGAGCTCTGGAAACCAAACAAGATCAGTCTCAGGACAATTGAGCCAAATCCTCTGCTTCGGACACCAGTGTGGGTTCCCAGGAGTTCAGGGGCTGGGGAAGAGCTGTGGTTACCTCCCTTCTGACCAGGGCAGAGAATATTAAAGCTGAGCTTTCCAAAGACCTTTTGGGAAGTCAGCTCACAGTCACTGCAATTAAATGTGCCAAGGAATTCCCTTGAGGCTGTGCAAAGGTCTCTTCTCTGTTCTGCTCTGCTCACCCACCCTCCCAGGAGCCACCAGAACCAGTGTCACCCACCCATCACACCCTGGATCACTTGCACCTCTCCACACACCACCACACTGGCAGCTGGGGACATTTCTTGAGGACTGGGCAGAGGGCATTGAGCCCAGAAGTCCTTAATTCCCAAGAATTGTTAATTACTTAAATAAACTTCCCTTTCACAGTGTCTGAGCCAGGGCCTCCCTTTCTGACAAGTCCCACTGAAGTTTTATTTCAGGTGAGATAACAGGAGGGTTCCACACACGAGCTGGGCTGCACCTGACTAAATACTGGGCCCTGGGGATGGCTGGGTGGCTCCAGCTGGGTTTCACCACCTCCCTCTCCTCTCCCCTGTGGGATTCCCTGCCCGTATATCCTTCATGCAAATCTGCCTCATTAATCTCTGCATCCCAGGTGCACCACGGGGTTATTTGCTAGGGAAATACCATTCCAACCCAAGGACAGAGCACGTCACAGTGGTCTTTATGAGGGTAGTATCTACAGTAGGGGTGACTTGTAAATCTGCCAGCCTCCAAAAATTATTCACCCTTCCTGAGTTTAAATCTTGGATCCTGGCTGTTGCAGGCAGAGCTGCCTTTGCAGGCAGGAAGGATCAGTCACAACCAAGGTTATTTCCCCTCCCTGCCCATGGCTACGGGACCCCAAGGTCATGTGAGAACCCCCAGCTTGGGAACTTGGGGTTTGGATTATGAACTACCCCAAAATAACCACAATGAGGGTCTCTAGAACATGGGCTCATAGCACCAGTCAGCTCTGAGCACAGAACCAGGCTGGCAATTTGCTTCCTGAGACTTCACTAAAAGCTGCAGCCTGTGCTTATCTCACCTGAGTGGTTTTGAGAAAGATCTTATTTGTCTTGGTGATGTATGCTCCTATAAGCTGAGATGCAGCTCTCAAAACTCCAAGAATTTCTAAGATTTTAAGATTTCTGGTCTGTGAAGTGATTGCTTTGTCTCTGATACAGAATTCGGGTTTGACAACAGTACCCCAAGCATCTCTAGTTCTCACATGTTTCCACAGCATTTACTGTACTCCCAAACAACTTATTCTTATTTACAGTTGTCCAGAATAGGCTTTGCTAATGAAACCTTTGATCTGCTTTGATGTAAACCCACGAGATACTGTGGAGTAGCTTTCAAGCCTAGGACTTGATTTCAGAAAAGGTAGCATTAAGTTACCAAAAAAAGGATCCATTTAAGTCAAAAGTTTTGCAGTTTTGCTGTGGCAGGAGAAAATCTGAAGATATCAAAGAGTCAAGGGAGGAATATGGTGCTCAGCTGAGGCAATGGACAAGCAGTCAGACACGAAAGCCTTTCTACAGCTCTGACAATATCCTCTAGCCCCTGTAGAGCTTAGTTTAAACCAAAAGGACAGAAAAAGGAGACAAAACATGGCATTAAGATATTTCCCCTGTGCCACATTAACTTCAGTGATGTGGTGGCATACAATGGCCTAAGAAATCTTAAAGTTCCTAAGAAAAACTAAACTAGAAAGATACACAGAGTAGGGATTTTCAATTACATCCCAGAAATGGACATTTTAGACCTTTCAAACCACAGCACAGGTATTGAAGACTTTATCCACATTCACCACAGGCAGTAAGAGCTGTCAGGCATCAGCAACAGACAGCAGGAGCCCAGAGCAGCTCTCAGTGGGTCTCTGTCCCCACGGTGCTGGAGCTTAGCTCTGACCACAGATATTTATCACCCTGAAGAGAGTTGGTTGAACAGGGTTTATCAGGAGCAAATGACAACAAGGGACTGCTCAAAGACAACCATCTCCCAGCAGCTTTACCAGCTGCAGAGCCTCCCTGCAGTCAGCTGAAAGGAGGTGACATGTCTCTTCTCAGGGTCAAGGCCAGGTTGGTTGGGGCTTGGAACAACCCAGTGTGAAGAAAGACGTCCCTGCTCATGGCAAGGGTCCTGGAACAAAATTATCTTTAAGGTCCCTTCCAACACAAACCTTTTTGTGATTCTATGATTTCTATCCCTCAATGTGTTGAATACTGCACCCCTCAACACCATGGGCCAGCTGATGTCCACCAGTGCTAACACTCCCCAGGAGGGAGGTCCTGGTGCACTCCTGGCTCCCTGTTTCATCCAGACAGATGTAAAAATGACTAGTCCAGAGCTAGTCCAGGAGTGTGCAAACAGGCAGCAGGGACAGAGTTCCTCACCTTTCCCCAAAATGCTTTGACCCCTGCCCTCCTGGAATTAAACCAGCCCCTCAAAACAACCTCCACGAGGAACAGAAAATTGCAAACGACGTAAAGCGGGACAGGAAACCCACCGAGCTCAACAATCACGAGCCGGGGCCACTAATCTTCTTGTCACGGGAGCAGACTGGCCCAGCAGAAGGGAATTCCTGCCTTTGACCAGACTAATTAGAGACACAGAACTCTGCTCCCGTTAGGGCTTGAAGTGCCCTAATTGGATGTGACACGGGCCGCACGCGGGGGACGCGGACGCACACACGCGACTCTCGGTGCCTGTGGGGAACATTAAAGGTAAGAAGGCTTTCAGAAAGCTGTGGAAGCAGGCCCCAGGAACAGAAAGAGCAGAAGAATTTCGAGTTCAGAATTTAGAATTATTTAGAATTTAGAATTATTCAGAATTTAGAATTTAGCTGCAACTGTGAAGTTTGAAAGCAGGAAAAAGTTACAATAGTACACCAAGCAAGGACATGGAACAACAGTCTGAGTCTTAGGTTTGGCCAGGATAGATATTAAGGCTGCAGAAAAATATGCTTAGCAAGAGAGTAGAAAGTTTTAAGCTTAATAATAGGATGTTGTTTATTGTCAATAGAAAGCAAGCAAGCAAGCATTTGAAGCAGGTGTACTGTTGGAACCCTCGAGGCTGAAGACTTCAGGTTTTCTGTGCTAAAAGGCACTGACCCTCAAGCAAACACTGCATTTGACTTGAGGCCATGGAACAGGTTTCTGAAACCCCTGCAGCCCTCTCCAGTCCTGCTGAGCTCTTAGAGAGCAACACCCACCACAGGGAGGGCACCCAGGGCGGGTGAGCAGAGTTGTCCGAGCCATTGGAGCAACCAGGCTCTGGAGACCCAAGCTGAGACACTGGAAAAAATTAAGCTTTCTCAATGGCACTGCAAGAAATCAACTTTCCTCTTCAATTATTGGGTGTTTTTCTGCAAAAGCTTAGAATCCCATGCCTCTATTCCTTGTACTGTGAGCTAAAAGTGTTGGCTCACTGGGTTGTATGGCAGTGGGCAGTGTGTTCACATCTGAAGGCCCCAAGTTCATTTCCAGTTAATGATCCATAAGAGGGACTGCAGCATTCCTCCAACAAAGATTGCCTGGAAGCTCCTGACACACTGCTTAGTTTGGGGCAGAAAAAAAAGCTCTGAAATATTTCCATGACCTATAAACCAGGTGAAGTCAGCAATGCTTTATAAGGACCAGTAATGTTTGGCACACACTAGTACCAATAGTTGGTCAGTAAAAGCTCCTTCAGAGTAAAAAGAAAAAAAAAATAGACAGTGATTTCAGTACAACCGAAATGCAGAGCTTGTTCAAATTCATATATAATAAAGCAATTTTTGTTTATTATTGAAGTACCAATTGATTATTAAAAACACATTTATTGAGGCTGGACCACAAGGTAACAGATACGTACCTCTGGCATAGCTGCGAAACCTCAGTAAATAGTGATTATTAGAAACAGATTTATTGAGGCCTAACGATATGGTAAGATGTGTATCAGTTACAGAGCTCTTAAAACCCAATCAGTCTGTTCTTAAGCCATTTTTACTGAGGGTTTACAGCTCAGCAGTAGGGCTCCATGTCTTCATCTAGGGCCACTAAGCCACATCTTATTGCTGGTTTGATATGTAATTAAGGGAGTGTTTGCAGGGATAAGACTACACTGAGCAAGGAGAACTGGGATAAAACACAAACATTTCCCCGCTTCTAAAAATGCAGAGCAGAGCAGAACTGCTGCTTGACATGTGGCTGGATCTTTTCATACAACTCTGAACCTCTCTTTCAGTGGAGCATGCAGACCATGGGCAATCTGAGAATAGGACCCCTCCCAGTGCCCAACACCACAGGCAGAACATGTCCTCCTTCCCTCCACCGTGCAGCTCACACCTCTGCTAGGCTTGACCAACTCACACTCATCATACTACCTTCACCAATCTCTCTGAGTACCGTGATTTAAATGGTAAATCCAAGCTGCAGTGACATCAAAACTGGGCTGAGCCCAAACACTGTCTGGGAGGGGAGAGCTGGGCATGGTGAGACCATGAGTGGCCACCAGAAGGTACCAACAGGTACAGGCTGTGCTTATTGACACAGAACACATCCCATTTCCTGGTCCCTTCAGGAATGTTTGAACACTGGCCCAGGAAAGCCAGCCAGCCAGCCAGCCAGCCAGCCATCCATCCATCCATTCCTCCATCCATCCATTCCTCCATCCTCCATCTCACACTTGGGGTACCAGCTTTCAGCACAGCCCCTGGAGCCTCCCCAGTGCTGACAGAGCCTTTCACACATCTGGGGATGAATGCAGGAGGCCAAATCCCCAGAGACACAGCCAGCAAAACAAAGAGGCAGCATGGAAACCACAGGCTGAGTGAGGGCAGAGATTTTGCCCAGATCATGCAGAACAGCGGGGCAAAGCTCAGGGCAGGAGAAGTCTGCTCCTCTTCTTTTTTGCATGTCTTAAGACCTCCCAGCCTCCCCAGCAGAGGAGGAGGAGGGGAGAAAGGAGCCCAGATTACTGGAGAACTCCCCTAGCTCCAGTCTCCTCTGTTCAAATTTATATATTCCACTACAGGTGACATCATGATTGCTGGAGTCTGACAGGTGATGCTGTAAAATGCATGAAACCATAAAAATTTCAACAGCAGCAAGCTCCATTGACGCTACATCTGACAGCACTTAGCTGCCCAGCTAACACAAATATTATAAAAGCACTCGGGAAAGAAATCCAACCTGCCTGACCTCAGTTTTGGACTAGTAAAGAGTACAGCATGACCAGATTTCACCCATGTACAATAAGCAAGATGCCTTTAAAAGAAACCAAAGCAGGGTGTTGGTCAGTGTGAAGGACTAAGGCAGGAGATGAGTTAAGAGTGGACAGAGTCATCACTGGGCACGTAGGGCTCTGCTCCACTCCAGCTCCCTGCCAGGAAATTTGTCTCAGGAACTGCATAGCTATCACTGAAAAAGGATGTTCACCAGCCTTACACAGCCAGGCTAGGGTGGGTAATTGCCCAAATCATGTCAGAGCCCCTGATGTTCATTTCTGCCCTCCCCACAGGGAAAGAGTGAGTAATCTTGTCTCTGAAAGCTGGGCAGTAAGTGAATCCAGAAGAATCATTGCCCTTTCTTTCATCAATCTCTATGCTAAATTTTAAAAGTCTGAGGATCTGCTTTTTATTTCTTGCTGCTGTGAGATTCCTCTGGTCTCCCTGGAGGAGGAGAGCACCCCTCAGGTCTGTGGGAGGGGTGTCTGAAGAAGGTGAAGGAGGATTCCCACATCTCCCAAAACCATGATGGCTCCATCCAGGCAGGGATTTTCCAACCAGAAATGCTGAAATGGATCATCCATGTCTCCAGGGAGAACTGGTTTCCATGAGCTCTTTTGGGATTAGTCAGACAGACACATGGGCAGGAACTTGTCACCTTCCAACTGGCCACCCCAAAATCTTTCTAAGCAGAGCTGGGGATCCTTGGGAACAAAGTTCAGCAGGGGTCTGCTTTGCTGTTAGTGAGACAGACAAGCAAAAGAAGTTACTTAAATACATCCGTAGCTCCATTAAAACTCCCTTTATTCAAATGATTGGAGAGCTGTTCTTGGAGCTGGCTGCTCTCATGGTGCACAGGCAAGGTGGGGAGGGAGTGGAGCAGAAAGTACCAGTTGGGTTGCTCAGCTCTGGAGCTGTGTTCCAGGCAAAACAACCATCATCATCATCATCAAAATCACATTCTTATACATGTAGTTGCAATAACCAGCAATGATGCAATGATGGTGACCATCTAAGCACGGGTTTTGATATTAAAGACAGGCTTCTTTAAATGTCGTTTGTTCAGCCAAAGAGGAAATGTTACTGCAAAATTCTGTGCAGTGTTTGTGATCACAGGGTTTTACCAGAAACTTCAGTGGAAAGTGGATGATCATTTTCTCACAAAAATCATCTTTTTTTTCTTCTTTCTTTTTTTAACCATTACAGATCTCCTGTTTCTATTAAAATAGTGAGAGATCCTGCATATTTTTTCAAACAATTTTTAGTTACTGAAAAAAAAAGGAAAATGAAAAAATTCAAAAATTGGACTGAGTTAAGACCTTTTTTTTTTACATAAATGGCTCCCTGTTTTGCTAACAGGTTTATCAGGGTCAACATCATCTGATCAGTCATGGCTACAGGCAGTGGTTGAAAGCACCTGGTTTGGAGCACCACAGGACAGCAATTCAGTGAGGGACATCAGCCCTGGGGGCAGGACAAACAGGTTACCAGGTGAGACTTCACCTTTCCTGCTCCAGTTCTCCCAAGTCTCCAGTTCACCAGCCAGGTCCTCCTCCAAAACCCACAAATCACACAAATACCAGCAGACACCAAGATGACTGAAGTTTGGCCTTTGCAAAAGGAAATGAAAAGCCAGAAAAATATTTAGATGCCTAATTTCAACTAAAATAAAGTGGATGTCCTGCTGCCCATGTCCTGCCTAATCCCTCCCTGGATCACATCCCATGCTTCTCCACTGCAAAACACGGTGGAAAATGCAAATGGCACTTCCCAGAGTCCTGCTGCTCCCAGGTCAGGCTGTGTGATGGCTCAGCCACTGTAATTAACACAAAGCCCTTACTGGCAAATGAGCTCTTCCCAGCCAACACAGGAGAGCAGCTCTGTGTTAAATGGTCCCATATCCTGCTGCTGCCAGCCTTGGATAATTTCCTGACCCAGACTCCAGCCTAAAGGCAGCAGGAGCAGCTGCCTGGATTCCCTGTGGATGGTAGGGAGGTGTGGGAGTCCCAGTTAATTGCTATCAAGACCGGAGATGGCACTCCATAATGTGTAGGGCAATGCCTGGGCTTTGCTGCCCCAAAACCCTCCCTTTTGTCCCTGCCAAGCCATCCTTTCCACCCATCAGCATCCAGGGGAGTCCTCAGGTGGAGCAGGGCTGTTCCCCAGGGAGGGGACAGCCACACGAGAAGGGGACACAGCCACCAGGCAAGGCCAGGCAGCTGTGACCAGCACTGCTCCCACCTGCAGCCCTCCAAAGGCACCATCTGGCTGCCAGCAGCTTCATTTTGCAACCTGAGGGTCCCTTTAATGCATCCCCCCCCCCCTTTTTATGGAATAGGCAAAAAAGTCGTAGTAACTGATCATAAAATTTCAAACTCATTTACCTTTCAGGAGGCAGCTCAGCACAGGCTGTTACAGGGCAATTTGGTACATCATAAAGTTTCCTATTAGAACAGAAAATAGGGCTGCTTGCATGGGCTGCCAATTGGAAATAAAATAGTAGTGGGGTCATGATCATTAGCACTGCTTTTTCTATTAGGTTTGCCTTCCACCATGGTGGGAAGGGGAGGGAGATTTAGATACAGGTGAAAAGTGTTAGGGCAGAGGAGGGGAGAGGAGAGGAGAGGAGGGAATTTGTCACCTCCCCATTCTCCCCTTGGCTTTTTGGTGGTTTCCTCTCAGTTGCAACCTCCAATTCTTCCTGTGCTGTCCTTGCAATCATCCTGAGGCATTCCACCCCTCATTCCACCCCTTCCTGCCCCACTGCAGGTTCTCCTCCTTTGTGGGGAGCCCAGCCACAGCTGGGCAAGACCAAGGGCACAGGAATTCTTCCCAAAACTGTGTGTAGGAAAACACTTTTGCCAGCAGTAGCAGCATCTGGACAAGGAGCCCTGCTACAGCCATGTACCCACGGGTCTTTTCCAGCCTTGAAAAGCATCAACAGACCTCACATAACCTTTGTGCCTCTTCAACAGCTCCTGCAATTCATGGAGCTGCTGCCTGGCTTGGCTTTCATTTGCCTTCACCTCCCCAAGAAGCCAAAATCTGGGCTCCCTGCAGGGCAGGATGTGTCTCCCAGGGGCATTGCCTCCTCCATCCCCAGCACTCTGCCAGCTGGCAGCTCCCAGGGACATCCCAACCCTTGTGGCTGCTCAGACTGGGAGACACAGCCAAGCTCACACCCAGCCATGCACGTGGTGCTCCCAGCAGGGCACCAGGAAAATCAGGGAGCTCTGTGGTGAGATTTCTGGTGACTTCCTGGCAGGTTAACGTGGGTTTCCACTGAAAGGATTCCTGCAGCCCTGCTCTGAGACAGTGCTCCAGCCAGGATGTGTGAAAATGCACCCATGGCACAAACTCACCTGGCCCAAGGGCTGGAGAGCCCCGAGTTCCTGCTGTGTCTGCTCTCCCTGGGCTCTGCAGACCCCATCAGGTGATCACACGAGCAACAAACTGGGAAGCACTGCAGGAAACTGCTCAATCTGTGGCCAAGGAGCTGCGCCAGCTTCTCTTGCTGCACACACAGAGCTCTGCCAGCCAAAGGCAGATCCAGCCCCAAACACCAGCTGGGTGTGACACTCAGATGGGCTGAGCTGCTGATCCTAAAGCCAGAGAAGTCAGACAGTGCTTGTTTAGAGCAAGTGGGTGAGGGTTTTCCGGGGGTCTGTTGAGGATGGAAGTGAAAGCTTTATGGAGTGCTGGTGGGTGATCCTGACAGCACCGAAAACAACACAGATCTAGCACAGACTGCAGCACTGTTGTCCCTTCACCATCTGATTTCTGAGTTCCAAAGGCTTGGGGTGGCAGATAAAACTCTGCTACACCATATTTTTATGTTCCACCAAGTGGCTCTTCACATTAATTCTGAATATTCTCCTAAAAAAATTTGCTGCCATTAATTCACTGTCATAGATTTGATAGCCTAGAGCAAAGCTGTCAGCCAACAGCAGGTAGTCCATGATCCAACTTTAAGTCACAATCATCTTTTATGAGCTGGATTCATTCCTTAAACCTTTTCCTTCTAGCTTGCTTTGATTTGGGGTTTTCTTATTAATTAAATGGCAAGTTTCAGTAGCCTAAGATTGAATTATAAGGCTTGTTTAGAGGAAGGAGAATGATCAGAGCAAAGGGTGGAAGCTATATATGTAATATATACATACACTTAAGACACGGAACTTTGCCTCCAGACGTTTGGAACAAATTAAATAGAGGATCAAATTAACTAGTGATTGAATTAAGTGGAAAGCATCTCATTACCTAAAAGATGGAAACATGTGTCATTTTATAACAGCTAAAAATAAAGCAAGAATGGGTCGAAATGAAAAGCAGGAACCTGAAAATGTCAGCCAAATTTGGGGTCTGGTGAGCCCTCCAAATGGGAAGGCTGTAAATAAGGTGGGTTTTGCTGCATAGTGCTGGGAAATGATGGGCTTGGAAAACCAGATGTGGTGAAAAAGGAGCTGCTACACATCACATCTGACACGTGTGCAGGCAAAGGAAGGTGTGCAGGGATGAAGGGGGCTCATCCAGCTGAGTGGGGTGCCCAGGACACCCTCCCCACCTCCAGGCAGAACCCTTGGGTTTGGAATCTGCCATTCCACTGAAAATCCAGAGTGACAGAGCTTGCTCTGACACTGGGATGAACCATCACTGCCAGTGCACGAGTTCAGACTCTGCTGCTCACACCCACCAGCTCAATCACCCTGGGTATCAAGTGTTCCACAATGAGGAACAAACCTCAGGGTACAAATGTATCTTTTTAACCCAAGATTAAGACATCTTACTGCTGCCTTAATTCAGCACCTTTGTCAGAGGGCTTGCTCTGCTGTTTTCCAGACATTCAATTTCCTTTGAAATAGATGTGAAAAGCAGAGGGAGCATTCAGATCCAGGCTTTTGTTTCACCATTAGAACAGAGACTGTTTTACACCGTTCCTTCCCTCCTGTGACATTGATGTTCATCTTCCTTCCTGCTCATCTGGACCTTACAGATTCCAGTTGCTTCTCTTCCTGACACCACATTTCACTCAGAGATGCATCAGATGGAAATTGCACTGAGCTGCCATGGAGAGCAGGAAATCAGTTTTTCACTCCACCAAACTCCAGCCCCCAAATTCAGGATGAGGAATATGGCCTTAGCCCTTTCCTATCTAATGTCATATTTTTTCCTTTTGTTCCACTTATATATATATATCTCATGTCCTGACAAATGCAAGTGGAGCTTTTCCAAGATAAATAACGTTATCTTTGCAGAACCCTACAGCACCCCATGGCAACTCATTATTTTTCAATTAAATTTACTGCTCATTGGCAATTGCTCTCCTTTAATTTTCTGCTATCTGTTTACTGAAGACCAAAATGCATAACACAAAGCCCTATAAAAGTCAGGCTAAGTTAATTAAATGTGAAACTGGGAAACCCTAACTTTGCCTCCTGAACAACTTTATCATGAGATCTCCTTAAAAATGTCACTTTTTGCAGAAATTTATTTAGACATATGTAACCACAATTAATTAAAATGTGTGGTCCCTCCACAACTCACTCCAGAAGACACTTAGCTGTATTTTGTAACCACTGATTGGAGAAACAGGAGTTCACAGGATTCACAATCCCAGAGAAAGAAAAGATATTTCAGTCAGACCAATATTTTTAGACTCCTTACATGTTTCTGAGTTATTTTGCCTGAATGCAGGATGCCGGAGTACAGGTTTGGAAGAGATGCACCACATTATTTTCCTTCTATTGTCAAGAAGACCTGGTTTCTTTCCTTGATGGGTCCATTGATTTGATGGAATCCAAAGAATAAAATATTCAGGTTTATATCAGCCATTTTACTAACAAAAATACTCTGGTCAATGTCCACTAAAAGCTGTTCTTCATATGGATCAAGAAATGACAATAGACGTAAAAAACTAATGAAGACACAAACCTTGGCTGATGATGCTCCTACACCACATCAGAAATAATTTTTTCAGTAACTCAATATTTGCATTCTCCTCTCCAGCTGAGCTAGGCTGTAATCCTACTTTCCATGCGCTTATTTCTCCGCATGGGTGATGGAGACCTTGAAGTCATCTCAGACGTGGATGTCTGTGATGCAAATCATTGTCTCTGTCCATCACAAACCCACCACTCAGACACCTCTGCCAACCATGGAAATACACACCTTCATCCAACCCTGAGAGAGGAAGATAAAATAGAGACCAAAACCACCCATTTTCCACCACTGTCTGTAGCAACAGCCTGTAGAATTTCCTAAGAGAAGTCATCAGATTTTAGGCTGAAATCTGGAGGCAACTTATTGAAATCTAAGAGGAGAACTCAACAGGTCAGAAACACTTTCCAGTGCTCAAAGATTCCCAGCTTGGAGTTTGAAACTCCAGATTGATTTCTAAACCCACCAATCATTGAAGGAGGAGAGGAAAAGAGCAATCTCTTTGGAGAGTCACAAACTAGAAACAACACAAATAATGAACCAAAGGACCCTGAAGATGGATAAAAGCCTCCATTTAGGTACCCGCAATCCAGTTAGAAGAAAACAGAACCCAAGGCTTCAATATTTTGTTGAGACAAAAGGGAGATGTACAGATTGCACTTCTAAAGGTTTGGCCAAGGTTCTTGTTGCAGGAATGAGCAGCTCAGTGGGAAGAGGGTTTACCCCAGTAGGATCAACACACAGAGACCTGGCCAGAGCCCATCACAGGGAGCAGAGCATGTGCTTGACCCTTGCTGCTGATCCCAGGAGGCCCAGGAGCTGTGCCTGGGGCAGCAGCACCTCCAGGCAGGTGCAAGGGAAGGGCGTTGAGGTGAGCTTTGCATCCTGGGCAAGGTGAGAGGAGCACAGTGTCAGCAGCCAATGAGTTTATAACAGGATTTCTTCCTCAAGCCACAACCAGCCCAGATTTATAACTCTCCCACACTGCTCTGAACTTTGCAACACTCTCCTGAAACATTTCATTATTGCTCAATTACTGTCATGTTCTCTCAAAGACCTGGAGGGGGAAGGTGGTCCCCATTTGGAGGCCAGATGCCATTCCCATTTCCTTGAAAAACTGCTCTGTGCAATAAATAACCCAGTCACCCTTCAGGAACAGGCTTTGAGGCTATGATAAGTTTAAAAAAAAAAAAAAAAAAGTGAAAACTGTGACATGTTGTATGTGCAATGGAAACTAACCAGAAACTAAGATGTTAAATTAGTGGCAGGGCACCTTTGTCTTGTGGCAGGGCCAGACTGCCTGGCTGGCTTGGAGGCAAGAGCAGCAGAAACTCTCCCCAGCCTCAGCACTGATGCTGTCCCACTGAGGTCCCTGTGCTGGGCTTGCCTAGGAAGGCTTTGGTGGGGTGGGGGCTACAGAAGAAGCTGCTCTGAGAAGATGCTGGAAGCTTCCCCTGTGTCCAACTGAGCCAACCCAGCTGGCTGCAGGAAGGACCCGCTGCTGGCCAAGGCTGAGCCCACCAACGAGGGTGGAAACACTTCTGAGATAAGAGATTTATGAGAGGACAAAACGTCCTGCAGAGCTGCAGTGGGAGAGCAATGAGAATGTGTGAGGCTCCATCACACCCCCAAACATCAGGGCTCTCATGTGACATGCCCAAAACAGTCCTACAGCACCAACCCACAGCAGTGTGGGAGAGACACATGGGGTGGGCTGGCCCAGGATGGGGATGATGCACCTCAAGGGAGGATAAGGGTGAGAACAACGACCTGAGCCCACTGTCCAGGACACAATCATCACCTCTGCACAAGCAGGTGCTCAGCACCCACCTAAGATGAGCTTTAGAAAATGAGAAATCAAGTATTTTCCATACTGAAAAGCAGGTTTGACCTCTTGTTCCTAGACTTCAGACTAGATTTTAGACACTACAGCCCACTCCAGCATGGGAGGTCTTGAATTCTGTATCCTTAAGCAGAAAATCAGAGGCCCTGCTGTGCTCCAAACCCCACCCCTGAGCTGGGTGTGTGAATCACCTGACAGCTCTCATGCATTCACCAGGCAGACACTTCCACAGCACATTATCATCCAAAACATCTTCTCTGCTTTGATACCAGTAACAAGGATCTGTTTGTACATATGGAAACCACATTATGTATTCCAGATGGAAATTCATACTTGATTTCAGAGAAGGAAACGAGCTATTTCATACAAGATGCACAATTTGTTGTGTGAATATGAAATACGTGACTGCCTCACATGTTACACTGTGAGATAATCATTAAAAAAAAAAATAGAATGAAAAAGGTCCCATATGTCTCTAAATCCTATGATCCAACTGTTTTCAGCTAATTGCAGCCCTGCCAGTACCTGGTACACTTACAGCAAGGAGAAGTTTCTGTGCCAGGAAGTTAGTGAAAAAGTTAGTGAAAAACAGGAGCAAATACAAAGCTGCAGCTGAAGTTACATCCAAGGCAGTGAGGAAACATCTTGGTGGGAATAGAGACCTTATGACACCTCTTCAGCTGACTGAAGTCATTCCCCGACTCTTCAAATTGTTCTTGACCTTCCTTTTTTATCCAGGCTCCCCTGTAATTATCCTCTTAACATAATTTCCCTGTAGTTCCCTGAAGAGCCTTAATGGGATCACTGGGAAAGATCCAGCTGCACATTAGAAAGCGTGGGGGCAAAAAGATGATGGGAATATTGCCACTCACGTTGGTGAGGCTGCAAGTTCAGCCTGGGGCTTGCTGCCCTCAGCAGCAGCTCTGCCACACAAATTCTGTGGGTCTGGCTGAGGTCTGACATGCTTTGCTTCTTCTGTCGTGGTCTCATTTATCTGCACCAGGTTCCTGAGCCTGACCTTACAGTTCTGCTCCAGCATCACCAGAGGAGCTCCTCCCTGGCATCCAAGGATCAGAATTATTCCATAGGAAATAGCAATATTTCCCTGTTCCTTTGCAGTGTGTTACTGGAACTGCTCCAGCTTGTTTTCCTCAAAAAAGGAAACGGGTTTGAAACAGCAGCACGAGGTGCAACCAGGTTCCCAGGCCTGATGGGACATTTTCATGCAAAAGGAAAAGAAGCCCCAAATCTCAGCTAGCAGCTACCAAAGCTGATGCTGTTTTACACCACAACAACACAGACTCTGAGCTTCAGAAGGCTGAAGATGACTCCTTTATTTTTGGGATGTGTCTCCCTTTTATACTATTCTACACAGACCAGTTTGATTGATGAAACAAAGGCAAACCTCTTCAATCACATTGGTCAGACCAGAGGGACATCAAGAAGTCCCTCCTAGGAAAAGGAATGAAAATATAGGTGCAGCTTACAAAAACACTTCTCCTGTTTACAGAAAATTCCCTGGGAAAAGAATTTCAGAAAACCAAAACACCTCAGGGCTACACAAAGCAGTGAGTTCACTGAAACCCAGGTCATCCCTGGTCATTCCTCTCTCTCTCTCCCTCTCCAGTTCTGAGGGAAATGACATTCTACCTCAGATACCATAGCTGAGTCCCCACGTTTAATGAGGTGATTCTTTGCCATCCTACAGGTTTAACCCACTTACAGTATTACATATAATTGCCTGGATTAAGATAATTTTGTGTCTTGAATCCATTGAACTCAGCAATGCAGATCGCTGTAGCTGAATCTCTTGTCCCTGGAGATTTATCCAACCTGGATTTTTCCAGCATAGCCCTTTTAGAGGGTTCCAAATTGACAGTTCCTTCAAGACGTAATTCAGAGTCTACTGCAGTCAATTAAAGACTTAGGTACACTTCAACAGCATTTAGATCTGCTCATTTAGGATCTCTATTAGTTACAAACCATGTCCATGTTTTAATCAAGAGACCATGCATTAATGATTTAGGAATCACCCTGTCTTGGCCAACAAGACGTCATGGACATCTTTCTGTCAGGATCTGTCTTCCATCACACCAGTGATTGACACCCATGAATTTTGCCATCTCTGTTGGGAAAAAAGCAAATTAACAAAGGAGTGAATTTACACTTCTCACAGTTCCCAGAGATTTCTCCAAGTCTTTTTTTACCTCATGCTTCCCATGCCTCCTCTGGTGGAAATCTTCCTGCACTGGGATTTGTCTGCTGACTGCAGACAGCAGAAATGGTGTTAGAAAATACCCAAAATGTGTAACATGGAGAGGAAGGGGAAGGTGGGAAAGGTGCAGGACTGGCTCAGCGTGTCACACAGCTTTGGGAAAAATGGTCAGTTCTGGCTGTCAGCTTTAGCTGAGATTTTGAGATCCATTAAGGACAGCTGCTGCCTTTTCTGTGTCCACCAAGTCCCACCCAATGGCCACAAGTGCTCAGGAAGAGCCATTCAATACAGAATCACAGAATCACAGACTCAATCACAGAATCAATCACAGAATCAACTAGGTAGGAACAGATCTTTAAGATCATCAAGTCCAAACTGTCACCTAACTTAACACCCCCTCATCAACTAAACCACGGCCCTGAGTACCACCTCCAGCCTTTTTAAACATATCCAGGGGTGGTGACTCCCTTCCCTCCCTTGGGCAGAGGATTCCAGTGCCCAATCACTCTTTTAGTGAGGAATTTCTTCCTGAAAAAAAGCACCAACAGAGTGAAAGCAGCATTTTCTCAGATGGGCTTTACCTCTGGCTCTGTCACCTTTTCTCTCGACTTGGTTGTAAATCCCTCCTGGATCCTTTATAACACGAGAGGCAGGGAGAGGGAAGAACTGCCTGGTTTAAAACAAAGCAGCTCATTCAAAAGCTGTTGTTTGCCTTGGGCAGCAAACACTGACTTTTACAAACAGCAGACATGTCCTGGGGATTTGGGGTGACTGCTGCAACGTTTTCTGGCTGGATAGTAAACAGCTAGGTAACCACTGACACTGCCCTGATGCAGGGTTTGAGGTTCCTTTCCTCTTCCCTGGGGAACATGAGCCATGATCCTGCTAGAGAAACAAATGATTAATCATAGCAGGGGTACCTCATTAAGATTTATTACAAACCCTTGTGATAGCTCAGGAAAACTGCTTCCAGGAGTCATCCAATAAAGCAGAATTAACAAGACAACCCCTCAGATGGAACTGTGCTATCCACATCCCTTTATGCTGACCTGCAGCCCAGAACTGCCACAGCAGCTGCCCAGCATCAGCAGAGCTCTGCAACTTTCAGCAAGAATCAGGCACAGAGCCCCAGCTATGAAGCTGATGAACAAAGAGGAAGGGGGAAAACACAACATTGTACCACAGCTATTGGACTGTGATTTATGCCCCATTCCACCTTGCCTTTTAGGACTAAAACAGCACACGATCCACAGAAATGGCCTTTGGTCTCTTGTGTGCAGCTCTGCTGCCTCACATCGCTGCAACGTGGGCTGCAGACAGCCCTGCCACATGGACCCAAAGCTTGTTCCCACCAGGAATGACCACATGCAGGTCTTGGATGCACTGATGGCACCTGCATGGCCACGCAGGCTGCCCACACACCTCGAGTTTCTCCACAGGCTGGAACAGTTTGCAACACAAACCATGGCACCAGATCCCTTTGGAGCATCACTGCCTGCGCTGCTCTGGGAGATTGAGCAGCACACTCCAGCCCCAGCTGGAAGGGAGAGAAGGGGACACCCAGCACAGACCAGACAACCATCATTTTACCAGTCCTCAGAGCCAGGTTTTTCGCTGTTTCCTTTCAAAGTGAAATTTTTGTTTGCCAATCGTGTTTTAGAGAAGAACGGCTGAACACAGAAGATAAATAATTCCAAGACCTAAGCACAGTGTTGGGGTAAAATGAAACATTTCAGTTGTCCCAATATTATTTTGTTCTCCAGGAAAAAAACTTGCAACAAGTAACCAGGTCTCCCCATTTAAGGAGTGTAAACCCAGCACCCTGCACTGGCATTAAAGTAACTTAAAAGGTGCAGAGCCCAGAGCAGCTCCTTTCAAACGACTGTTTCTGTGGTGAGCTCAGTGACACGAGGGAAAGCTGCCCAGTGTGTGAAAAGATCCAGGACAACATTTTCCAGTTTGTTTTTCCCATTGGTGTGTAATGTTATCCAGCTCATACACAGCTGAACAAGATCATGCCTTTCAGGAAGATATCTAGGTCTGAGGTGAAGCATCTGAGCTAGAATTAATTTCCCTCTTGTCCTGGTCAGCTGCTCCACTGGGTAATTAGTGTGTTGCTCCACAGTTGTCTTTCCAACCTAACTTCAACAGCCATCCAGTAGATCTTCTTCTGGTGCAGGGAATTACCCACCATTACCTACCACACTGCCTCCAAAATTCCTTTTCAGCAAGCCAAACAGCCTGAGCTCTTTAAGTCTGACACTCACTCCAGCCCTTAGCTCATCCCACTACAGCTGAGTTATCCTCCAACCCGTACCAAGAGAACAAAAGCCATCATGCTGCTTGGAGGGTCATAAACTTAATGCTTTGCCCACTAAAATTGCCTCAGATGCAAACACCAACCTGACAAAATTGAGGGGTGTGAGAAGGGCAGCATTGGAACGGGCTCGAACAGAATCACCCTCCCTGGAAGTGTTCAAAAAATATGCAGATGTGGTGCCTAGGGACACAATTAATGGTGACTCTGGCAGTGTAGGTTGATGGTTGGGCTCAATGATCTTGGAGGGCTTTCCCAGCCTTTAATGATTTTGTGATCCCAGGAAGGAAATCCCAGTCTCTCTAGCTCCTCCAGGGCTTTCATGAGCAGCCAGTTGTGAGCATTCACTGATCTCAATTATCCATCAGCTCATGAGTGTCTGGCAATCTCCACTCTGTTAGGGAGCTCTGAAGTCTCTTCCTTGCCATGAGGCTGTGCAAGGTCTGCGAGCTGTGTGTGCTGTTTGGGATGGTTTCACTCAAAATGGCACCTGTCCGTGGGGAAGAGGAGAACCCTCCAAACAAATGGCTCATTATTTCAGCCCTTGCATGGGAGGGGTCCACGGAACGGTTTTCATCAACAAAACTCTCTCTGGGTACCACTGACAGCCAGAGCTTCCAGTTGAGGCATACTGAGGTGAAAATCCAAGGAATGCCATTCCTTCTTGGAGCCAATTCCTTCAGTGTCAAACCGCCAGCCAAAGAAAACACATTAAAATCCATGCCCCTAAAAATGACAAGTTCCACAAAAACACACCCTGGAAACAGAGATGGTCCATCCAAAGCTGCTCATGAGGCCACCCTCAACTGCCAGGCTCCCTGTCACAATATTCCCTCATAGTTTTTCCCCAGTGAAATATGGATCTCCTGGCCAGAGCCAGTGGGCTGCTGCCCCTTTGCTCAGGCAGCACTGCAGGAGTGTGGGGCAGGCTGTGCCTCACTGTGTTTGTTCAGCCCCAAGAAAGGCAAATCCCTTCCTTGACTCCCAGAGTCACTCTGCTGACAGAACATTCCTGCATGGAGGGGTTTTTATATTTCCCCACAGGCTGTGCTGGTGGTCTCCCAAAGCAGGCTGTGGTGTCTCAGCAGCAGTTCTAATTATGGAGCACAAGGAAGCAGATAAACAAGAAGCTGGATGATTTTGTCAGTGAATTTAGGCTTGTGATAACAAAGACAAGCCCTGCAGCCAGGCAAAGCCTGGGGGAACACCACAGTTTCTCATCTAGTTTGATTAAGGCAAGCCATCAGGAGGCTGCTGAATCAGCCAAAGTGAGCTGCCATCCTCTGCAGAGCTCCAGTGATTCCCAGGATCTCATTCCACTCTGCCAGCACCCCTGAAATCCCCTGGGACAGCAGCACTGAGCCCTCCAACAAACCCAGCACCAAGGGCTGCTCAAAAACAGGGTCAGGATCCTGCAACCTGACCATCACCCCTCAAACTCCCTGTATCCATCCCCTCATCCAACCCACACCACCTCCCTCCTGACCCACAGAAACCTTCCAGCTGAGCCCAGACCCCCATGTCTGCAGTGAAACAAACTGCAGTGAGCCAATGACCAGATAGAGCAGGAGCAGCAGGAATAATTCCTGCTTTAACTGGGGACACGGGCTGGACATTAAAAGAAGCTGTTAAAGGTAATGGTGGGTTGTCCACCTCGTGGTCTCTTCAAAACGAGAGTGGAAGAGATGTTTCAGCCAAAAATGAGTTAATGACCTCAGTGTTGAGGTTAATGGACAGAAGTTTATAGTCTGCTCTCCACAGCAGGTCAGGCTAGACAAGGCTTTGGATGTTTCCAGCACTGGTGTGTCTCTCCATGTCTCTGAACAAATAATAAAGAGGATCTCCCAGGCCGCTCCACTTTACGTTCAGGTATGGGGAAATTGAGGCAAGTTGATAAAACAGCCAGACTTTCCCCCAGTGTTTGTCAGCAAGGGGAACCAGCCCTTATCTCTGTATCCAACACCCTGGATGACATTCCAGCACTTTCTGGAATGCCTCCACATCACTGCAAAGATCAGAACTGCCCACCAAGCACATCCTCACTGGGGAACAGTGGCTTGAGCCCAGGCTGTCCTCAGATGCCCAGGCTGACCTCAGAGGTCCCAGGAAACACAGACAGTGCAGAGGGGTGATGTTGGTGTGAGAAAATATCTGCTCCTTGAGCCAACAAAGCCCACAGGGATCATGCCCTGGGCAGGCAGCAGCAGCTCCATCTGCTCACCCTGTGCTGCCTCAGTCACAGTAGCAGCTCCTGCAGCACAGGGATCATCTGGGCACCGAGAGCTCCTGGTTCAGCAATATTTCCCTGATGCCTGTGAAGTAATTACCAATAGCTCTTCCCACTGTCCTCTAATGGAAGGTGGCCTCATTAATTACATTACACTGAGTCAGCTTAGCATGCTCAAAGATAATCAAAACACTGTTGGTCCTTCTTCCAAAGCAAGCAGCAAACTTGCTATGACACCTTGTGTTTAAATATTTCCCACCATGCCTTAAACTATCTGAACCTCATTTCCTGTGAGAATCAGTTCACCCACTCCTGAACTGCCAGCACCAGACTAAACACAACGTGGTATTTTGGGGCACTCAGCAGAAACAGCAAAAGAGGATGGAACTTGTTAGATTGTGAGGCTTCAGTGAAGCTCTGGCATTGAGACAGGCATGCAGCACCTTAAGAGCATCCTGAGCCCTTAGCAGTGTGACCATATTTCACAGTGTGACCTCCCCTGGCCCCTGCCAAGGTCACTGCACAGGGCTGGCTCTGAGAAGGAACCTCCTGTGCTGGCTCATCAACTTCCCCTAAATGAATGTGGTTGTTAATATCGACTAATCTACATATTGCTGCTGATGTTAATGCCTTTCCCTGACCAACTCCACAGTTGCCTGATGCCTCTGCTCTATGGCACAGCACATTTGCACCCTAAGTGTGCAAGTGAGCTTCTTTAAACACTCCACAATACAAGCTGAGCTTAACAGAGCACATCTACAGGCCCAGGTTTGTCCTTTCCTTTAAATATATGAAATGACATCATTTAGGTGACATTATTTAGTAAATAATGTTATTTAATCCCTATGGTTATTAGAGAAAGGCAAAAGGGCTGAATCACCTTCCAGAGGCACCCTTTCCTTTGATGTTATTTTAAGGAACCTACAGGAACTAGGAATAGGAACCACCTCATAGTGATCACTACGTGGTAAGGAAGAGACCAAAGCTTCTTTAAGGGAGGCAATATGGTCATATTTGAGAAAAAAAAAATGTCTCTTCTTAGAACCCTAAAGATACTTTGAAATGTTTAAGTTTTTCCTTCCCATACAATTGTTTCAGAAACATCATCAGCATTTAATTTTTAAGGAGGGATTTAAATGGTTTCAGAGCATGCAGCTGAAGCAAAATGAATCAAACTAAACATGTAGGGTCTCCTATTTGTTCTGCTGAATAATCTTCCTCTTAGCACTATCAGAAAGAAATTAAGAAACATTTTTTTAGTTTAACAACTAAAAGTGGAAATCAATTATTTAGAGTTCTAGTTCTGAGCTGTTTTGAAAAATCTACCTCTTTGATATGCTTGAGATCATTTAAAGATATTAAGAAATATGGTTGCATGCACCAAATTAAAGGAAGCATCAAAATATCAGATGCAAAATAAAAGCTTTAAAACAAATCACCACAACCATCAGTGAAAACATTTGACAATTATTTATATTTCAAATAAAACAGGTGATTTTTCCAATTAAAATGGAGATGCAATCTTTCTTAAAAGTAATGAAAATGCAAATACTCACTACTAGATAAATTAGACTGGGAAAATGCATATATACAGAAAATAGGTCATGTTGCACTGAGTGAAAGAGGGAGGGAAATGTAGAAAATTGAAGGGAAAAGGCAAATTGAACCCAAGTTCTTATTTCTCAACAGCATCCTTTAACAAAACCCACTCTTTATGTTTTCTCTACAAACATTGAACCAACACGGAAAAGGTCACTGGGATCTGACCTCCCTTTAATAATACATTGACAGTTTTTCCTTTGGAGGGAAAAACATTTTGTAGGAGCAAAGGCAAATAATCCCAACTAGATTCATAAATTTACTTAAAAGAGAGAGCTGACAAGGAAAGCCCCACAAATCACAACAGGCCTTCTGGTTTTATTTTTAGTACCTTTTGTTTTAGCACCTTTTCTTAAAAAAAAATTCTAAGAAGGTGCATAAAACAATATTTGGAAATTATATTTGGAATACCACGGGGTGTTAGGGAAAACAGAGCCTTGCCTGCACTGCCCTGAGGAGCTGAGTCCCACTGGGCAGCCAAACAACGAAGCACTGAAGAGGCAGAAAACACTGCATGAAGAAAACCCACTTTCCTCCTCTCCTTCTTGTTCTCACCCCTGTCTCAGAGGTCACTGGCTCATTTATTTATTTACTTATCTAAAACTAAACTTGCATTTCTACTTCATGTCTGTGTGAATATATGTGTTTTAGTTTTTCTGAAGGTTCTAACTCAATTTATTTATGAATTTATTTAATTAACCAAGTGGCATCTCCCAGGGATGTGGGGCTCATTCCCCTCTGGGTTATTCCACAGGAGAAGGGCTGCAGGAACATTCCACGGGGCTGGAACCACAGGACATCAGCCCAGGTCTGGGTTCCTGGCAGGGATGAGTTAAAATAAACCATCAAGGTTTCAGGTCATATTTTTGGAGGAGCAAAAAAATAAGAAGATTTAACCACAGACATGAACCATGACATGATCCATTCCTTCTCTCTGATCCAGGCACTCCAAGGGACAAGTTCCACCCTGGCCCCAGGAGAGCTGATCTTGCCCTGAGGTGGAGGCTGGAGCACCTTTGACATCCCCTGTTCTCTAATCTCATGGCCTTGCTAGGAGTGTTTTAAAAACAAAACAAAACAAAAAATCCCAACCAACCAAAATGCAGAAATGAATTATTACTGAAATTCTTTTCATGATTAGTGTGTAAATAATATTCCAATAAAATGAGAGATGCAAATCTCCTTTAAGACCTCATTCACCAGATTTCTCCTCTTGCCTTTCAAACCTCAGCATCAGCAGCGTAGTCTTTCGTCTTCCACCCATCAATTGATACTTAAATAATGCATAAAACTGTCTTATTAAATGCATGTTGAATATTTATTTGGAAGCTCATCACAAGTTGAAAGATAACCTTCATTTTCAATTCCCTTTGGGATAATCAGCTAATTGGGTCTCAGCTGAAGCTCAGCCTCTTCAGTCTGCTGACAGTCAGCGTGGGAGCCCCTGCTAACAATGCCTGAGCCCCCCTTGAGGGGCTGTGGAGCTTTGTCCCACCCGAGCCAAGCCACAGGTTCCACATGAAAGGAAAGATGATTCCCATGGTCACTGTCACCCACACCTTCAGTGCTGCCTGTGATTTTGGATTTGGGCCAGACACAGAGCTCACAATGTCCTTGAGGTAACTGCTTGAACTGTGTCCTTAAATCAACTCTACGGGACCTCCTGGCAGAAATGAAGCAAGATCTCAGGCTGGTTTGTTCCTAATACACTTTGCATTAAAGCATCTTGTGATAAATTCCATTTTCAGAATTAGAGGTGCTTTAATACAGCCTGGACTGTTTCTGGTCTGACCAGTGGAGTTGTTTTCTGTTCATCACCATCAGGTAAATGTTAAGGAAGTCAAGTCAGCAATCACGGAGCAAAGGCAGAAACAAACACTATTTTCTGTTGAAGAATCCTCTCTCCTCACTGAAGAGCACACTAAGGGGTTTGGAGGGCTGCTCCAGACCCCCTGCATCAGCCTCACCATTGAAAGGCTGCTAGTAAATCACCATTTATTCTGTTTATGTTTATTATTTCATCTTATTTTTATCTTAATTTTATTTTAATATTTTATTTTATTTATTTTTATTTAATCTTAATTTTTATTTCTATTTTAATATTTAATTTTATTTTTTATTATTTTATTTTAATTATTTATTTTAATTATTTTCTTTCATTTTATTTAATTTCATTTAGTTTTATTTTATTTTAGATTTTATTTTATTTCATTTATTTTTATTTTATTTTAAATTTTATTTTATTTCATTTTATTTTATGAGAAACATGACTGTACCAATGAATTAGGGCAAGGGTATTACATCAACCTGGTAAAAAAACCGTGAAGAACTGCTCAGCTCAGACACACCTCATTTCTGAGAGTCCCATTAAAAGCCCACTGAGCACAGGAGCCACCAAACCCTCTTGCAGAAGAGCAATTCCCAGTCCCTGACATGTTCTGTGCTGCAAGCCCTGACAAACCAGCACGTGGAAGAAATTTACCCCTGCCCAGAGCTCGTGGGGGCTTTGGCAGCTGCTGCAAATCACTGCACAGGAAGCAAACAGCAGCTCTCCTGTGTAACACCATCTTCCAGCCTTGTCAAATTCACTTCAAGAGGAAATTCAGACAAACAGGGCTCATACAGCAAACGCCCACTGATTATCATACACCTGATTATTGCAAGGTAATGTTTGCCTCCTTCTCCCACTGCTGCTCACGCTGAGCTGTGCTCTGTCACCCTGATTTTTCAGCCTTCTGAGGTTTTCATTCTTGGACTGGAGAGTTCTCATGCATTGTAACAAAAACAAAGACTGATATTTTGTAAATACATTCCTTCCAGGGGGAAGAAAACATTGATGCACTGCTGGTTTGACCAGTGGGGTGTGAGGAGCATGAACCTCATCCCCCCAATCGCTGGTCAAAGTCCAAGCTCTATTTAAACCCTGAATCTAAAAATAAAGTTCTTCTTTTTCTCACTCTCAGCTTGACGGTGAGTGTGGTTCTTTTCCTCTAGTGACAGTGCTCCATCAGCACACAGCAAGACATCCCATGGGACACAGGAATCCTGCTGCTTGGCATGACCTGCTCCTACCTTTGCACTTAGGAAATATGCAAATTTTGGAAATATGCAAAACTTTGGAAATTTGCACGCCCCTTTCCCCCCTTGAACACCTGCATCAGTTTCAGCCGGATGCTTCTTGCCTGGGATCAGCAAGGAAATGCAGAAAGAGCTCCAGAAATTCCTAATAGCCCCAGATTTTCACCAGCTCTGGGTTTCCTCCTGGGTAGAAACTAATAGCAGGTGTGTGAAAATCCCAGTGTGCATTCCCCAGACTCAAAGAGTTCTAAAGCTCAGTGAGGATTTTCCAAGAATCAGAAGTGAAGTGACAAATTGGTTTGTGATTTAAAGCTATTTGACAACCAAGTCCTGTAAGGAAGACGTAATCCGTGGCATTTTTGCCCAAATTAAGTCTGATAAGGACAAATGAGAGGCTTTAAGCCCCTCTGGAATGAGGCACAAGCAGCATGCAGGGGGCAGTGAGGACCCTGCCTGCTCCAAAACCAAACCTCGTGCCATGAGGTGTGGAGGGGAAAATCAACTCACACAGTCACTGACCACAGACACAGCTTGGAAAGAAAAGGAAATGTGAAACAGAGGAAAATAGACACTTTCAGGGCTTTCCTTTTGCTCCAGACAGGTACCTTATGAGGAGAGGAACCACGTGGAGGGCTGGTCTCTATCCACAGCCCTTCACTGTCCTGCTTGTGGGCAAGAGAGTCTGGCCTTGATGAAGGAGAGAAGATCCTTCCAGCCCTCAGCAGGTAACTCTAACTTTACCCTCCACATTTCCTTTCCCAGCACTATTCCCCACCCCAAATCAAAAGGAAGTTTCTTTTCCCATCTCTGAGGGGCATCCAATACCTGGGCCAGGCTCCTCAACCACATTATTCAGGCTTCTCACTGCATCCACTGCCAGGAAAGTACAGGTTCTCTGGAATTCTTAGGACCCAGGATGGAAAAGCTGCACACAAAGTCTTTCATTTCCAGATATTTTGAATTTTCTATGTATATTGGGAGAAAAATAAAATGACTCCCCAATATTAAGGCTGGTTGGTAATTTTGGATTTGGAGGTTGGGAGTGACCCCTGACCGAAATGCGTGGTGGATCTTTCATTGATGTTTTACACATGCAGAGAGAAAAGTTTTAAAATGTGACAACTGCTACTATTTAACTCCTCCTACTAAATAAAAAAAGATTGCTTTAGTTTTCAATCCCCGCTTCTTTTCTCTTTTATTTTGGGGGTTTTTTGAGTCTTCCCCATCTTTCCTTCCTAGATAAAAAGGGGAAAATGAGAAAGTAAAAGCTCAGCCTTCCCAACACTTCAACTTTTTCTAAACTGCTCTGAGGAACCATTTCTTCCAGGCAGGCCCCAGGTAGCCTTTGAAATGTTTCAAAAACTCATTGTCTGTAGATCCCTAATTCCATATTTCCAGCAACAAAGGTGTGAGCTGGTTTTAAATAAAGCTGAGCCTGCAGCAACTCCCAATAAATTTCACATCCCTGCAAAAGTCCCGTTGTTGGGAACAGTTTTCATCCTTTCATTTGCAAGTTGCCTTCATTACTCCCTTCCTTTACCTCACGGAAAGGCTGCTGGTGACATCTCCCATGTACCAGGTGCAGAACCATAAACTCAGAGTAACTCCACTAAATTTAATGTGCTTAGCATAGCTACTCTGGATTTGCCTTGCTGCAAATGAGATCAGAGCCCTCCCAGCCACAGGAGCCAGGAGGAGGTCAAATGCTTTCCATGCATTACCTCCCTGTCAGCATGCTAATGCTGTGCAACTCTCCAGGGCTTTTCCCCAGGCACCACAGTTCCAGGAATGGCACTAAAAGCACTGTGAGGATGCAAGGCAGAGCTCACACCAGAGCAGGAGCATGGCTGGGAAGCTTCCAGCTTCAACAAACTGATGCCTGGAACAGAGGCTAGACAGAGTTAAAGGAATAAAGTAGGGATTTATTAAAATGACTTTAAGGATACACCTTGGGTAGGGCAAGAGCCTGCCCAGGGCTCCACCCAAGATGGACAGTGGGTCATAAGTTTTCACACTGTTATAAGTTTTGGTCCATTCCCATACTGGGGTTAATTGTCCAATTACAGCTTCAGGTTATGAAGTCCCATCCTCCTGATGCCTTAAGTTTGAGCTTTCATGTATTTCAGGTTCTGTGCTGCCCAGGAGTGCAGTTCTGAGCTCACAGGCAGTGTCACTCAGCTCTGCACAGAGCAGGGACACAAAACAAATCCTTTTCCTGCTGCACACCAAGGACAACTTTCAGCCCCAAAAGCACAAACAAGGATGGACTGAAAGGAGAAAACAAGAAGGATGGGACTTCATAACCTGAAGCTGGAATTGGACAGTTAAACCCCAATATGGAAATGGCCCCAAACTTATAAAAGTGTGAGACCTCATGAGCATTTGTCCATTTTGTGACTATTTTGGGTCCACCTTGGGTGTAACCCTGGTCAGGCTCTTGTCCTGCCCAAGGTTTGTCCTTTAAGGCCTTTTAATAAAATACCTACTTTATTCTCTTAGCTCTGTCCAGTCTGTGTTCCAGGTCAACCTTCCCAAGGCATGACTCCCAGTTTGCTTTCCTCAATTTGCTGGTTTTTTGCACTTTTTGGGCCTGAAGCTGCAACTGTTTTCCTTGGTTTTTGGGCTGGAAAAGATTATTTTGTCTACCTAACTGTGACAACTTCCTAACACTTTATATGAAATTCAGAGTTACATACCAATGCAGTACAGAATCTGGAAAATATGAGAGCTAAAACTTAAGGCATCATTACCTTATCTTTGTGAGCTGAGAGAGGAAAAGATGCAGCAGCATCCAAAGGATGGCAACAAACCCATTCTTGCTGATGCCACCACCACAGAATCATGGAATATTTGGGTTGGAAGGGATCTCAAAGATAATCTAGTAAAGCAAAACAGGGTCAAAGGTCAGTGCATCTCAGTCTATTTGTATTGGAGGCAGTGAAGGTTGTTTGCTGCAGCTCCAGCTGGTCTGAAAACGGGAGACTACACTAAAAATGATATAAAAGGCATCACAATACTTGTCTGCTTTGCCTTCTTATTAGCAAACATAGCTGTGAGGCATGATTATGGGTGCTCATCATTTCCATTGTAATTATGAGGTATTATTTGTAACACCGTCTTAAATTTGCCTCTCAGTATTTCACTGAAGAGAATCTGACTTCTGTTCACTTCATTATTGTGTTCCTGGTGTTGCAGTATAGCAGAATTGGTTTGTTTTGGCCAGTTGGGCAGACCCATTTTTTGTTGGGCAAAAGGATTGCAATGACTGCAAAAAAGAGCAAGAAGAAAAATCAAGGTTTTCAAAATTCATTAGGTCCAATATTAATTACACAGTTTGGATTAAAAAAACAAAAATCACAGATGGTTTAGCAGATGAAAGCTGCCTCTCACCTCTGGTATTCTGAACTTCCAGGACTTCACCAAAATGTGCAGTAAGATTCCTCAGGTCAGTTTTAGGACAGCTTTGCTTTTGCAGTGAATCACAGAGCTCCAGATCTCAGAGGTCCAAAACAAATACATTCTGAATTTTACCATATATCTGGCTTATTACATTCCTGAGAAAGAGTCCCAAGATACTACTGACAGTGAACTGTGGAGTGTTTCTCAGGGGCAGCATAAACATCCAATAGCACATCCTTTATTCAGGCTATTCCCCTCTTACCACTTAATGCTTGACAAGGTTCTGATAGGGTATTTGCAAAAAAACTCCAAAAACTAGTGGGTAACCATAACGAAAGGCAATCATATCTACATTTACACAAGGCACTAACTCCAATTCTGGCCTGTTCTAATCATAAATTTTCTTAATATTGGTTAAAACTTTTTATTTTGACGTGATGTAATTGCCTGTGAATATCTGCAGTACAGTATCAAGTTTTAAAGCTGCTGAATGTTTCTTAGCCTCAGTTGTTTACACAGCTTTGCCAAACTTTAATGATTTGAGATGAGATTTTACAGGTGAACAATCTGCCTTCAGCAATATTTTCTCTTTAATTTATATCTAAAATGGCCTGCCTCTTTCTTGGATGAGGATACAAAAATAACTTTTAGCTCAGTTAAACAGTTCAAGCAAAAATTTCCTTAAAAATTCTTCCCTGCCTGTTCCAATTTGGACCAGGCCTTTTATTGGGGATGTCCTTCAAAAAATATGGGTGATCCACAAGCTTTTGTAAAGTCAGGGTTTGCATGACCTCAGAAAAACCTGCTCTTGCAGAAACCTCAACTCTGGGGCATGTTCAGACCAGAGCACAGGGGTGGGGTTGGGCTGTTCCCAAGTCCAGTGACCACTGCAGTCCACACCAGCTTGGAGGATGAGGATGATGGGTGGGGTCTCCTGTTAGGAGTCATTCTGTCTGAACACACTGTCCCTCAGAAGAGCATAAAAATATAAAATCTCTGTATCCTGCTAACACTGAAGTTTTTGTGAGCCAGTCCTGCTCTGAAGGGCACCAAGATCAGGTAAAAGAGAAGTCAGTGCAAAACGTGGAGGAAAGATCCTTATGAAACCTGCATCAAATGAACCCTCCTTGCTCATGCTAATGAGAAAACCCAGGATAGGATTTCCATTGATTGAGGATGATGCCTTAAGTCTTAGCTCTCATAATTTCCAGATTCTGTGCTGCATTGGTATGTAACTCTGAACTTCATATAAAGTGTTAGCAAGTTCTCCTCACAGTTCAGTCAGGAAAAACAATTCCTTTTCGAGCCCCAGAACACCATTACAACTTCAGGCCCAGAAAGTGCAAACAACAGCAAATTGAGGAGAGCAAATTGGGAGGATGGGACTGCATAACCTGAAGATGTAATTGGACAATTAAACCCAATATGGGAATGGACCAAAACTTATAAAAGCATGAAAACCTGTGATCCACTGCCCATCTTGGGTGGAGCCATGGCCAGGCTCTTGTACTGCCCAAGGTGTATCCTTAAAGGCCTTTTAATAAATCCCTACTTTATTCCTTTAACTCTATCTAGCCTCTGTTCCAGGCAGCTTCTCCAGGCATCATGGACATGAAGTGTGGAGCTCCCAGGCTCAGCACCAGCAGCACCAAGCACAGCAGGGCCAGGACCAGGAGCTCTGATATTCTGTTCTGAAGGGATTCCTGTACCTGTCTCCCACCTGAACCCCTCAGAGGGAGATCAGCAGCCCCAAGGCCAGGCAGGGCCAGGCAGTTCCCATCAGTCAGCCCCACTGACTGCATCAGCAGTTTGGCCCCAGCCAAGTGGGAACGCCTGGCTCAGGAACACAGCTCAGCAAAGCCAAAAAGAACAGACTGACCTATTAAACCTTCTACAAACAGCACTGCAAGAGCCTTTGCTATTCCCTGAACGTTTGGCAAACCTCAAGCAAGCATTAGAATCAGGCTGGATTCTAAAGCTGACAGAACTGGGGGGGCCTCCTTTCCATCCACAAGGACCTCTCATGGTATCTGAGGCTGTGGTCACTAAAAATAAAGGAGACAGGAGGAGCTGGTGGCCTGGAAAGCAGCTGGTTTTAGGTTGCAAGGCACTGAAGCATTTTTCCTTTCTTCCTCTGCCTTCCTTCTGCTTCTTCATTCCTCAATTCCCTCTTTTCTCAACCCAAATCCCTTAATCTCAGTGCTGATAATTGTAATTACTCTAATACCTCGCCATCTGAGCAGCTCAGAAATGTCCATCTTGGGCCAGTCCCTTTTGTGGTGAGGAAGAACGAATATGAAAAGCACATGGGCTCCTCCAGAATTTTAATTTAAAACAAATATGGAGCCAGATCCAGATTAATGACATTTCCACCAAAGGCTGCCTTTTGTTGGGGGTTTCTGAATCCATGTTGCTCTTTAATCAAAGAAGGAAAATGATGATGGGAGGTGACAGTTGGAAAAGCTGATGGAGAAGGGCTGGATTTTCTCCAGGCTCTACTGTTCTGATCCACACCCAGAGCCATGGTTAACAAATCAGGGACATGATTCCCCCCTTCAGCTGCTGGACTTTGGCAAAATATTCAAGTACCATGGGTGGCCAGCACAGAAATCACTTCACAGCCTCTTCCAAGGAGAAATGGCAGACAAAAAGGCAGTTCAAAGAGTGACGGTGAGAGCAGGGGCTGTGGGGTGGGAACTTCTTTCCCAGGGCAAAGAAACCTGTTTCACAAGCAGCAGAGGGATGATGGGCCTTGGGAGGAGCTGATGAGCTCATTAATGCCTGAAGTGGGTCAAAACTTGGAAGTCTTTGCAGGGCAAGTCAGGAAGGGAATTAAAAAGCAGCGATTGCAATCTGAATTTGTACTACTCAACACCTCAAGTACACAGGACATTGGCTTTCCAGTCATGTACCCAATTAGAAATTGTAATTTTTAATTAATTTCCTTAACAGTTCTTGAAGGACCACAAATTTGTCTAACAAGACAACCCACTTACTCTACAGCCCAGCAGGCTTCTGACACTGCAAATATTCAGGGCTGGCTCTCTTCTCCTGTCTCCACAGCAGTGATCCAGAGTCCACCAAATCCACAACAGGTGAGAGAGGCTTGACTAGAAATGTCAGAGCCACAAGTGGATCTGGTTGATAGTTTTTCAGCTTCCAGACATTAGCTGACTTTCTAATTTATTTCACAGAGTGTTTTTCACAGAACTTTGCTGAGTTCTTTGCTCACCCCTACCAGATTTGGGGGGGAAAACACTCTAATTGTTCTTTAACCACCAGTAAGGCAGTAGTGAGATATGGTTTATCAATAAGAAGACTTTTAATTGAATATGTAAGTCCAGGAAGGCAGCCCCCAGTGATACCCCATACTATCCAAGCCCAGAAGTGGTTTCCACAGGTGGAAAAGCTTCACCTCCTCCAGCAGCTGCTTGTGCACATTTTTTGCCCACAGCAGTGGGGACAGGGAGCCCACAGCTCACGGGAAAGCCAGAAGCAGCTCGAGTACAAACAAATGCTCTAAGCTGAAAATCCAAAGCCTAAGAAAATCTCCAGGCCAGGATGAGAATGAGGTGACCCACTCCGGGAACAAGGTGACCTGTTTTCACCCCATTTCTGATGGTTCTCATCCTCTGAGTCCCCATGCAGCCACACTGTGAAATCCATTTGAAACATCAGAGAGAATCTGTGCATCAAACTAAAATGAATTCTTCTACACACCCAGCCCCCTTGCAGGCCAGCAAAAGGCTCCTGCTTTCTCTGCTACACCATTTCTCTGCCCTTTGGCTTGTCAGCTCACGTTCTTCACGGAAATCAAGCAAGTATTTGATTCCCATGAAAACCCAAATTGAGATGCCCGGGTTTATTTTATTCCATTTTCTTAAGCCCAAATAGAAAAATAGGCTTATACACATAAATAAAAAAATAATAACCTGCCATTTAAACCCTGTTCAGTCAATTAGCTCAGTGCCTCTCTCTGAGCTAATGCAATCGTCTTTCTTTGTTTGCTCCTATTTATGCTGCTCTTTAAAGTTCATTAAAATCACTGCTGCTATCTCACACAGAACAACTGTTCAAAACATCAGTGTCACGCAGTCGAGAAATTTATGCTTTGAAGTTCCCTCCTTTTACTCATTTTTATTCAGCTTTTTTTTCCCTCTCCTTCTCTTTTTTCTTTCTTTTTCTGTGTTTTTATCCCCCCTCCCTTAATGACTAAACCAGTTTTATGCTCTTCACAGTTATTCCAAAATCTGTTCCTCCTGACACGGGGCTGATACATCATTCCTCGCTCATAACCCTTTTTCTCATTTCCATCATCCCTCCCCTCCCTCGCTTTGGCTCTCTGCTAAGTCCATCACAGCTTTGTTTTTATATCCTCATCACTGTGTTTTATAGCCCAGTAAAACCTAGAAAGCTGCCTCAGAGAAACACACACATGCCAGCCCTTTGATGTTTGTTGTTTGTGTGGCAGCTCGCTGGGACGTGTCAGCCCTTGCACAGAGACAAAGCCCCACGGAGCCACCAGCTCTGGGAGCATCAGCAGAGCAAGGGCAGGGACAGGGGGACAGGAGGACAGCAGAACAGCCATCCCCACCTGAGATAAATCACCTTTCTGCCCCTGTTCCCCCCTCCACAGCGAATTGCTGCTGGTTTTCCAGTGGGAGAAGCTCCACGGGACAGGAGATGTTGAATTCCCCAGGGTATCACCCCCTGGGAGATCCCTGCTCCCCTGCACGGTGCCAAAAAGCAAAAGGCAACATCTCCAGCCAGGGAGAGGTGCTCAGCAGTGACAGACAGCCACAGCAGAGCCTTGGCAATGGCAGAGTCAGGCCCAGGAGCAGGTGCAGGATGCTTGTAAAAATAATGGGGATTTGGCTGTGAGCTGGCTGGAGCAGGACGAGGGACAGCTTCACTGTGCCCTAAGAATTGTGTTGGACAGTTCTGCAGGAAATCACTTCCTCATCCAGGCAGTCCTGCCCCTCCTACATCTGCAGGGAGCCATGGGACAAAGTTTCCAGTGGAATCTAGAGATTATCCCCACTGTGGCCAAGGACAACAGGTTCAGCTGCCATAAATCCATCCTAATGGAGAGGAGGGAGCCCACCCCAACTCCAAACCTTGCCCTGACTTGCAGCAGGGTCCCCTCCATGCCAGACCTAGGACAGGAGCTGCTGCCTCAAAAGCTTTTGTCCCTAAGCAGGACTCAGAGGAGTACCTGTTCTAGGGTCCATAAATAGTCTAAAATTAGTGAACATTAAAAAGAGAATTATTTTCAGAGTGGTGCTGTACCCGGCAGGTAACACTGCCTCTCCTGGGCCCTGCACAATGGTTCATAGAGGATTGAGAGGAGAAATGTGGATTGATTCTGCACGTGTCCATCAGCTCCAGATCACAGACTGCCCTGTTTTAACCAGCAGCCTACTCTCTCTCCTGCTGGTCTTCAACAGATTTTCAAGGTTTATAAAGACAAAATAACCTCTGTGGTTATTCAGGAACACATCAGTGGATCATCTTAGTTGCCTACACTCAAATTTTGTTTTGAACAAAACAGTTAAGAACACTCTTCAAGCCATACATAGGTTATATCACTCTGTAACTTTGTACCTATGCCCTTTAGAAAGTGATATTTCCCACTCCCCCAGAAGAACTGGAGGAACTCCTGCACTGAGAATGAGCAGAAGACTCTGTCGGGAGCCAGGATCGGTTTTCAGCCTGCAGCAATTAACGAGTGCTGTAGACCATCACTTAATATGCTACAAAGAGCACTGCCAAATCTCAGGATTATATCTGGAGCTTTACTCTCAGGTCCCCTGTGTCTGGAAACACGTGATTCCAAGAAAATCTCAGCTTTAATTTTTTTTTTTTTTTTTAAGTGCTCTTCTGAATTTTATGTCTGCAGAGAAAATCCCAAAAACATGAACAGTAAAGGCCATCAAAAGCAGAACAAAGAGTTCTGTATTAATGTATTTATGTTTTTTAATTTTTTCTTCTGACCAGTCTCTGGAGTTGAGGACCTGCTTCATGGTATCTTGGTGCTACAGTGACCAGTGGATGCTGGGAGTCCTCCCTTAGTAGTTTTAAAAAGAATTCTGGTCCCAAGGGCCAGCAGGTGGCTGGGACACTTTACCATCAATGTGTCACCACCATGCACAGATCACACACCACCCCATCATTGCCATGGCTTTTGAAAGATGAAAACACTATCTCCACCTCTAAACCTCGGCTAACACGAGCTGGGGAATTCTCTGATTTGTCTCAGCTAAATGCAGCAGGAATTGAACAGCTCCTGGTGCCCAGGTTCTGTCTGCAGCTCTTTCAGCTCATTCACCTCAAATCATGTTAGAATTTGAAGGGCAAAGCTCCCTTTCTGGTGAGCTAAGGAAGCTCAGGCAGACACAGGCCAGCAGTGCCACACTCAGCTCTCCCCACGAGTGGCTGTTGTCTTATTCTTCTGATGACAGCTTGGGAGCAGTAGAGAAATCTAATTTCTCAACATCAGATTTACAGCTGAAGTGGGCCCCTCTGACAAGGGAAGGCATTGTGCTTATTCAAGCTGATCAAGAACCTGAGAGCAATTTCTATGGGGAAAAAAAAAAAAGTCTTCTTTAATAGAAGGATATTGAAAGTGAACTCACAAATTGCTTTGGGTTTCAGGTGAACAAAGCACATGAAGGATTTGATTTTCAGATGCTTCCCCTTTTTTCTTTCCCCAAAACCACACTGCTTACAACAGGAATGTGGTACACAAACAACTCTAAGAGCCACAAGACACTGCCCAGACCTCTGTGCTCCTCATTTTCACACAACAGGGAAAGTTGCTAGGGTTTGATCCACTTTGTACATCTTCCAGGAAAAATTGTCTCCCACACAATGCCCAGTAAAAACTTGGTGCCACCTATTACATGAGACTTCTAAAACACAGCAAGAAGGCAGCAGAACACATCTCCAGGAGCTCACGTGGGCCAGCACAGGCAGCAGCACCCACCTCAGCAGTTTTGGAGGCCAAGGGCATCCAGAAAACCCCAGAGCACAGGGAGGGATGAGGTCAGAGCTTGCCCCCTGTACAGCACACCAAGGGTTAACAGCAGAGGGCAATCAATGCACTATCAATTTAGGCCAGTTTTTACACAGCTGATTTTTCTGCTTTGTTGAGATATTCTCCACCAGGGTCTTGACCATGAGCCTGAAGTACAGGGTGGACAAAGAGCAAGGGTTTACGGGGTGAAGAGTCCCGAGCAGGTACTGCACCCAAAAACCCTGGAGAGAAATTCTGGGTTGAAATGCCTAAACCTGCAATGGGGTGGAAAGTTTCTGCTGGGGTTGTGGTTCCCTGGGTTGGATCCTAAATGTTTACCACCCTGGTTGGAGGCCCAGGATCCAGACTCGCTGACTGTGAAGGTGCTGATGGGCATACAGAGAATTTCCAGACAGTGCAGCCCTCCTCTGATCCACTGAGCTGTGCAGCCAGCAGGGACAGACCCCACACCTCCCTCTCCTCGTGTCATTGCCCCTTGCTAGCCTTCCACAATGCTATGTGTCACCCAAATACACAGACAAAACCCAGGCTGATAGGATTGTCATCACACATCTCCAGTTGCAAAAACAGATACCAACTCCCTGTCTCCTCAGATACCAACTCCCTGCTTCCTCTCACCCTCCACTTGCCAGTGCAAGCTGAGTTCTCCTCTAGCTCCCCACTGATCCTGGCACTCACCTAGCCATGCTCAGTAACCACAGCACCAAAAACCCTTGGTGGACACTCACAGGCTCCCTCACCCCCCTGAAACTCCTCTGAAGGTCTCCCTCAGCAGCACTGCTGTCACACAAGCCCCTACTCCAGGACAGGGATGTTTGCACCCAGTAGCAACACTAAAACCAGGATTTGGGGGTGTCTAGACCAGGCAGGCCACCAGCTCAGGAGCTTCTGGTAAGGAGCCTGCACGTGAGAGCTGTGCAATGGAAAAGAAGTAATTGGAGCTAACACTGCAGAAATATCTCTGAGAATATTCATGTACTGAGCTCCTACCACGGTGCTTATGAAGCCAAAGCAGGCAGCAATCCAGACAGAGCCACTGGGGAACAGTGCAGGAATGAGCAGGCAAAGCCCCTGGCTTGCACAGGCAGGACATAAAACAGAAACACAGAATTTATCCCACTCCAGACTGGGCTGGACTGGACTTCTCCCTCTGGCTGGTGGATTAGTGGCCACTCACAATGCCTCTCACAGCAACTCTCAGCTTGTTTCCCAAGGAGTTTATTCTGTTTGCAGTTTCTCATACCTGCCAATCTCTCACAGACTTCTTCAGCTGCTCCAGGGTAAGGGCCAGGCTGAGCCATGTGCCACGAGGATTCCCAGTCTCTGTTCATCTCGTGCCCTCCTGTCATCCTGCTGTTCCTCATGGAGGCAGCACAGAGAAAACGGATGGGTTTGGATGCTCAGCTCCAGTGCTTCTTTCTGTGGGAAAGAAAATCAGTGGGAATGTTAAGAGTGGGAATTTTTTCTGCTTGAATGCAAGTTCAGATGGCGAATCAGAGCCAGCTTGTCCAGGGGACTTGTATGTGGCTACAGCCCTGCCTTGGGCATTTCCAAGGGCCCCAACTGCTCTCTGTGCAGCTTGAAAGACCTTTCAAAGTAATTTTTGAAACTTTATAACTGCTTCCAGAGTCCACACATTCCTTCTGCCTAGCATAAAACTCCAATAAGCCTTTTAAACAACAAAAACCAGCAAGAGAGCACTTAGAAGCAACCTGACAAAAACTAGAAAGCCCTTGTTCTCCAGCAACCTCAAGCCAGTTTCTGGGAAGAAGGCAGGGTATGAACACAAGGCACGGGGTCCCACAGCAGCTGTGAAGAAAGAGACTCCTGTTTCCAGCACAGCAAGGTGGTCACGTCTTTTTGGCCCTGCTGATGACAATTCCCTTGGCTCCTGAGCCCTGTTTCAGTAGACATGATGCCTTTTCCATACACAATTCACAGAATTCAGGTTGGAAGAGACCTCCAAGGTCATCGAGTCCAACCCAGCCCTGACACCTCAACTAAACCCTGGCACTGAGTGCCACATCCAGTCTTGTTTTAAACACATCCAGGGATGGTGACTCCACCACCTCCCTGGGCAGATCATTCCAGTACTTTATTATTCTTTCTGTAAAATGCTTTTACCTGATATCTAACCTATATTTCCCTTGGTGCAGCTTGAGGCTGTGTGCTCTCCTTCTGTCAGTGCTGCCAGGAGAAGGAGACCAACCCCACCTGAGCACATGCACCTCTCAGGGGGTTGTAGAGAGTGATAAGGTCACCCCTGAGTCTCTTTTTCTCCAGGCTGAACAACCTCAGGTCCCTCAGTTGTTCCTCACAGGGTTTGTGTTCCCAGCCCCTCACCAGCCTCGTGGCCTCCTCTGGATGTGCTCAAGGGTCTCAATGTCCTTCCTAAACTGAGACACCCAGAGTTGGACACAGCACTCAGTGTCCTTCCTAAACTGAGACACCCAGAGCTGGACACAGCACTCAAGGTGGGGCGCCTCACCAGTGCCCAGTACAGGGAAGAATGATCTCCCTGCTCCTGCTGGCCACGCCATTCCTGATCCAAACCAGGTGCCATTGGCCTTCTTCCCCACACTGCTGGCTCATGTTCAGCCAGCTGACTCATCCCATCTCGTTCTTCAGGCTGCCCCTCTGCCACAGACCCAGCATGACAGAAAGGATGAGCATGGCCAGAGGTTTCTCATGACAAAACCCTGCCCTCTGATACAGAGAACAGACCTAGATGTTTCATGGCAGTCCAGAGTAAAAAAGCCTCCCAAAGCTACTCAGAAAAGGAACATGAAGAGCTGCTTTTCAATGTGATTCTCCTATTTTTCCCCCCTTTCACTTTTCATGCTCTGAAGAGTGAATAACTCCAGATTTGATGGAAGAATGGAGAGAAGGACACCAGCAATGACTCACTTATTGCTGCCATTCTTTTCACTCAGTTTTCCTCCCTTTTGAACGTGGCCCTGGCTGGTTTCCCAAGCAAGGACTGAGTGAGGTGACCATTCATCCATCTCCTTTTAAATTACTTCTGTACTGCATTGAATAATTGTGCCTCCATTTTACTCCAGGGCTAAAGGTGACTAACTTAAAGGTGATTATCTTTTGTTAATAGCCTGCATTACTGAGAAGGATCTCAGAATTACCTTTGTAATCCTTCCCCACACTTTAATGTTGCTATTATTATTAATACTGCTCTTTAAAACATTTTTCTCCTGTCATGTGGAAGCACCAAGTGCTGCTTCTCAAAGAGGTGGTGGAAAGGCTGCCTGATACTATCAAGCAGAAAGAATCCAGGGCATCACACCACATTTTTCCCTTACAAGTGGTGGGGTTCAAGTCCAGTCACAAACAAGAGGCATCATTTGATCAAATTGATGCAGAATGGCTGCAACCAGGTTTCCACAGTCAATATGGATGCCACCAATCTGGGAGCAAGGAGGATTTGTACAACACATTTTATCTTTTAAATAAACCCATTTTCACCCTGCTGCCCCACTGATGGCCCTGTGGGCAGTTGCATTGGAAGCCTTTCTTTCACCTGCTCCACACTGGAATGCAATCCCAAATCAAGTGTTTGCAAGCCCAACTTCAGAGGCAGCATCAGTGACTGCAGGATTTTCTCCCCTCAGGTTTCAGAGGAGCTCATCAGCATTGCTCCAGGAGGATCTTCACCCAAGCCAGGTCACACAGGACTCCTGAAACACCCCATCAGGAAATCCCAGCACACCATGAATAATTTGTATTGGGCTTACATTTTTCATGGCCCTGACTTTCTGCAGTGTCTGCTCTAACAAATCTCACTTGCCAAGCTTTCTCCACATTGTCTGCTGAGCACTGAGCCCCAGCATTGCTTGATAGGTGTTGGTGAGCACTCAAAGAAAGGCTCTGCAAGGACTCTGTGCCCAGCACCCCTGCTTGACCATCCTTTCAGTGAAGAAATCTAAACCCTGCTTGGTGCATCTTTGGGCTTTTTCTTCTTGTCCCACCTCTTGTTCCCTGGGAGGAGATCCTCACACCCACCTGGCTCCACCTTCTCCTCAGGGAGTTGTGCAGAGCCAGAAGTTCCCCCTGAGCCTCCTTGTCTCTCGGCTGAGTGCCTTTCCCAGCTCCCTCAGCTGCTCCTCATCACATTTGTGCTTCAGCCCCTTCCCCAAGCTTTGTTGCCCTTCTTTGGACATGTTCCACCTTTGCCCAGGTGTTGGAAAAACCCAGCTCTACAGAGACAGGGCAACTGAGGGGTGTTTTTAAAGATTTTATTCCATTATCAATCTCGTAGAAGGGTGAGGCACAACAGGTGTAAAATTCAATGCCATTCTATCAGAAGCCAAACTATTTCTTTATTGCAATACCTTATAAAAGTTTTAAATAAACCTATTAGCTTTTGCCACACAATACTAATGCTAATACTTCTAACACCAATCACTGATTATTTTACCCCACATGGTCTGGCTACAATGCATCTTTCACAGTTCTAAGTCTACAAAATATCTGGTCTGTTTGCGAGGCCATTGTTTGAAACTTGTTTCAGTTCAATTTCTCTCTCAGCAATGTCTTCTCTATCCCATGGCCTTTCTCAGTCAGCACACCTTATCTCAGAGTTTGCATACAGATAGAAAAGACTATGTGAGCTTTCAGACAAGCTTTGGGAATCCTCTACAAATCCATTTCTCACATTTTCTCCACGCTGAGCCCCTTTCCCAGCTGCTCCTCATCAGACTTGTGGCTCAACCCCTTCCCCAGCTTTGCTGCCCTGCTTTGGACACATTCCAGCTTTGCCCAGGTCAGACTGGGAGATGAGGCTGTACTGAAATCACTGGAAATCTAATTTCACTGCCTGCTCTGACCTGGATCTGGGCTGGAAACCAAACTCACATGTGAGAAATACAAGAAGTTAACTCCAGAATGAAAATGTCCCCCCACCAGGCACACAGCCTGGTCCTGCCACCTCCCCTTCAGCCTTCCATGCACAAGGAGCCAGTGTGAATCTCTGCCAAATAAAAAGATTCTGTAAGCAGCATCCTGAAGGGAAAGGAGCTGAGGGAAAGAACCCCAGCCTGAAGAAAGCAAAGGCAGCAGCACTTGGCAAGGCAAAAATCACACAATCTGTGGAAAGCCCATGTGTCCCCAGCCCACGGTGGCTCTCCAGGGAAGGCAGAGCCCCACTCCAGGCTGGGAGCACCTTCCCATGCCTGATGAGTTGTGCAGTTATTTAACAACTCATCATCTGTCAGTGCTCACAGCTTTGCACATAACCAGAACTTCCTCAGTTTGCTGCACACATCGTGGCCACGGCTGCCAGCAAATAAATGGCCATGGATGATGGCCTCATTTCTGAGCAGAAATTCCACTCTGGGACTGACTAGAGAATATTTAAGATTAATCATTGCACTTGTCAGATGATTAAATCCACTCAGCACTTGGCCTCTCATCTTGTCATTCCCATTTATATTAAAATCATCGGGGCTTGCCCTGCCCATAGCACTGGGTCATTCAGCAGAGGCTGGGCTCAGGTGGATAAAGTGCTGCTATATATCTCAGGCCCAAAAATAACCTTTCAGCTTGCTTCCACTGTGAAACCTGCATTTTTGTGGCTGCAGTCAGGCCAGAGGGCTCTCCAGGATGTTTGTTTAACTGCCCAAAACAGTGAGCCAGGCAACAGAGCCAGTAACACAAAACCCCATTTCTCATACTGGTTTTCAAGTAGGGTTAAGCAAGTCAAGGGAAATGGTCTGAGAGGCAAGAGGGAAGAAAAATACACGAGAAACAACATGTAAAAATGTCTCTTTGAGAAAACAGTGCTTGGTTCTGAGAATAAAAATCTTACTAGAGTCAGAATAGTCCTTCCCTGAAGCAGAAATTTTTCCAGTATTCCCATAAAAATGAAAGCCATAAAACAGATTTTCAATTCCAAAACATACACATTTTTAACTGAAAAGCTTTCAAATGTAAATAGTTCTGTTGAGCCATGATGGTCTGGCTTTGAGTTACTACTAAAGTGTGGATGCTTTTTGAAAGCAGCAGATATATTCCACAGAAATTTGTATTTAATTAAAATACTTCTTTTATTTTTTATTCTTTTTTAATGAAAAAAAAGTTTTGGCAGGGAAGTTAGAGCAGGCTTAGCTGTGGTAAGGACATTTGAGTGTGTCTAGGACTGACTTTTCTCCTCTGACTGATATCTGTCCTTCAGCTTCAATGGGACATTGCCCTGCACAAAACTGGTTTTGACCCACAAACACCCCCACTAGCTCCAAGTTTGACACCCAAATACATTATTAGTGACAGGAAATCCTCAAGTAGTTCACTAGTTCAATTCAGCATCTACATTTTGATAAGTAGTCTAAAGCTGCAAGACCTGGAAAACAAGACTGAAAATCTCGAGAAATATTCCCTATGAATTCCCTTGAAGCTTGTAGCAAAACCACAAGAATAGCTTTTCTTCAAGGTATTTGGAAACCTCAGCTCCCAGCTGGACTGGAGAAGGGCAGAGGCAGAAGGAAATGAAAATCATCTGGGGAAATCTTCTAAGGCTGCTTAAAGCCTCGTGGAAGCCTCTGTCTGGATTTGGGTGAGAGAACAAGGCAAGGGCAGCTTCAGGAAATGAATGAGAGCAGAGGCAAAGATGCTGTTTGCATTTCAGCAGAAAGCTTCAGCAATCCCGAATTTCAAAATGGCTGAGAAAGGTGAAATTACACCAAAGACTGTCCCACCAGCAGCTGGGATGGTCTGAACTGGTGAAAGCTCTAAAGCAGCTGAATTTAGAGGTGGATAAAGAATGATACTCAGCTCTATTCCTCAGTCTCACAGCTAGTCTTTCACGTCAGCATGAAAAACATGTTCCTGTCCAAACTGAACAAATGAGCAAAACTCCCTCCAAAAGGGGTGCAAAAGGAGAGTTGAGTCTTTCCACTTAAAAAAAAACAACTCTCAAATTACTGCCTGCATGCAAATTACATGTAAAGGAGGCCTGAACTACCTAACCAAGCACTTGCCCGGCACCAGAAGTCAGATGCCCAATGTCCACATGGGATTTCTGGGAGTTTTGGCAGTTCCCACCTATGGAACCATCACTCAGGATAGAAAAAACCTACAAGGCCATCAAGGATGCCACTGACCAGCACCAACACCACCTCCAAGCCTCTAAAACCTCGTGGTTGGCTCTCCAGCAGCATGTTGGCTGAAGATAACATGAATTGTGGGTCAGATGTACAGAAAATGTTTTGATTTACAGAGTTGAATTGTGGCAAAAGTGCCTGTGTAGGTGGGAGGGAGGAAGGGGAGGGTTTCAAGGCCAGGCAGAGTGGGCTGGGGAGCAGCTGAGGGATGTGGAGGGGCTCAGCCTGCAAAAAAGGAGGTTCAAGGGGGTCCTTCTCACTCTCTATGGCTCCCTGATGGGAGGGTGGAGCCAGGTGGAGGTCAGGCTCTGCTCCAAGGGAACAAGAACAGCCCAGGCTTGACCTGTTTTAATCCACAGCTGAACCCACAGAGGAGCTGTGCCATGTGCACAGTCACTTGTTCATGGGCAGCCAGAGGTGAGAGCAGCTCCAGATCTTGCTGCACATCTCACATCAACCATCCCCACCACAGGCAAGGCAGAGGAGCAGCACCAGCACCCACGTGTCCCAACGATGATGGGAGGTCACAAACTGTCCCCAAAAAGGCTGGCAGAGACCATGGAACAATCCCAGCTCACACTGGGGCAGAGCTAACTTTGCTCCTGCACAAGACAGAGTAGAAAAATATGAAAGCCTTGCTCATAAATCACTGTCAGCCCGTGATGAGGGTTGTCCAAGCCGCAGTGAGATTAATTGCTCCAGTCGTGATTCCCTCTCCAATCCCCTTCCTGCCCTTCTCCAGAAGTTGAAGGATTTGGAAGCCATAATCCAGCAAACGTGGCTTTTCTTTTCCTTCAACCTGATGGTAGTTCATGTGGATCAGCTGCAAAAACATTTCAACCCCCTGCAAAACCTTTCAGAAACTCGTGAAGGGGCACAAGGTCTCCTGGGAAACGTGTTTAATTACGGAGGCAAAGATGTCCTGCAACACCATGACCAGCTAAGTGTAATGTGGTGGGTGCCCCTCACAAATTACTCCTGCTGCTGATTTTTGTGTTTTTCTCTGTCTAATCACCACATGCAGCCTAAAACAGATGAGTATGTAAAAAAGTGCTGTGGAAAAGCACTAAGAAAGACTCTCCTCATCAGGGCAGGAACTCACATGGGGAATGGAGAAAATACTGGAGAGTTCATCAGTAGCAAAAATCACCCCAGTATGATTGTTTTTTGACTTTAAATTAATTAATATACACCTTAAAATTCTAAAACCACATCCAGTAGTTGCAATAAAAAGAGAAGGGTTGAGATTTCACTTGTGCATAATATTCCAGTTCCTTTTGCTGCTCTCCAGAAGACAGGTAACCTGCCCTGAACTACATCTGTGACTGTCTTGAAACAATCAGTAAGAGATGAGAAACTGGAAACAACTCAAATGCATCTCAGTAAGTGAGAGAAAATCTGACCTGGTTCGACCTGAGCCCAGGTGTACATGACAAAGCTTTGAGTAGGAACTAAGGTGAGGATTTAAACTGAAGCACTGTACATTGATGTGACCCAAATGTTTGAAGTTATTGTAGTTTCAGCTATTCCCTCCCTTCCCAAACTCAGCTGTTTCCCAGTGATTTTTGCTGTGCAATGCTAGACTGCAACTAGAAACATCTTCTGATGACAGCAAAGGTGTGAAAAGTCCAGGTACAGACCAGGGTGATGGGCTTGAAGGCTTGTATGAGCTGCGCTAGCATCATCCCCCCTCCTCCTGGCAAAAGGAGGAGGCAGCAACAACTTCTCTCCCTGCAGAAAGGAGACACCAGCCCCTCAGAGCCCCAGGTTTGTGAATGATGCTTCAGGGGTCCCCTCCACTTTCCACAGCCACACAAAACTGCAGCTGGCAGGCAGACAAAACACCAAACCCAACAGAAAACACAATCCTCTCAGAGGAAAATCTTACCTTCTCAGCCAAAAAAGAGCAAACTGTGTCCCAGGGTACTTTGAGTTTAATAAGGCATGTTATTTTTAGCTTTTATAGATGAAAATGTCATTAAAAGTAAACATATTCCTGGAGGGGGGAAAAGAAAAGCTAAATTCCTTGCAGTTTGGAGTCTTTTGAAGGCCACCTCTACTTTCAAGAGAAGATGATGGGTTACAATAATAGTAGTAGCAATAATAATAATAATAATGCTAAATACATTGGGCACATTTTTCCTTTCCACACAAAGTGCTGCAACATTGCTTCCAAACAGATAACAATATAATTTCCTCCCATTAAAAAACCCATGTACTGCCACCATGTAATTGAGAACCTGGCCTTCTCCTGCCGGAGGGACCATCTGAAGCCTGGCTGAAGAGGCAGCACGTGGAATCCCAGCACTAGGCAGATGGCTCTGAACCCAGCCAGGCACAGCAATGACCAGCCCAAATCCACATTCATATTGAACTAAGTGAAAAATTCTCTATCAGCAAGGAGGTCAGCTCATTTTGGGATCAGTTTTATTTTTCCTGAGGTGTACTAGCACAGAGGATAAGTAGGAGGGTAACTTGAAATCAACCTTCATAGAAAGCTTTCATACCTCATGAAAACACCCATGAGCAACGTAGTTTGCAGAAAAAAAGTGATCTGGTGCCTGGATTTCAGTATTAGGAGCACAAAGCTGGGCTCTGACTCCATCTCTGGGCATTCAGGCTCTCTGCACCAGCAGCACTCACAATTCAGAGATGCAGCTCTTCTGTGCCAGTGGGAATCAGTCTTCTTTTATGACAGGACCTAAAGCTGGATTTAGGAACCACTCTGGGAACCACATGGTGAACGTTTTTGCTCAAGTCCTTGTCAATCTGAAAATCCTCCAACCTTCCTCGAGAAATGTACGTCAAAGCAGTAATTTAGTGACTTCATCTATGTGGATCTTGCCACCTCCTTGCTCTCCCCAGCCCCTTGCTCTGGTAAATATGGGCTCTCAGAACTCACCAAGTGAGGAATGTGGAGGTTTCTCCAGGATAAACACATCCACCTACCAAGTCAGGGGACTCTGACTCAGCTGTAGCATTAACAAAGCCCCTCTTGGACAGATGTGAAGGTGGACAAAAATCAACATTCTTCCCCAGGCCTAATCTGCTGCTGCTCTGGTGCTGATCCCAGAATCCATCTGAGCAAGATCACTGCAGTACCTCCAGTGAGGTGTAGCTGGAGGAGGGCGAGGGGCTCCAGCTCTACTTTGAATTATTATAATTATTAATTTTATTAATTTATTGATTTTCAGCTACAGGGGCTGAAACCCCACACATCCAAAAGTTTCCAGATACTTCTGCCCCTCAGCCCCTCATATCACTGAGGTCATGGGGATATCATTCAGAGTTTAATTTACTGAAGGAATAAAAATATCACCAGGAAACCTTTAAACCAAGCACACATTGCACTCTCAGCTGTTTATAATGAGAGCTCCATGATCTGTTTTCTCTTTACAACCAAACTCTCCAGGATACCCAAACAGGATAAAGCAAAGGGGAGGGCTGGGAAGAGCAGCAGTTCCAAAACTGTGCATTCAGCTCAGAACCTGCACACCCACGTGCCCAGGGAGCCTGGAAGCCTCAAGGGGTCGTTGGGTTTTTTTTCTGAAAAAGCCATGCAATGCAGTCTTGCTCAATATGAACTCAGGAAAACATCATTTCTGACAAGGGTGGGCTCTAAACCAGAGCTTTAACTCTATTAATTTTAATCTCTGCCTCTCTGGGCTCTCTTGATGAATTTATTCTGAACACCAGAATAGATTCCCAAATGTTGCCAACCAGCTCTTGTTGGAGGCCAGTGGACCTCTGCCAACCTATGCTGACTGTATTTACAAGGTTCTTTAACATATAGAATTCAGATATTTTGAGAGGTCCAAATAATAAAAAGCAGCACAAAATTAGGGAGCTGAAAAAGGGGACAATGGGCAGACAGATTTCCAAAGCCCACTCACGAGCCTTTGCTTTGGAGGAACCTGGGCCACAGTCAGAACAAAAGCAGAAGGCTTGTCCACACAGGGAAACCATTGATTTATCAGGGACACAAGTAGATGAAAATCCAGAGGATGCTTCAATAGACAAAACCCTCTGATGCTAAAAGGGAAACTGCCCTCAGCTTCTACCCACTACAGAACAGAGACATAATTTTTTTGGAAGTACTGGAATGAGTAAGGAGCAAGCAGGTCCATGTCTGTGGGACTGATGGGCACCTGTGAAAAACCCTTCCCTCCCCAGTGAGTTACCAGGCAGCCAGAAATGGCTGAGGAAAGATCCTCAAAGCACCCAGCCATGCTTCTGCTGACACTCAACTCCTTCACAAACCCCTGTCCCCACCACAGCCAAGGGAGAGACAGCTCTGCTGCTGGACAGCCTCTCCTGGCCACACAAATATGACATGAGAAATTTCAGGCTCTATCTGCCTTGCTAAATAACATGTAATGGGTAGAAACAGTTCAACTCACTATTCAGTCTCCTTTCAGTGCAGATTAATTCAAATTCTGTCTCTGAGCATCCCAGCACATCCCAAGCTTTACTCCTGTAAAGAGTGAGATCAGCATTTGCTTGATGTGGTTTCCTAGACAGGGAAAAAAATGCATTTAAAGAGTGGCATTCTATTCAAAAAGGGGTGAACAATACAACAAAATAGGTCATGTCATCTTAATTGGGAAATCATAAATTTGGGGCTGTCCCCATCCCAGCAACACAGCAAGGATCTTTGTTCCAAGCATTAGGCAAAAGCCAGCACCCTTAGCCAAAATAACTTTTCAAGCAAACTCTCATTGAATAAATCTTTCACACCGAAGGGAACATTTTTCAGTACTCTGTTTTTTAACACCATTAACTTTAACTGTCAAGCCTGACAAGTATGGAAAACTGTTTTCTTACAAAAGTTAACACAAAAAACATTTTCCACTAAAAGGAGTTTCACTCACTACACATTAGCTCTCCATTTTACCATTTAACTCTAATTGCTATTTTTCTCCATTCCAAATTTCTTTTCCTCTCCAAGGTCTGGACTTTAAAGAGTCCAAGCAGCCAGAAATCAGCACTTATTTATAGAAGTTCTGTGACATGATTATGTTGCAATGAAGTAATTATATTAAAAAGAAAGATCTGGGAATAACCATGACCCGTTAGTCACATTCATTCACAGGCTGCTATTCTTTTTTCCCCTACTGTTTCCAAACATGTTGGTGAATTCTTGAAAATATTCAGGAGTTTAAAAACATTTGGGCACTTTCAGGGCTGAATCAGAACATGAATGAACAGCCACATGAGAATAAAGTCCAAGGGCTGTGGACAGTCCCAGGGGTCACTCATCTCTCCTCACTTCACCTTCTGAATATTACATTTAGTCTTGGGTATCTCCTCCGCCAGAGGAAAGCATCAGTAGACATAAACCACATCAGTATCAGTCCCTCCTGGTGAGGGAGAGGAGCCTCTGTGGATGTGCCTCTGGTCTCCAAAGAGGAGGAGGAATCAATAAGAAGCTGAGTGAATATTAATCTGTATCCACAATGCTTTAGTAACCAATGAGACTTTCAGAAAATTCAGTTGTGGGTTCACTGATTGTTTTTTTTCTAAAATCCTCATCAAATCTGGAAAGAAACAAATAAAACTCCTGAACCCCTTCTAGATCAGCCTGTTTTTATGACCCTCCTGTTGTGCTGGACACAGGCAGCTGAGCTAGGAGCACACACAGCTCAGAGACCCTTGGAGCAATCAATGACAAAACCAGATGAGACCACTGTGATTGTGACTTCTGACCCCTTGGATAACACAGGTCACAAGACTTCCCAGAATTGATTCCTTCTAAAACTGGAGCAGAAATACCAGGAAAAGAAAAAAAATGTGTAAAAATTTCCAGTGAAACAGAGAGCTTCATATTTCTCAGTGTGCTGTTGTGAGTGGTTAATTGCCCTCACTGCTGAGTGTGGTTTATGTCTAGTCTGAGTTCCTCTACCTTTGGTTTCTCTCTGCTGGGTTTTATTGCCTTTATTTGCTGGACTAAGCTCAGCTTTTTCACTGTATTTATGTTTCTGTCCATCAGAGTGATCAAAACTGTCACCTTCCTCTGTTGGATGATGCCAAGTGTCTCCTCCAGTCTCCAGTGGGTGGAGGTGCTTCCCAATCATTTAATGAATCCTTTTTCTCAATTTTCTCCAAATGTTGATGACAACATTTTCCTTGAACTGCCAAAGCCTCAACTGGAAACTGCAGGAATCCCTTCCTCCTTATCTCAAATATTCCTGTTTTTATACCCCCAAATGTGACATTTTTCTTCTCTGTCCCACTCTCACACAGGGGTCTGTGCTTGCTGATGGTCCCACAGCTCCACACTTCTTTTTCAGTATCCACAGTTCCCTGGACATGGCTCAGCTCTACATGGGTCCTATTAAAACATGTTGCTTGTTCTCACTGAGGTTACTAACAGGAACTGAATTATTCAGCTCTGGTGATCTCTTATTTCAGTGACGTTCAGATTCTGACCTCACCACAGAGGTAGATCTGTGATAACCCCTAGGACTCCAATAGAAGCATGTCCATTCACTGATGAATTTCCATTTAAAACTGGAGAGTACAGCAGTTTCTTATCTATTTCAGTGGTGCCTAATTGGTTTTCTATTATCCCAGTCTTGTAAAAGAAGATATTTGTAGCCAAAGGCAATTCTTGCAAGGGACCACTGGGTGTTCCAGGTTGGAAAGGGCCTCAGGAGGTCACCTCCTCCAACCTGCAGGGTCAGCCATGAGATCACATCAGCATCCTCAGGCCTTCCCACAAGTTTATCATATCAGTATTATTACATTTATCAGCACAATTTGTAATCTTCCCAGAAAAAAAAATCTAATTAGACAAGAACTATATTCTATAAGCCCATGTTGATTGACACTACTTGCGTTAATCCCTTTAATTCTTCACTAATTACATGCCCTATCAGCAATTCCATTATTTTGTCTAGGATTAATGTCAGGCAGAAAAATCCGTAGTTCTGTGACCCACCTTGTTTATCCCTTAAAAAAATAATGGCACACAGCTAAAATTCTTCCACACAGATGTAACTTGCTGGTATTTATTATCTCTAATTAAGAGCTGCTATACAACCCTCATTCAATATAAAAGGTGTTTTATTGTTAAAGGACATGATCGCACAGTCTCCCTTTTTCCCTTGTAAGGAGCAGAAATATTTATTGAACTCTTCAAAATTCTGTTCAATATTACTAACAACACTATCATTTTCATGTAGCACTGAGCTATTGTAAACACAGTTATTCTGCTCAAGAAAGAGAGCTGCATTTCTATGGGGATTTCACTTTGAAAGCCATATGTTGGAGCCTTGTGCTGCAAATACTAAAAATGTGCTCGGAATTCCTAAAATTACACTTGAAAATATCCAGACACAAAAACAATTGCATCTAACATAGAAGAAATTCTATATTAGACCTCATTTTTGCAGATCAAGGGGAACTGATGACAGAATGTAAAAATATAGCAGCAGCTTAGGTACAAGAGACTGATTTGATTACATTTGTTATGTGCAAATAGAATAAAGTCCAAATGAGTAATGTATCTACTTGATGATTTCCAATGCCAGCTTAACAAAGCTGAAAATAATTACAAAGCAAAACAACTGAAAGAAAGAATTTGAGCAGAAATACGTGACTGATAATTGGGAACTGTTCAAGACCATTTTCTTGCCTACACAGAGGGACCACAGTCCCATGGAAAAGAAAGAAGGCTGAGCTGGCAAAAAGCTGCTCTGGCTTGGAGGACAAGCAAAAGCCAAATCATGAAGTAGAAAATAAATGTGAATAAAAATGTGAAATTCTTATCCATAGAAAACAAGAAATGGTAGTGGCAATGAATAGAAGTCAGCAGTAAGAAATCTCACAAAACCAATAAGGGATGCATGGGTTGAAGGAAAATAAAAATACAGGGGACAAAAGAGGAAATAAAAACCCTCACTCATGAGGGAGAAGATGCTTCCATGGCAAAGATTTCTTTGCAAAGCAAGGTTGTTGAGGAAGGTCCTTAAGAGTTAAATTCCCTGGCTGTCTCCTCCTCTTCTCCACCCACCTCCCTCCTCCCCTCTCCACCAAAGGATCCTTGTGAAAGATCTGTGCTCAGTACTCGATATGCACCAGGAGAGACTCTGGTCTGGCCTTTTTAATAAAGGGCAATTCCTTTGCATTCTCAGACGTCCCTTAAAAACCAAACTCTGATATTTCTGCTGTATTATTACTCTGCTCTGTGGATGTCTTCAGACTGAGGAAACCCATTTGCTCTGCAGGTGTGACCTGCTCCTGCACTGCTCAACAGTTTCTCCCTGGTAAGAAAAGCCCCTCTAGAGAAACTGGTACTTGGAGCCGATTAAGAGACCTCTTCCACCTTCTGTTTTGTCAGTTTTTGTTGGCAGCTGCATCCAGTCCCTGCAGTGGCTACAACAGTGCCACATAAAAGTGAAACTGGGGAAACAGTGTGTGCAGCCTCAGGAAAAAGGAGGTGCCTTGAAACTCTGCTGGCCGGACTTTTTTCCTGACCTGTGTGCCATTCCTAATGATGCACCTCATGATTCAGCTTGCACAGCACCACTAATTAACTCTGGAGGATGTAAGAGCTGCGTGGCACCGAGATAAATTTAACTCTGGAGGTGAGCAGAATCCCCAAAACAACAAGCAGAGGAAAAGGATGTTCCTGGAACCAGAAGGAAGTGGGGAGTGAATACCTGGCTCCCCAAGGTGCAACTGCTCAGCAGCACTCCTGACCACAGGGCCAGCTCTATTTAACCACAGAGGACCACCTGGAGTGAGAAAGAGCCGTTCTGTAGAGCCCAAAGGGAAGGCTCAAGCTCTTCAGCATCTTGGCCAAGATCCTCATAGATGAAAAGACTGCATTAAAGTCCTCAAACTGCTGCCTTAGAAAGTCCTTCTTGCTTTTTCAAGCAGACAGAATGAAGCAGGGTGGGAATTTAGGTCCACATTAAGTTTAAATGCAGGGCTTGGAATGAGGGGACTTGTTTGGATTTAGATTCACAGATTATTATCTCTTCAGATTTGATAGCCTGACCTCCTGCACCATCCAGGTCATGCAATTGCATTTTAAAAAAAAAACCTGTATTGAGCCCCCTAACTTCTGTTTGAGCTATGGAGTATTTCTGAGGAAGACATGCATTCTTGATTTGAAAAGACCAAACCATGGAGAATCCATCACATACCCTGATAAACTGTTCCAGAGTTTAATTATGCTTACTGTTAAAAATTTGTACCTTATTTCCAATTTGAATTTGTCTGGCTTCAGTTTCCAGCCATTGGACCTTGTCATGCCTTTGAGAGCTCAATTAAAGAACACTAAAGCATCAGATACCATTTCCATCTGTCGGTGCTTAAACACAGAAACCTCAGTAGCTGATTCTCATGAGGTTTTTGGCAGGATCTGGACTACCAGCAGTAACTTGTCTGTCTTCAGAACTGACTAGGAAGCCAAGTAAAAATGGTGAATTAAATTGGTTTTCCATAATTAGCTGGTAAATACATAGATCTGATTAGAAAAATCTCAAACGAATCTTGATTTTATCCAAATTCACTCTTTTCTCCACTGAAATGTTTCACTGGGAGAGCTCAGCTTCGAAGGATGGCATTGAAGGCTTCATTGCACCCTGGGAGCTGAGTGTGTCATGGAGCCCAGACCCCTGTGGCATTCACACTGGGAATGTGAGATAGCAGGACACGTGGTGTGGCTGAAACTGCACAGAGTGATGGAAAAATGAAACTGCAGATCCACTGGGAGCTGGATCACAACTGAAACAATCATCTCTGCTGTGAGTGCAGTGGAAGTGAACCCAGAATCCCAGAATGGTTTGAGTTGGACGGGACCCTAAAGATCATCTCGTTCCACCCTGGCATATTCCACTATCCCAGGTTGCTCCAAGCCCTATCCAACCTGGCCTTGGACACTTCCAGGGGTCCAGAGGCAGCCACAGCTTCTCTGGGCACCCTGTGCCAGGGCATCACCTTCCCCAGAGGGAAGGATTTCTGTCTAACATCTAAATCTCTAATCTAAATTAGCATCTCTAGTCTAAATCTCTTTTCATTTAAAACTGTTCCCCCTTTCCCTATCACTAGCTGCTCTCTTCCATCCCCAACAGCTCTGGAAATTAACCCAAACTCATCCTGCAAGAGTGTTAGAAGGTTGTCCTTCTCCCACCTCCCTCTCCCATGGAGCAAGTTTTTGACAAGCAACTGGCAAAATAACTCACATGTTCAAACAAATATTGAATGCCCTCACCCCCAGTGCAATGGGACAGGCACTCTCCTTAGCAGCTGTCTGTCAGCAAATGGTGATGTTTTCTCTCTCTAAAGAGCCACAAACAACTTTTAGACAACAAAAGCAAGCATGGAGTGAGAGCCAGGCACGACTCACCCATCCAGGCTGCCTGGATTTGAAGGCATGGTGCAGCCAGTGCCTGCTGCTGGGAGAACTTTAGATGGATGGCTGGGAAAATGGGGACTTGTGATGGAACCAGACTCTCAATCTCATTTCTGGAGCTGCCACCACAACTCCTGCATGCCAGAGGTTTCTCCTTTGCTGCTCCAACACGCTGCTCACGAGGCAGCTGCTGGGATGAACTATGCCTCCTGCAGAATGGAGCTTGCCTGCTTGGGGCAGTGGTACCATATTCTGAATTAATCTGCCATGTGACAGGCAGACAGAGCTCTTGAATATGCCCAGAGCCCAGTGAACTTGGCTGTCTATCACCAGGGCTATTTCCTCTATGCAGGCAGCCTCCATCATGATCAGGGAAAAAAGGAACCAAGTTTATATGCTAGACAAATATGTATTTGCCAGCCTGTCAGTAAATTATTACTTCAACCTGAGCTATTACTTTCCCCACTGCTTTTCTTATTTAGCCTGAAAGCACAAGATACAATCACAAAGAACAGGACTCTCAGGTGAGACTGCATGCAAAACCTCACAGCTGGATGGAACTGGATAAATATTGCAGCAAATACTCAAGGTGTGCTCAATTCAGCCACAGACACATGTTGTCATGGTAAGTACTCAGAAAATGAAAACAGGTTACAGAGGTCTATTCTCTCCTACAAAGCACTGAATACTCACCTGAGGGAGACTGATTCCTGTGTCTGACATTTGCTTCTCTAAGGCCAGATCCAAAAACGCTGCAGGGAAGAGACTCAGGCAGGAGCTCAGAGGCATTTCAGAGGATGATAATTCATTAAGGATCCTCTGCAAAACCAGAGACGTATCTGGAAGTGGAAAAGACCTCACAAGTTCCCTCTGGCCACCTCAGGATTGATCCCAAACCTTCATCTGTCCACAGAAAGGAAACCCTACAAAAGGCACCTCTGTGAACCAAGGGATCCCAAATCCCTCTGGGACAGCCCAGCCCTCCTTTGCTACTGCAAGCTGGTCAGATCTTTCAGAGTCAGATTTTCATGGACAAGAAATCAGACAGCAGGAGGTCAGGCTCTTTTCCCACATTCTTCAGGTCATCTGTCCCATAGATTCCTGGTTTTGACTCTATAACCCTGTAACCTTGGCCAACCTTATCTTTCTAATATCAGGAGGAAATAGTGATAGTTTTTATTTATCATCTACCTGTCTTAGATTTATTGTACCCAGAAGGATGACTGTGTTTTCTATTAAGAAGTATCTTTATTTTACCATATCACTAAAAGAGAGAAGTATGCGGGTCCTGAAAACTGTTCAACCCAACCACCTCACACTTAATATTTCTCTTTGCTAAAAAAAATGGCAGGAGTTACTAAGGTCCTAAATTAGCAAAAAACTCCTAAGTATAAATGCAGCTTAAAAATACATGCTTAATTTCCATTTAGATCATGGGAAATTACAGCCCAATCCCAGCAGGCACCTCCAGTTTTTTATATATACATTTATAGATATATAATTACAGGTTAGTGGAATAAGTATGCCTCAAAGCACGTGCCTGAATACGTTGCTGAATCCAAGCTCCAACACCCTCCACACCAACCCTGCAGCAAAACACGACAGCCTTATTGGAAACACCATTAGCAGCAAGCTTGTCCCAATAAAATGCAATTTTAATGCCAGGACACATCCTGTGTCATCTCACCCAACCAAAGCAGCAGCGGCTGCTGCATGACAAGACCTGCCTTTGATCTTGCCTTTACACAGAACACCAGCTCATAAACAAGTTAGGAAACACATTTAACCAACAACCCACGAGTTACTTTCAACAACCTCACCGATGTCAGCACATGTGATAAAATTAGCCCGTTGGAGTCTGCGATTTTGGCGTGATTATCTGCTAATTATGCTCTGTAAGCTGAGAGGGGTGGGCTCAGCAGCTCGCCGGGGGCTGCTGGCTGCTTGTCTTCCCACTAAATTTGCTCACAAGGCGTCTAAAAATAACTTTATAGACAAATCTTGCTCTCTGGAGGGAGAGGCAAAACAAAAGAGCGTAGACAGCTTAACCTCTTCATGCCCAAATAGCCACACGCGGAGTGAGGTGAGCAACACCCACATTGGCAGAATGGAATCCTTTGGCAGCTTCACATCAAGGACCCAAGGCCTAAACCCTGCTGTTTTTCTCATTTCCTCCAAATTTAATTTCCTACATCCTCACATCTGTATCCTCCCCCTGTCCCTAGAGTATCCCACTTGTGGTCATTGCCTCTGTTCCACGATGCCTTCAACCCCACCTGGAGCTTTAGGGCTCTGCTACAACATACCTTTGAGCTGAGAATGCCCTGGTTTCCTGCCCAGAGGTGACAGGGTGTCCTCTCCTGATGGCAGCATAGGTTCTATGCTCATGCAGGCTTGCCCAGCAGCTTTCCCATTTCCAACCTTCTCTGCTCTGCTTCTACTCCCCCAGCATCAGCTGCTGACTTACACCCAACTCTTATTTTATGCACATCCACCCCAATTCTTTTCAGTAATCTCTGTCCTGGAGTACACAGGGGAAAATATGATGATGTTTATTGTCACAGGCATATGACACACAATCATTTTCTCTGGCTCTCCTGATGGAGTAAATCTATCAGAAGACTGAAATAAGCTAAGTGGATGAAACACAAGCAAAAATTTATCCACTAAGCAATTCTATTAGGTTACAGACCAAAGGAGGTTATTGATTCCAAGAGCACAGCATGAGGGACTAAATACTTATGAGCATCAAAGCCCCACTGCAGTCAATTACTGCTCACAGCCAGTGGCTGGAGCTCCACATCAGGAAAGGATGTGTTGTTCCAACAGCAGTGATTTGGTGGAAAATGTGCTGTTAGTGCTAAATGTGATAGAGCAAATATAAGGAGTGGAGACAAACGATTATACAGGGGATGTTTAAGCTCCTCAACAAACTAATTATGCTGCTGGTGAAAAGCAAGACAGGAAGGAGCACAGAAATTCAAATACAGGCTGCTCACAGCACCGGCCTTTATACAAAGATCAAATTCCCACTTTTTAACACAAAATTCATAAGAGACCAAGCTTATTCACTTCTTTGTCATGTTCTTCATTGCAAGGTCATTTCCATATTCAGCCTGATGAATTTTTATTTTAGTCCAACAGCAGCCAGCAACATTACCAGCTGTTAGGGTTGAAGTCTCCCTGACACAGCAGGTGGGTGACATCGACAAACAATCTACACAGGTAAAAGCAGAATTACAAGGAGCAAAATACTGTCAGCTTCCAAAAAATAGGAGCCACTCTAGAGAAGAAGTGTTAGAGGCAAACACTGGAGCTAAACCTCAATGAGGATCCTAAACGTTAAAAATTCCTTCATACTGCCATGCAGACAAGATGTGTTTCTTTAAAGCCTTCATTTTTGGAAGTTGCTGAAAAGGAAATGAAGACATTTCCACATCTTGTTCCCCTCTTCTGTCTTTTAAGCCAGAATGAAGACATGAGCCAGGCCTATTATGTATTAAACCAAAAAAACACACTTACAAATCTCCTGATGTTTGCCCATCATTATGTTTCCACTCCTAGATAAGGCTAAGCTCCAAAAGAACCTCAGTTCTGCTGAGGGAAATGCACAATATTGCTAGCAGAATTGAAGGACTGCTTCCCTTTTTCCTCAATAATCCCCCCTCTCTGTACAGCTCCTCTGTGGATAGATTAAATTATTTTTTAAAGCCAATTTTTCTTCCAATAGTGTCACCACTGTTTTCCACTAGAAGCAAACACACATAAACATGATTTCAAGCTGATTTAACAAATCCCCCTGTTCTCCAATCCCATTATTCCTCAGCCAGGCTGGCTAACATCAGCTTCCAGGAGTCACAAGAAGTTGTCCCCTCCCCACAGTGTGGGACCCACCGGTGGCTTTGTTTTCAAAGTGTGTGGTTTGTATTCTTTTTAATCCTCAACTGCTAAAAATGAATTGAGGAACTAGGACAGCTGCTGGAGGCTGTGGTGAGATGGTGATTTAGAAGGGTTTATGAAGCCAAGCACCCTGCCTTTTACAGAAAACATTGTATTCCACAGAGGCATTCTAAAATAATAGGCTAGGATACGATACAGATCTAATATTTTCTCATGTAAATTGCTTTCTTCACCCTTTCTTTATTCTGTTGGCTGATGCCAAGGATTAAAAGCGCCGGCATGTGGAAATCATGCAGACAAACCCTCAATAAACCATTTTCACCCAACCTGCAGATCATCAGGCCTTGTTCTGTGAGCTGAGAGACAGAAACCAGTGGGTGCTCTGTGACCTGAGCTGTTTGCAGCAGAAAATGTCACAAAGAAAGAGCCAGCTTCTATGACTGATATGGGATTATTGGTATTCAGTTCTCTCCCAGCCAGCTGGTTTGGAGCAGGGGTGAGGGCTGCTGTGTGTGGACAGTCCAGGGTGGACACTCAGAGCCACACTGAGCCAGTCTCTGTCCTCCTGGACACTTTCCTGCCCAGCTCCAGGCTGTGGGAATGCATTTTCATCTCCAGACAGGGGAGCAGGGACACAATTCATGCTATCACACACATCTTGCACAGCTGGACACAACACAGATCTTCCCCAGGAGCCTGAACAGGAGACAATTCTCTGCGCAAACACCCTACTGGAAAAGGAAAACCCCTGGTGCACACAGGGGAGATGGACTTCTCAACTGCAGCTCCCCCAGCCCTGCAGAGCCTTCTCTTTGCACCCTGCTGCCCAGCAAAATTCCAGCAGACACATTTCTGTGCCATGCCAAGAGAAGGAGAGGACAAGGCACCATCACATCTCTGCTCTCTTGCTTGCAGGTTTTGCAGTGGCCAGCACCTACCAAGTCTCTCCTTCAACAAAAAAAACCAAAAAACCCAAACAAACAAACAAAAAAACCCCACACCCCAAAGGCTTATAAACCAGGATTATAAAGGCTTTGTGGGGTACAAAACCCATCAGGTCACCAGTTTTTTAAAACCACCTGTTTTCTGCCCAGTGGAGGGGTGTGAGTGCTGAATCACAGACATGGCAAATTAGAGAAACAACACATTTTGTTGAGAGCAAAATGTTTAATCTGAGTGCTCGATCAGAACCAGCCCAGGTTTAACTGAAGGTTTGCCATGATCTAGGCAGGATTCCCACACTCTTCAAGAAGCTCAAGATTTAGAGCAAAGCTATCCTGCAGGGGCTGGATGTTCTGTTCCCACAGTATGAAATATCCTGAGGTCTGAGTAAGACCCACCAAGGATTTGCTGAAATCCAGGACACCACCAGTCACACCTGAGGCTGCCCATGATGCTCATGCCAGACCTAAGGGTGCCCGGCAGCCACTGAAACTGAATTTGTCACAGCCTGTTGCTATCAGAAAGGTCACTCTTCCCAAGAACCTGCAAGGTTCAAGATTAATTTTGCACCATAAATACTTTGTTCACACGTTCAGAATAGATCAAATGAAATAGAAACTGAGTATTTAAGGAACTCTATAACAATTCTTCCCATGGGAGAGTGGGAGATCAGGATAAAGGAGACAATTTGTACAGTCCTTCATTAACCCCCTAACGTGGTTCTGGGTCCCAGCTGGTTTGATACCACCCCTTTCCACATCAGCACGTGTTTCCTGCCACAGCCTGGCTGAGCACAACATGCATGACACATCCTGTCATCACCAAAGCATTCCTCACCCACATTTCAGGAGTCTGCAATGTGCCAAGTCAATTGTCCTCCTGCTGGCAATTTCACAGCGTCTAGACCATGGACTGCACTTGATTTTCTCCACTGTTTCACCCAGCCATCAATATCCAAGGTCCTTCTTCCCTCAAAACGAGTGTTTCATTTTATTTGAAAAGACAACATCACCCTACTGATGGTTTGGTACCAATTCCACAGAACAATCCACTACGTGTATAAATTTGTATTTCCATTAATCAATACTTACTCATAGATGAAATGAAGGAGCAGCTGTCTGGGCACATATGTTTAGCATCAGGTCATGACTATGAGCTAAATATACCTCCCATGGCTCCCAAAACCTCAAACAAAGAGCTGCTGTTCACTTGAGATGCACAGCCAGGGTCAGGTAAATGTTATGAGTTATCCCTATCTCAAGGTTACTTACACAGAACATAAACTCCAGGATCAAGTTGCAGAGTCAGCAGCAATTGCTCACTCAAAGTCAATCACCTTCAGCAGAGACCAAGCAAAAGCAGAGGCCTTTGGGTCTGCCCAGCTTCCAGGAGTGAACTCTGCTGTTATCAGCTTTCCTTCTCCTGGGAGTCTCCTTAGATGTCAGGGCTGCTACTGCCAGCCCGGTGCAGCAGATCCCAAACAGCATCACTCTTAACATTCCTTGGCATATTTTGGAGCAACTTCAAATTCAGCAAAGCAGGAGAAGGCAGGTGATGTTTGGATGAGAGGTGTCAGAGGGTCTGACTGCCCAGACATGGAGCAAGCTGTTATTTCACCCCACTGTCCAAGGGGCACAAGGACCACAGTCCACAGGACTGCTCTGGGACACTCATTTAAAACCCAGCATGCCACAAGGTGTGCTCAGCTCACCCTTCATCCCAAAAGCTGGGTAATAAAGAATGATGCTGTCTTTCTGAAGGACAGCCAGGAAACCCAACAGACCAAACTGTCTGCGATTTTCACATGTGTTTAAGAAATTAATAATACTAAGAAAATAATAACAAACCTAATAATCAGGTAGAATAAAAGGATAAAAGACATGAAGCACTGTTATGCCTTATATCTGTGCACTCAGTGAGGCAAATACTGAGACTTCAACTTGCAAGTCCATTTTTCAAACACAAGCCTTCCCCTTAGGAATATCCACCAAGATCTTGCTTACTTTAAAACATTTCTTCTGAAGTAGAGGCTTGAATGCACTGTCCAGGTTCACAGTTCAAGCATCTGATGGGCTGCTCAATATTTTGAAGATAATAATCCATCTTAAAACTAAAAAGCCAAACTGCTCATGCCCTCACAAGAGGAAAAAAGCACACATTTGGAAGAAGCCCCATTCCCATCTGCCTGCAGACTGCTCTTAGCAGCATGAAGCCTTGGTGAATTCCTAGGGCTCAGGTCTGCATTACTTGCTTTGAAACTCTTCTAGCAAAGCTTTAAATAAATACCAAGTGTTGTTGTATGACTGGCACAGATTCCCCAGAGAGGTTGTGGGCATCCTGGGAACAGCCAAGACCAGGGAGGACAAGACTGAGCAAGATGGAGACGTCCCTGCTCATTGCAAGGGAACTGGAACAAGATGACCTCTCAGGTCCCTTCCAACACAAACTGTTCTGGGATTCCATGGTACTTTCCTGTTACAGTAGCCTTCTCATTAAAGGGTAGAAATGATCCAAGACACAGACTTCTCGTTTATCACTGCATGAAAAGGGTCCTGGTTTATTCCTCTTTACTCAGCCATCCTGACTTACTTAACTTAGCCATCTTGACTCCAACTATTCACTGGCTCTGCTACAGCAAGCTCCTCCTGTAGGTTTCCCTTGCAGCCTCCGACTGCTGGCTATTTCCTGCTAAACTATAACTGCATATATTAGTTTGCAGACACTGACTGCAGGTTTTTACCCAGCTAGACTCTGACTGCAGGTTCCAGCAACACACTCTAACTGCAGACCCAGACTCACCTCTCAGCAGCAATTCTCTCTCCCCAGGATCCTTCTTCTTCATCATCATGATCCTCCTGTTCCCTCTTCCTCAAGGTTCCTCCTCCTTCATGATCCTCCATGATGATTCCCCTCACCAGCTGACCCACTCCCTTTTATCACACTTATCTTTATTGGATACAGCTGTGACTCATTAGGGGTGAGGCTGTGTTGGGTAATTAACAGAGCTGTTACTTATCAGTGACAAGGCCACCTGTATTCCCTTCTCCTACGCTTTCCCTCTGCTCTCAGCCAGGCTGTGAGATTTTTCCACATCCCCCAATTTCTGTGTCAAAGGGCAAACGTTTCAGAAACCAAAGAGAAACCTTTTCTCCCTTACTAGATTACTCTTCTTCATTTAAATAAACTCTCATCAGCTTTCATGTGGTTGTAGGACCTGCTCAACAACATCCCTGCTGCTCCAGGCACCCCCAGCTGTCCCTGACTCCCTCCCAATGTCAAGAGCAGAGAAGGGGAGCAGCTCCTGCTAATGCAGTGTTTCATCCTGTATGGAAAACAAAAGCTTGGAGCCCCTGCTCCCAATCCTGCACCTGCCAAATGCTTTTTGCCCCTGTCCTGAGGAGCACATCCCAGCAAAGGCTGGAGGAGCCTTCACCTGCCCCATGTATTGCATTTCCCTTTTATTCCATCCCTCCCTTTTTCACAATGGTAGGTGGGAAAACAGAAGAAAAATCTCATATTGACATCAGAAGGCATCAATCATCTGCTAAAAACAGATGAATAATAGAACAAAAAGGAGAAAGATAGAGACAAAAGGGTCAAGGCTGGTCCTTCAGTATGAAAATGCCTGTCCTGGTGAAATATACTGTAAATTAGTCTGAGACAAGGGAATTTGGAGCCAGCAGGACCTCCAAAGCTCACTTAATATCAACTCCAGAAACATTACACTAATGGATTTTTAAATATGATTTACAGGATGCTCTATCTGGGAGCATCGAGTGGATGGAGGGAAATGAAGAGCTGACCTGACATGAGTGATTTGGGAAGGCAGGTGCTGCCTCCCTGCTGCAGGAGGAGAGGTTGAGTGGCAAAGAAAGAGAGGAATTTTGAGGGCAGCACAACTTGAAGGTGGGTGGCCAGCCCTGCACTTTGGAAATGCCACTCCAAGTGCCCAATTTGCAAATCACAGCAGAGGGGATTTAGGCACACATTTCCCCTGGATGAACACAGTTGGAATATTTGGAAACCTGCACCCCACAGAGTTTTAATGACCTGGACCCCACACACAGCCTAACTTCAAGGGACAAAATCCCAAACTTCTTTTGGGGTGTATGAGGTTGAACCACAGACACCTCCACACAGGGATGCAATTGTGCATGTGCTTCTGTGCTCCCTGATAAAAACCCCAGCTTTTCTCCAGGACAAAACATCCCAAATATATTAAACATCTTTATCAGGATGAATCTCAAGTGGTTCAAAGGGGGAAGAAGAAGCCCATCAACAGACCCCTTTGAAAATGCCTCTGCATAGGCTGAATCCCCTCACAGGGATGGAGGAAAATCCCCTCCCAGCAGCACAGCGTGTTCCTTCATCAGCATTGGCAGAGATCTTTGGATGGAGAGCAAACAAGCTGCTACCCACGACAAGAGCCCAGCCCCTGGTGATACAGGACTTGTCAGCAGAGCAGTGCAGAGTGAGGGTGTCCAGCCCTCTGTCCCCCCATGCCAAGGACAAACCAGTGGCTCTGACTGGGGAAGGACAGACCCAGACACTTGAGCCAACACTTCAGTTTCAGTATGTCAGGAACTGCCCCCTGGCCTGAAAAACACACCTGGGAAGAAGAGGAGACTGGCAAGGGTTTGGAATTAAACACTGACCAACATAGCCAGGATGCTAGCATTCCAGTAATTTTCACCTGTCCAGACTTCTTTTTCTAATAGTTCATTTTTTAAATTAAAATGTCCTTCTAGAGAAAAAATAAATACTTGTTCAGCTTCATGTTTTGTTTCTAATCTAGGTCAATTAAGAGAGTAACCAAATAAAAGAAACACAAATAACGCCTCTATAACAATATCCTATAGCATCATCACGTGATTCTGACAATGTATTTCAAATTATTAACAACTCTTAGCAGCTCTATTCATCATCATCTTCAGTGTCAAGACACTTCAAGAGTCAAGCGAGCTTTTAATGAGCCCTCAGACTGAAAGAGGAAAGGAAATATATATCCAGTGCATAGTGCTTTAATGATCACCTAATTCCTTTTATTGTATCTCCTGTTATGATTTATGAATTAGGCAGAAAGAGTAGAGACATTTGAAAAACACTCATGTACACAATATCCAGAAGAAGACAAACTTGCATTTATATAGATTGGCTACATATGTCTGGATTTTATATATAACATTGGAGATTCGTGCTGACGTTTGTTTTTCCTTATAAGCCCAAGATGTTCTCAGTGCACAAGTCGCTATGTAATTATGGATTTGTCATATTGATTTAAACTCCTACAGCCCACGGGCTTGCCTGCTCGCCTTTGTGTTTCATACCAACACAAAGAAAACAGCTCAGAAAGGTGGTTCTTTAGCTCCAGGGGTATTAATGAGCTGTTCCTTACGGGCTCTGCCTCTCTCCCTCACTGACCTCAGCTCACACCCCCCCAGTGAAATGACTTCCATCTGTTGGCAGCACAGGGGACACGAGGTGCTGGACGTTTCACAAATGCAGGTGACCCCTCTGACCCTCTCGGTGTAAGCACTTAAAACTTGCTCTCACTTTTTATTTACCCTGCAGTCATATCCCATGAATAAAGAGGAACAATTTCCTTTCTGCGGCAGTGACTACCCTGGGTGAGGTGGATATTCCCTGCAGATGCCTCTTGCAGGGTTTAAGGAGTGATTGGTGATTTCTCAGTGTCCTTCTGGAGACCCTGCAAAGAGCCTGGAGCTGCAGTGCGGCACCACACTGGGCTCTGTGTAACACCAGGGCTCAGGAATCCATCACAGGGAATGAAACAAAGAGCCAAAGCCTCAGCTCGACACACATCTGAAATAAAACCTTCCCTTTGTAAAGAGTAACAGAGGCTGAGGCTTTGTGGATGTGCTGGAACACAGAGAATTGGTGTTACACCTTGCAGGGCAGGGAGAAGCACAGGGATGTTTGTGCTGTGGGCAGCACTTGTCCACAAAGCTGATCCCTCAGCCAGGAAATCTGCCCCTGTGTCCTCATGGCTTGGGGAGAGCAAAAGCAGGAGAATGGACACCCCTAAGATGCCTCTGGAGAGACTTTCCCCAACAAACTGTGGTTCCCAAAACCTACAGACAAACCAAGCATACCCAGCACCTGCACAAGCTCCTTCAACCACTCACATCCAGTGTCACCCCAGCCTTCACGTGGGGACAGGGTGTAATCTCTTTCCAGCATTGGCAGGGGTGACACAAAATATCTGGGGCTTGTTTTGGATGTTCCCTGTCCTGGACTGGCAGGGGTTAGTGCTCACATGGGGATGGGAAGAGGAGAAGGGACCCCAAGCCCACGGCCACCCTCAGCAGCAGCTGCTGAGGGAACATGCAAAGAAAAACACCTCAGATTCCACACACAGAAAGTGCTCCACTGCACCTTCCCCCGCCTTTGAGCCCTTGTTTCTGTGTCCTGTCCCCTCCTGGCACACCTCCGCCACTCCTGGCTTCACCTCCACAGCCATTCCAGTCATCCTGGTGCAACCTGAAGCTGAAAAATGAACACATGGACTCAAGGGACACTTGGATTTTGGAGCATGATCACGAGCACACCCAGCTCTGGGCACTGGCACAAGCCTTGGGCAGTGGCCCCAGCCTTATGAGCTGCTTTTCTGGGGCTGAAATCATGACCAAAGTCTTTCCAAAGTGCACCAAAGTGCACAACTTGCACTTTGGAAAGACTTTGGTCACCAAACATTTGGTCCCCAGAGGACAGTCAGCTCAGTTGGCCCAGTTGTTGCCTAATAACAAAAGGAAAAAAAACCCCTGTGACAGAGTTAAAGTGGTAAGATAAAAAAGCAATTCTTCAATGAAAGCTTTCAGGTGCACAAGATACAGCATTGGACACACATGATGAAGGATTTCTATAATTTTTATGAGGTTAATTAATTAGTATATCTAGCTAGTACATCCAATAGGGAATCAGTTATCTCAGTAACCCTTGGAGCGGTCCAGGGGCTTCTTTGCCCTATTTATTTGTTATGTCTTAGGTTCTGGTAGAAAATAAGATGTCCTTGTCAGGAATTCTCTTCTTTAGAATAAGACTAAACAGAATTTCAAGAATGTGTTAGTACGTGTTTGTTAAACTGTGAGGGAGGGCAGGAAAAATACCAGAAGCTACACAAATAAAAAATATACAAAAAAATCTTTAGGCATCACAGTCCTTTGTTAGAAGATCACAGGCTACAGACCTGGGTATTCAGAGTGAGCAGGTGGAAGCCAGGAAAGCCAACAAAACCCATTTCTACAACAGAATCCCAGAATTTGGGTTGGGATGGAAGAGACCTTAAAGCTGATCTCATTTCAACCTGCTGCCATGGGCACCTTCCACCAAACCATTTTATACAGATTACTGTTTGCCATTACCTTTTTAAGAGAGTTTATCCTTTCAGCTCCAATATTAATTTCCCAGTTATGAAAAACTGCTGGACAATTTCACTAACAAACACTTCTTCACATCACTGAAGTACTTGTTGACCACCTGCCATCAGCTGCTGTCAGAGGGACACAAAACCTTCATGATGACCAAAGGGACTGGAATTCCTCCAGGGCAGATTGTGGTATTCTCCCACAGGCTGGATTCTCCCCAAGTGATGCCAGATGATAAATGAAATTGCCTCTCATTCCCAACATCCAACAAATTGAACCCAATTTTTACATTTCTACATAAGCTACATGTCTGTCATGTTTTTCCAGTGGCCTGGAGGTAACAGCAAATGTCCTTTCATCTTTACCTTCCAAATGCCAGCTCCAGCAGAAGGGTCTAGAATGGTTTGTTCCTTTCCCACCAAGCACTATAACTCCTCCAAAATTCAGTCCAGCACCTTCATAAGTGAAGCTGTGCTCTTCTTATCAGGATGAACCTGCCCACCACCAAAATTTGTTATAGCTTCAAGCCTAAAGGAACACTTTGAAGTGCTTTATGTGGGTCATTTTTATCTGTGACCTGCTCTGGTACCTGGCAATGAGGGAGACATTTCCCACTGCTTCCATTCCTTCTGTTTTACCAGGTGTTTTTTCACAGCTCTCAGATTCCTCACTGCAAATATTCCCTGAAAGCAGTAAAATATAAACAAAAATATGGACTTTACTGATTGTGCAGGAATCAAACACCACCTGAAACATCCCTGAAGCAATAGGTGCACCTAGAAAACCCACCCCAAAATGGAGCTTTTTGAGACAGACACATCAGCTGGATGGAGTTTGGGCATGATCCCTTGGAAAGCACCAAGGAAAATCAGTAGGACTGTTCAAAGTGATCAGTTATCCTGGCATTGCTCTCACGTGAAAAATCTGGGAAGATATATTGATGCCTGGTAATCAGCCAATTCAATGAAATTCTGTTCAAGGGAAGAGGCACATGAAATGTTGTAACATCACAGCATCCCTCTGATGGTCAAGCATAATTCAAGACATGTGAAGTAAATGATAGAAGCAAAATTAATGCCACCATCAGCTGGTTCCTGAGATGAAAAAGACACCTATGGGGAAATTAAAACCATCCTTCACATCACTGACAAAACAGTTTCAGCAGCCATTGGTTGTGCTTTTTACAGGCTGCTCAAAGTATCCAGTACATCCCTCTCTGTCATTAGATAAAGGAACTCCAGAGCATCTCACCAAATTCACTGTGATTTTATCACAAACAGGAACCCATCCCCAGGAGGAGCAGCAGTGAACAAGTGGGTTTGTGTGGGTAGAAGTGACACACACATTCTGCCACCAAGCCTCTGCAGCGTGTACAGCAAATTTATCCTACAGCAACCCTGGATAAAGTGGAAGCAGCTGGTGATTGCCCTGGCAGACACCTATTAACCTACATCACACACAGCAATGACAGCCATAGCTCATTGCTACAACCCTCAGGAGTAGCAGTGTTAGTGTCCAAAAAAAAAGAGAGAAAAAAAAAGGCTCTTGATGAGTATGGGCTACCCTCAAGCGTGGTGAAAACAGGTCTGTGTGCATGTGGAGGCAAGCTGTCAATATATTAAAGGAACTGATGACTTTGATTAAATGAGACCACAGATACCAGACCAAAGAGGCAGTTCCTAAAAAATCCAGAGATCATTAGGAACAGCTTCCATAGCTGTGGCCTCCCTCCTGAAAATGTGGAATAACTATGGAGCCTTGAAATATTTAAGGGTTTGATGAAAAGTTTAATTTTTTCCTTAGCAATTTAGGGATATGAATCATGGGGAAAGAATGCTGCTGACGGGGAGAAAAAACTGAAGCCTTAGTGATGTGGTCCTGACATATCTTTTAGATTGAAAGGAAGATGAATGCTGATGCTGGAAATATTACTGGAGAACAAGCAGACTGTGCTGTCAGAAATCAATAGATACAGACTTATGTACTTTGGTCACATCAGACACTGAGATGAAAATAAACCTCAAGAAAGTGATTACAGGGCGGAGGGGGGGAAGCAGAGGAGCACTGCAGAAGGAAATAAGCAGTGGGGAGATGGAGGGAACAGCACTGCAAGGGATGTCCACACTTGGAGAAAAGGACTGTGCTTTGCTCAGGTCCCAGAGTGCAGCACTGAGACAACCAGGAAAAGAGACAGCAGGGGCTGGGAGGGGTAGGAAGGCAGAGCAGAGAGAGCAAGCAAGCAAGGTGAGAAAAGGAAATGTTGCAATACAATCTGTGTCCACTTAAAACAAGATTTTTGGGCTTTATCCTGTGTGTGGTGGGTTGAGTGCCCACTAGAATTATTTACTCTTTTTCTGCTGTGGGATAGGATTAAGAGAAGAGCAAAACAGGTTCAAACTTTTAAGGGTATAAAGAAAGCTTTATTAACAAAACTACAAGAAAAGAAAAAATTAATAAGAATCAGAATAAAACTCTTAGAACACTTCTCCTCCCCCACAACCTTTTATTTCTTTCCCGCTGACAACATACAGAGACAAAACCTGGGACTTAGGTCAGTTGGCCACCTCTAAAATCTGCCAGAAGCTTCTCTTAGAAAATCACTTCCTTCTTCCCTTTTCACTAAATGTCAATCAATGCAAAACCAGCACACCATGTAAATTTTTTCTTTAACCCTTTCCAGAGGACCATCATAACCCTTTCCTTTTCATAACTCTGCAAGAAAGGTGGGAGGAAAACCAAAAGTTTTAATTTTGTATGAGTGGCCCTTTCCCATAGCCCTCCTACCCTACCCTACCACCACACACAAAAGGTGACCACCAGCACCTTTTGTGAGGTCTGTGAGCTGCAGAGCTGATCAGACTCTGGGGGATGTCCAGACCTGGACTGGCCTTCAAAGAAATTCCTCAAGAGTCGCTACCCCATGCACAGTCAGGGAGCAACAACACAGAGCTACACCCCTAGAGCTTTGCACTCCAAAACCTGAAAGAAAAAGCCTGAAAGGAAAAAGCCAGGAGAAACCTTCATCTTGCTAGAGAGAGCAGGTTTTGTGTGCCTGTTTGTGTCACCTGAGATGCACCACTTGGAGTGACACGTGGCACCCAAAATTGTAGCCAAGGCAAGCCAGTTCCGATGCTGTTTTACACCACAACGACACAGACTCTGAGATTTAGAAGGCTGAAAATGCCTCTTTTATTTTTGGAATGTGTTTCTTTTTTATACTGTTTTACACAGACCAATTTGATTGGTGAAACAAAGGCAAACCTCTTCAATCACATTGGTCAGACCAGAGGGACATCAAGAAGTCCCTCTTAGGTAAAGGAATGAATAACACAGCTATAGTTACAAAAGTACTTCTTCTGTCTACAGAAAATTCCTTGGGAAAAGAATTTCAGAAAACTAAAACACTTCAGGCATGGAACCTGAAGGGCTACAGAGTTCCTCCTGCTTTTCCTCCCATCCCTTCCCCTGCCCACTGCCTTCACAGTGCCCCTCCAGGTCTCTTCACCCTCCTTTGAACCCAGCTCTGGTTTTTTTCCCTGTTCAGCAGTCTCCACATCGTGCATGGCTGTGGGGGTGGAGCAGATCCCAGGCACGAGGATCTGCAGTGGGGCTGTCACAAAACCACCCCTGCACAAACAGGCAGCAGCCCCTCATATATTTTCAGAGATGAAATCTCTGACACAGGCTCTTAAAACTGTGATTTAAAAGCATGGTCAGCAGCACAAGTGGCAAAGAGGGGAACATAATCCATCTGAGGCAACTTCCACTTTCAGGAGCTGCTGCTTGGAAAGGAAAAGGAGACCATGAACCCAAATTGCATTTCCAGATCTCTGCTGCTTCCAGACCCCTGCTAGCACCAGCTTTGTGGGAAGCATCAAGTGCCCACTTGCCTAAAATCCACCCTCTGTTGGGAAGCTCTGAAGCACCAAAATATTTTGACAAGAATCCAAATCCTTTTTATGACAAAGGAAAACAAGAAGCAATTTGCAAGGCTGAGAGTGAGGAATTAGAAGATGCATGCAGAGAACACACACCTCAGGCTGACTGAGCTGATGTATCTCATGCAGAAGGTGTTTTCTGGAGCTCCCGTGGGAAGCTGGAGATTATTGATAACACTCTGTGTCTGAACCACATTTTTTTACATCAGCCACTCATTTCAGACAAGTCTGAAGAAGTTAACCCTAAAACTTGTGTAGTCAAGGTTTATTTTGCTCTTTCCCTAAGTAGGGATGAGCATTGCAAGCACCAAGAATAGCTCTAAACTCTGATAATTTCTCCAAGGTACACAGCTGAGCCCCAACACTCCTGTGCACAAAACCCAAACAGAACTGTCTCCCTGCGCTGCTGTTCAGCTCTGCAGGCTGTTTCACCCATGAAAACCATCCCAAAATGGTACTCACAATCTAATCCAACAGCAGATAATGCCTCAGACTTCACTGGGATTCATTCTCATTTCTTCTGATTGGAGTGTATGCAAATACCACCAGTTTCTTAAATCAAGAAAATAATTCAAGGTAAGACTGAGCCAAGTCCCAAGCCAGCAGGTCAGAGAGGGGATGCCTATTTCCACAGGGCCTTTGATCTTTGCTGCTTGACCTTGCTTTTGGCAACCTTGGGAGGTCAGGGGAGTTGTTTGGGGAGCCCCAGAGCCTATTGATTTCCTCACGAGGGGCAGGCCATCGGCATTGTGATGGTAATGGCAGACCCTCAAGGCTTGTTAGGTGTTCCACCCCTCTGAGATGTGCACAGGCAAGGGCACGCCTGGCTCCTTTGGAGACCAACAATCTGCCAATCAGTTCCACCCCATGAAAACTAAGGTGAATGTGAGGAGACCTCGCCACCTGTATTATAATCTGCAGCTGTATTGAAATTTTCCTGGCAGAGCTGGACATTTTAATATTTAATTTACTTGAACTAATGTGTCACAAAATTCCCATCTACACTGAAAATTCTAATGTACCTTTGGGTGGACAAAGAGACCTCCAAACTTTGATCCTTTTCATCACTGTACTTTAAAACAAGCAGCTCCTTAAAGAAGGTTAAGGAAGCAATAATAAAGACTTTTTAGTGTGCATACATGATCATTCCATACTGATGCACTTCAGCTTTAATAATATTGTATTAAATTTTATTGTAACCTCGCTGACATTTACTGCAAGGGAAAGTGCGTGAGTTTAACAGCCTTATAAAATACAGCCCAGTAATGTACCTATAAAGCATAATATTTCTATACCAATGATGAGCTATTGCAATTGCATCCAATTTAGTGGCTCATTATTAACGAGAGCAATCACCTTCTCAGTCACATGCTCTGAAGCACAGCCTGGTGTGTCGCTGCCATCTCACATTTTTTTACAAGGCAGCTGCTCCAATTTCACTCAGCAGCACAATGATCTGAAATTCTCTTCTAGTTATGAATTAGCTGCAAAACGCACCTGATGATGAGGAGGTGAGTCCTCATGCACATCACCATGACTCCAGTTTATTCAGAGGAGGGAAACTGGTTTGCACTACCTGAGATCAGGGTCATTTAAGCTGATGTGACTCCCTCCACTCCCAAAGATAGCCTTTCAATAAAAACCTCTTCTGGTACCAAATATTGGACTTTGGTGGAATTTAAGTTGGACTTTGGTGGAATTTAGCACCTCCTTTCACAAAAGCACATTTGGAAGTCCCTGCATCCACAACCACTTGGTCCTACAGGCCCTTAAAACTCTCCAGTGAGCTCTGTGGCCTGTTCCTTTTCTAACAGGAGTTCCCAGGAATTCTCAGACCATTCTGATGGGCAAAGGATCTGCTGGGATCCAGAGACCTGGCAACAAAAAGAGCTTAACTGTCCTTATAATCCCAAAAGGGGTCTCCCAGGCAAGTCCCCTAATCTTTCCCACAAGCATTGAGGACAAGGTGATGCTTGAAGTCAGAACAGTTGTTCTTATTAAAGAAAAGATGGACAAGGATACAAATTTCAACAGGCTCACTTGCCACCTCCAATAAGCATAAGTTGTCTTTTTTTCAACAACCCCCTCAAAGCTGAGCAAAACTTGATGCTTTCACTGTCAAGCTGCAGATTTGCATCATTCAAAGACCAAATCCTGGTGCTTCCTGAAGGGAACAACTTTAAGACAGGCAGAAGAGGAACTCATCCTCACCTAACACACCCACGAGCTTCATGACTATGGATCCCACACCTCCCTCAGCTGCACTGAGACAAAGCACAAGACAAAGACAACAGGACAAGACCCTACAAGATGTGAGGGGTGCCCCTGGCATGACCCAAGTTCAGAATGTCTGAGGACCTCTATCACAGGGGAAAATCCCAGTGCAGTGCAGTCCTCAGGAACAGCTGGGGATTTTCTGAGCTGTCAGGGTGACACAGCCTCAAAAGCCATCAGTTACTGCTCAGCAGGATGAGACAAACACAGCTGGTACCTGGGAGAGATTAATTCAGGGAATCATCTTGGCTGGAAGACAGGCAAAGATTTGGAGATGCTGTGTATGTGGTGTAAAGAAAATAAGTAGTTCATTTTCTTCCAGCATTAAGCTGTAATGGCTGTCAAGGGGGATTACCAATATTGTTATGCCAGTGTCAGCACATGTTGTAGAGCAGCTATATTTTGAATTTCCATACTTGCTTAATTTAATGTTCAGATAATCTGGCAAATGAAAGACGAGCCTCAAAGACTCTTCCCCCCCCTCCACCTCTCTTTAAAAAAAATCATTCTATTAAGAATGTTAAATTCTTGGGAGCAAGAGCTGGCGTACATGGAGGGCACATACTAATCTCATTTATGCTGAGATTTGCTTTCTGTTAAGCAACAGAAAAATAGCTAATCAAGCATAATTCAATAATACATCATCTGCAGATGCAAAGGCTCAGAAGATTGGTATGGAGCTTTGCCCATTTACATGAACTGATGATCTAGGCCAGGTGCAATTAATTGCAGGTGGGGTGTGGGTGCACACCTCAAAACCTCCTCTGATGGCTCCTCCTCAGCTTTGGGCTCACTGGAATCTGGGACAGCTGCCAGCACATGACTGAATAGGATCTGTGCTTCTCTTCACTGGTCTGTGGCAGCCAAGAGAGCCCACCCCCCTGGGCAGGGAGCATTGCTGCCACCGTCCCCACTGCCCAGTGCCACCAGAGGCACTCACTGCTTGAGGAAAACATCAGGGGGAGTCTGGGATCAGCTGGTGACACTGGCATGTCCCCTGCATCACGCCACAGAGCATTTCCAGACATCTCCAGAAGAACTTTATGTTCCTTGCAGGAAAGCAGGGGAGGCAGAGCAGGGCCTGCCCAGCCCCTGCTGGGTGGGTCAGGGTGCCCTTCCCCATTCCCATGCCTGCAGCCACCACCCTGCAGGAGCTCAGGAGAAGTGATCCAGCAGTTCCTGACATGGGGCATGCCACAAGGAGCCAGGTCCCTCTTGTCAACAGCCCAGACACCCTGCAAACAGAGCAGCAGGTTGGCCCTGTGCCCTGGAGCTGCTGCCAACGCCCCAGGAGGCAGCCCTGAGCCCCAGCTCTGCTCTGCTGAACTGAGGGCAACATTTCACACCCATGGCAGATCTTGCATCACACCACACTCCTTGGAGTTGTCTGCAGGAAGCAGGTTTGTTTTCTGGACAATTTTGACACTCCTTTTCTTTGTTTCATTCAGGTTCAAGCAAAAACCAAAAGTGAAATTCCTTACACCTAACAGAGCAGAGTTGTAGTCCAGGGAGAGCTGCTGGGTTACTGGAGACAGACTCCTGGAGCCCTGGGCTCCCTGACAGTGACACTGTGCCAAGAACTGACAAAGAGGTTCCTTCAAACCTCTGAAATCAAAAACATCCTCATTAAACAGTCTGTTTGGCAAGCTGGCAAATTCTATCCTCTAAATACCTTTTCAGTGTTACTATTATGCAATTTCATAGATCACACTGTCACACAATAGGGCAAAAGCCCCATATTTCAGACTAACTTACAAGAGTCCAGGTTACACCTCTTGTCAATGCTTCCTCTGACTAATATCTGATGTATAAGGGAAAAACCTTCTGGGAGGTTGGAGGGTTTGGGATGTAAAACCTAGCAATACTAACAGACAAGAGTAGCAGAGAGAGTGCTGTGCATGAGGGCCACAGGCAGACACACCAATTGAAACCCACACAAACAGCAGAGAGGCCAAGAGATATTTCTCTTTGTTCTCCAATCCCCTGTTTTGTTGTTAAGGCTCTGTGCTAATTTCCATGGAATTGCTACAGCACATTTGTAAAAACACACATGAAACGCAGCCAGCTCTGCAGTCACTGCTGTCTTGGACTATTAAGTACAATATTTAGCTCAGCCAGATGCCACCAGAAGTTCACCAAGGCCATAAAACAAGCTTGATCACGTATTTTTGAAAATGAGGATATGAACCCATTCTGGAAGAGTTTACATGTATGTTTGTGTATCTGTTTCCTTCCATCTGGCAAATTCCCCCCCAAGGCAGCGAGATGAAGCCCAAGGGAGGAAGAGTTTGTGTTCAGCCACCTCTCAGCAATACCCTTCTGAAGGAGGATTGTCATGAGGCCCCTTAGCCAGAGCACACAGACTGCTGCTAATGGCACAGGGGATTCCACAGGATGCTGCTGTTGCTTTTGCTGGCCCACAAGGGAAAACAGGGCCCTCTGCTCTCTGCTGGGTGTGCACCCCAAGGGTAGTTGGCTCCAGAGCACTGTGGAGGCAGCTCTGCAGGTTTTCAAGGTGCTACAACCCCAGTGTCCAGACACATTTCAGGCCTTTCTCTACCTTTAAGGCAGTTTGAAGGATCTCTGCAGAGGAGAGATAATGCCACGAGTTCCATCCCCCAAAAACCTGCACACAGGCAGCTGGCAGACCTGAGCACCTCAGATCTCTGCTCATTCCTGCTCTTCCAGTTACCACCACAGAGCTTCTCATACAGCTCATCCACCAGCCCGGGATTCCTGCTCATCCCTGCCCTTCCAGCTACCACTGGGGAGCTTGTGATAGATCTCATCCACCAGCCTGAGATCTCTGCTAATCCCTGCCTTTCCAGCTACCACTGGAGCTCCTGATATATCTCATCCACCAGCCTGGGATTCCTGCTCATCCCTGCCTTTCCAGCTACCCCCGAGGAGCTTGTGATAGATCTCCTCCACCAGCCTGGGATTCCTGCTCATTCCTGTTCCAGCAATCACTGCAGAGTTTCTGATACACCTCATCCACCAGCCTGAGATTCCTCCTCATCCCTGCCCTTCCAGCTACGACCACAGAACTTCCAATACATCTCATCCATCAGCCTGGGATTCCTGCTGATTCCTGCCCTTCCAGCTGCTCCTCAGAGTCCTGCAGGGGCACCAGGATCAGACTGCCCCAGGGTTTGGGAAGCAAATCCTTTCCTCCATCCATTCCCATCTCGGCCAAGAAGGCTGTCACAAGGTTCCTGGTTCTGTTTGTTGTTAATGCCATAGTTATTGTTGTTTGTTTGCCTTGTTACACATACTGCTAGTAAAGAACTGTTATTCCCGCCCTCACACCCTTGCCTGACAGCCCCCTTAATTTCAAAATTATAATCATGAACAGGGAGGGGGGTTACATCTTCCATTCCAAGGGAGGCTTCTGCCTTCCCCAGCACATATCTGCCTTTCAAACCAAGGCACACTGCCATGGCCAGCAGCTGCCTGTCCCATGGCCTGTGGGTGACCTGGACAGGGCCCAGCCCTGTGCACTCGTGTTCCTCTCACAAAACAACCAGAGTTCATTGCCAGGCCCCAAGTTTATCCACAAGGTTGGAAACCTGAGGTGCTTGGCCCTGCCCAGAGCCAGAACACATGTTTGTGGGATATACAAAGTACTTGAAATAGAGGCCACAGAGGACCCATTAGAAATTCAATATTAGCTTTGTAAAATTGCTAATAATTAGCTACAGCTCTTTTCTCCATCACAGCAGCTGGTGACATGAAAGTGATTAAGTTTCTAATGAATAGATTAGGGTTACTGAATATATTAAATAACAAGGTTTTTAATCAACTGTTTATTGATTCCAGCAAGACAGTTCTGACAGCAAAAAAACCACTGGGTAGCAGTGGAATTTATTTATGGGCTAGTGTTCTACATCAGAAATAATTAAAAATAGATTATTTTTCACCAAATCTAGAGCTTTTTTCTCTTTGAGGCAGGTCAATATGGATTAAATTAACTGCAAATAATAAATTAAGGAAGAATTGAAAGCTAAATTCGGAGCAGAGAGGTGCTCCCAGCTTGGCAGTCAATCTTTGTTTGCAGTTGTTGGGGCAGAACCAGCCACAAATTTATTGTCTGGTTCCAGCCAGGAGAGAAAAAAAGGTTGGGCATCTTGGGCAAAGGGTTTCTGAGACACTACCCTTGCTGTCCAGCCTCATGGGAAGGATCTATAAGGATCCTACCCCAAAAGCCATCTGGGGATAAAATGGTGTTAAATAACCAGAAAACAAACTTTTATTTGCACACTGGGTTCACTGGGTGCCACTGGGAGCCAGGTGAGCTCCCCTAGGAGATTCCTGGGGAGCCAAGCAACAGTCTGAAACCCTGACTCCTCTTTTAGGATTAAGACAGCAATCCCACCTGGTAGCCTGGTGTTTGGGGTGTAGCCAACAAAGCCTCATGGAAAAGCAGCTTTCACCTTGCCTGCATCCCTGATCAGGTGTCAGGGGTGTGAGTTGCAAAGAAAAGTATTATCTGGGTCAGGGGCTGTGAGTTGCAAAGCAAAGGGTCCTCAGGGGGGTCACTCCCAGCTGGAAAGACCTCTCTGGCCAGCAGGAACAGCTTCCTGCCAGGAATCTGTGACCCTGCCAGCCACATCTCAAGGCCCAGCCCTTGGAAACAAAGCTCAGGAGCAATTTCTCCCTGAGCATCAGAGACCTTCCCAGTGCAGCTCATTGATCTCCAAGGCCAAACTGGGGGAATGTGACTTCATTGCCTGAAGCTGCAATTGGAGAATTAACCCCTGATATGCAAATTGACCAAATTTATATCTGTCTGAAAAACTCGTGACCATCATCCATATTGGGTGTAGCCCCTTGGGGAGGCTTCCTCTGCCCTCAATGTACCTGAAGGCCCTGCATTAAATGTATCTGCTTTTATCCTTTTAACTTTGCCTGGCCTCTATCTCTAGGTCAGCCTGATCCAGGTTTACCTGGAGACAAGCAGCACATTCCACATTCTCTTTAAGCAATTTCCATTTCTGCTTCTGTCAGGTTCAGAGGACCACGGCTGCATCCCTTCATGCAATAGGATCCAGGATGTCCTGCAGTTTTAACTACTCACAGTGGAAACCGTAGGAAAAAGAAGAAATCTTTAGGAGCTCCAATTTTTCCATGGCTCCAAAGCACAGAACAACTTTCTTGCCAGTTTATATAGCTACCTTGGGGTCTGTTATTTTATTAAGGGGTATTTGAAGTGCTCCATGACATAAGCAAATCCATAATGTATATAGACAGAGTGCATATGCATATGGAGCCATTTACAGAGCAAATCTTTCTAGCTCTGGTAGTTTATAAGGTAGAAGACCTTTAGTCTGGCATTGAACCAAAGCCAAAAGCTTCATGTGCTCTTTAAACCACCATAACACAGAGAAGATGTTTCTTTGGAATGGAAGCAGGATTTCATGGAAGGTTTTGCTCTCAAAATGGCATCTGTCTGAAGGGTTTGGATTAGTGTGAGCAGTACCTGTAAAAAAGGTGTGCAGAGGGGCTGCTGAGGTTGTAGAAGGGCTATGATAAATCAGATTTCTGTGTTTGTCTGTGGGGAGCTGTGGAGTTACCCCTGCTGCACATGGGATGTGGGTTGGCATTTGGAGACAGAGCATGTGAAAACAGGATGGACCCACAAGGACCACAATCCTGCCATGGGAGGGCTGCAATCCCCCTTCCCCCCTGTTCTGGCTGTCTGCTAAGTCATCTTTCCCTCAAGAAAATTACCATACAGGGGAAGTAAAATGCAGATGTCTTCCCCACCAGCTCTCCTTGCACTAATGTCACAGTTTTAAAACCAATGAGATGTGATTTGCAATACTAATATCGATGCTGATACCAACACTGTAATTACACATTTGTACAATGTAATCATTAGACACAAAGATCATCTACATCCCAAAGCTCTAATGCAATTCCATCAACATTTCCCTTTATTTTCCTTTTTTTTCATTCTGCTGACTGTCAGTCCCTCAGCTCTTAAATACTGGAAGGGTGGCCCTTTGGATGAAGGGATAAATTCTGGAGCATGGCTTGCCAACAGAGATTCCCTGAGGGATCCAGGGACATCCCTGGCTTGTGCCCCAATCTCAGACACACCCTGGACAGAGGAAGCTGGAGATGTTGATTTAGAGCATCTTTTCCACACCACAAGCAAAGAGTACCCAGAGCTGATCTGCAGTCAACACCCAGGTGTGGAGAGCAGAAAAACTTCATCAGAAAAGAGAACAAACCCCAGAGGAGGAGCCAGCATCTCCTCTGTGTACCAGGAGGGCTTCAGGAACCAAGTCCCAGCTGGCACTGTAATTCCCAGCTGGCACCAGCAGCATTGTGAAATAAATGAAGGTGCCTTCGAGGCATCCTTCTCCATCCCAGCATCAGCCTGTTTTTTTTCTCTCTCAATGATACAGCTGCTTCTCTCAGCACACAGCTTCCTGAGCTGAGCAGCTCTCTGGGAGAGCAGTCTTTCCCAGAGGTGGCAGGAAAATCAGCAGGAGAGGTTTCCAAGTCTGGAAAGAGCCCTCAGCACGTTCCAGCAGGGAGCCAACCATGCTGGCACCTGGCTGCACCTTTGTGTTTAGTCCCTGAACTGTCTGGGGACCCAGGGAATGGATCTGCAGGAGATATGTGGCAGGAGGGCACACGAGACACGGAATCAGTCTCTGAGCTTGTGGGGTCACTCCTAGAAGTCATAAAGCCTAGAGCTGAGTTTAGTGGGACCAGGTCAGATATCAAAGGTGCAACCCGGGAGCCATCATGAAAACCCTCTCTGATCATTACCCCCTCTCCCTTTCTTTCATCACTACATCTGATGAGTTCCTGGAAAGTGCAAGGTCAAAAATGAGGCAGTAAATACTTCCAGGGAGACACTGCAGGACAGGAAGACCACTGAGAATAAATCCATCCTGGGCATTTCCACCATCTGGTGCAGCATTCCCTCAAACACACTCCTGGAGGGGATTATCCCGTCACCTTCAAGCTCAAATTACAATTTATATAGAAACTATAGGAAAATATCACATCAAAACTCTTCAGAGAAGGGAAGTGTCACTGGATTGCCCCAAGATAATCTCCTGCTCTGTCTTTTCCTCCCCCTGTACAGCAGCAGAAAGGTGCCAGGCACTCATCCACAGGCACATCCCACCACCAACCCACCTGGGGGCCCATCCTTGCTCCAAGGAGATGCAGCTGCACAGAGCCATGAGGAGTGCTCGAGGCTGCCCTTATTGCACCTCGTCTGCATGAATCCCTGAGAGCCCCTGGGGATCTGAGACTTGTCAGCATTTCCCAGCTCACATTTCCTACTGGAAATCCCTCCAGCAGGCTGGAGATGCTGTCATAGGTACTCTTTAGCGAGCTAATTAAATCCACATGTAATTTTCATAAAGATAACTGGCACGTGAGGACTCTGAGATGTGCATTTGGGCTTTTGCAGTTTGTATCTCATGGCGTGACAGCTGCAGGGATGGCAGCAGGCAGCATTTTACGCCACCTCAGGTGTGTCACCTTCCCTCCCACATGAACAGTCCTGCCTGCCTGGAAAGCTGGTTTAACATGGCACAAAGGAGCCCACTGACCCCTTACCACTCCCACCCACAGCTGGAGTTGTGACCATTCTAAATACTTTTATAATCTGCAAAATCTGTCACTTCACCCTACATTTTGGTCACAGGGAGGTCCATGGATGACAATTCTCCAGCAAGAAAACTGACCATTTGTTCTTTAGCCAGATCAAGCCCAGGGCAGGACATGGCTTCATCTCCCAACCTAACTTAGTGTAAATAACCTTTGATGAGAGCACTCGAGTGAAGATTTTTGTAAATCCAAGTAGATTCTGCAGTTTGGATTGAGCTTGTTTGCCAAAAATATGAATTCTATGCAATCAACTAAAGCATATTTTCCACAGGTTGAGCATGAATGTGCCTTGGTGGAAGGAAAGCCAAACCCACCACATGGATCTTTACATCCAAGGCCCATGGATCAGGCCAAGGTATGATTTTAGAGGAGACCCTCTGATTTTCTGTAGAAGCTTCTCGATGTGTGAGCACATATCCAGACAACCACATTTGGGATGGGATGTCATCTGGAAACCATCACAAAGCACAGACTTGCCCATGGGATTTCCTGCACTTCCTGCCTGACGTGGGAACAGCCTGTTCCTCATCCTTGGGCTGCTCCTGCTCCTCCACACGTCAGCCACAGACAGGAGAGACACAGCAAGTGTCTCCACACCCTGAGCTGCCTTTTCCTCCTGCCCTTGTGAATCATTCCTTTGTCCCAAGCTTCCAGCACAGCAATTCCCCTGCTGGCATTCTGTGAGGAGTGTCCCCCCTGCTGGAGCAGAGAGATGCTCCACGCTGGAGCACACACAGCCCACAGGGACCAGGGCAGTTTCCATAGCTCTTGGCCAAGGCCTAAAACCAAATGGAATGGAGAGGTTTGGGTTTCCATGTCTTTTCGTTTTGTTTTTTTTTAAACATATTTTGCTAAGCACAGAACAGTGCAGGAATAGCACAGAATATAAACTTCTTTCCTTTTTCAATTAATTTCACAAACTAAACAGGATCCGTAGCCTTCCTGAGCTACCTCAGGGACTCCCTGGAGTGTCTCATATGTTCATATTTCAGCCTCCTTTCTGTCTGCATTTTATGCATTCCTCCTCCTGAAATTCTGAACTCCCTCTTCTCTCTCTTCCCTGCTTTCAGAGAAGTTTTTGCAGGCATTAAGAGGCTTCAGATGAAACACAGAGAGCCAAATTCTCTATTGCTGTATAATTTTTGCAGTCACTTCCACTACTGAAAAGCAAAATAAAATGTCAGTAAGGACATTTCTGATTTATACACCCTTTTGATAACTAATGGACACCAAAAAATGCTATTCAGCTGCATATTCTGAGTGATTCTCCTGATTTGGTCACACATCTTGAAGGTGGAGAAAATGGTAATACATGTTCTAACAACTTTGATCATTATCAGGTGACCTCCCAGTCCTACACTGCAGAAGGGAAGTCTGACAAAGCAGGAACATCTGGATACAGCCAGAGCAGTTTGTGCATAATTACTGAACAAGCTTATTTACCATCTAATTGTTTCCAAGCAGTTTAATGTTCTTAATCCCGTGTCAAGATCAAAGACAGAGCACTCTACATTATTTAATAACTGACTCAAAGCCTCACTGTCAGGAGTCACCCAATGGCAGGAGAAGCAATGCTGCTCTCTGAGCTTCCAGCCAAGCAGAAAACACCTCCAGGGAACTTTCTGCAATGGGGTGGATGAGGAAGGAGCTGGCAAATGGAGACCAGAAAACTGACGGCCAATGAAAGACAGAGAAACCACATTTTTAAGAACTCATCATTATTCACTAAACCCCTGAGTGTGTTTTCCTGAAGGAGGGTTTGGCTCATGCCATAAACTGTGGTGGAAGTGGCTGCTCAGCCCCACACACTGAGCAGTTGTAGCCAAATGGAGGCCTGGATTGGAGTTTATAAAATTGGAGAGTGACATTTACATGGGCAGATAGGACAGGGTTTTAAATAGGACATGATTTTAAGATAAAAGGGGGGAGATTGGACTAGAAATTTGGAAAAAATATCTTCCCTGTGAGGCTGGTGAGGCCCTGGCACAGGTTGCCCAGAGAAGCTGTGGCTGCCCCATCCCTGGAAGTGTCCAAGGCCAGGTTGGACAGCCTTGGAACAACCTGGGACAGTGGAAGATGTCCCTGCCCATGGCAGAGAGGTGAAATGAGGTGATCTTTAAGGTCCTTTCCAATCCAACCCATTCTGTGATTCTACAGGGGATGGATGGATGGATGGATGGATGGATGGATGGATGGACGGACGGATGGATGGATGGATGAACTGCTAAGCTGTTGGTCCTCTAGCAAATACCTCAGACTAACTAAAATCAGCAACAATCCAACAATTTTTCATTGACAGTAAATGTGTTGCAAAAGAAGGAGAAAAAAACCAAAACAAAACAACAAAACAACAACAACCAGTCACTTTTTATTGCCACTTGAACGTCAGCTGGCATACTCTGCCTTGGGAAAATGTTCCCTAATTATACAGCCAGCCTTCCAAACACACTCTCCAGCCCTCCCACATGTGGCATTTACAGTTGCAGTAATAATACAGCAGCCAGCCAAGAAGCAGAGCCTAAGCACACCTCTGACCTGCAAGTGACCCTCTAATTAGTGGATGCACGGGGTTAACAAAGGGAGCGCTTCTGACGGGAAGACGTGTTAGCAGCCTGAACTCCAACCTCAGCAAAGTGGGAAATCTATTCCAGCAGGTGTTTACACATTCATTAATGGCATTGGCAAAACAAAACGAGGCAGAAAAGCCCTTTTGTGGTAATATTTTGCTCGGAGTGAAATGAGAGGGCTCTTTTTTATTTTTTTTTTTTCTGCTCGCAACAATTACTGCAGAGGAGGCAGAATCCTAACAGTGGAATTAGGTGTTGGGTTTGGAAGCTGCAGCCAATCAATTTCCCAGTTGGCCTGGGATGCTGTGCCAGGGTTTGCCTACCAAGTCACAACCAAGTCACAAATCCCTTGTTTTATTCCCTTTGTTGGTAGTAAAACGGCTCTGGATGCTTGAGATTTCAAGTGGATTAGCACTTCCAGAGAGCTGGAAGCATTTTGACTTGGATTAGGAGGGCACATCTGGCCCAGCACAAGGGGGAGAGGCTTGGATAGCCCCAGAGTCTGCACTGGGGCAAGTGGAGCAGGGCTTCTGGAGCATTCCCCAGACTCAGGGGGCTGCATTTCCACCCTCACTCTTTCTCTCCTCCCAGAGGCTGAATTATATCACAATAATCCAGAAAATCAGCACATCTGATTTCTCCCCAGCAGTGGATGGGTAGAGACAGCTCAGCCCCAGCCAAAGAGCTGTAACTCAAACCACCAAACCAGAAGTTTCAGTGTAAATGGGGTGAGATTTTCCAGCTTGCTCCTATCAGGACAGAAAGGGAAGACTGCTGCTGTCTCCAGTCAGATTTATCAAAGCAGCTCCCAGCTCTGTACTTGTAGCAAATCAATAGCAGGGTTATTACCACAAACTGCTGATCCCAGTCTCCATCAAACAATGACACAGGCATGTCCCCAAACGTACTCAATCCTCAGTGAAACCTCCTAAGGCATGATCTAGAGCTGACAGGAAATAGAACAGGTGAAAATTGCAGGGAAACTGATGTGAGTAGAGGCATCCCAGGACTGTGCAATCACAGCAGCACACGTGGGGGAGGGATGGAGCATGAGCAGCTTGTTATTAGCCAAAGGGAATTTGTTGTTAACAAAAGGGAAACAGCTATTTTTGTCAAAAGAGTAATTTTGGTGGGAAAGGAATTTTTTTTTGACGGAACACCAGAAATCTGGAAGCTATTTTTAAATTTTGCTTTTAAAGAAGAATGATGTAAATAATTCCAGCCTTGATCGTCACAACCCCAATGGGCTCTAAGTATTTCTCATTTGAGAAATGGAGTATCAGCTCTGTTGACAAAACTGATCATTCAAAGTTATGTTAATATTTTTTCCTATGGAAATGAGACATTTCTTGAGCAGCCCGTGGCTCCCAGAGCTGTGTTGGTGCTGCTGGAGTGACACAGCCCAGCAAAGGACCAGTGCCAGGTGTCCTGGCTAAAACCTGCATCCTCCTGCAGCAAAACCACAGAGGAGCCAGAAAGGAGGATTTTACACTTGAGAATCCTGTTTTGTGGACAACACTGGCTTTTCAGAAGAGAGAAAAAGAAAAGTCTGATTTATCTGGCCAATCCATGAGCTCTGTCCAAGAAGCTGATCTCTCTGTTGATGCCAATGTGAGGAAAGAGTTCCTGTATTCCTCCTGCTTCAGGGCAGGTGAGGAGCAGAGCACTACACCTCAGAGAGGAATTTTCCAGCTGCATTTGGGAGCAAGAATTCCTTTTGATCCTTAGTCTGAGGTGGGATTTTCAGCAAAGCTGATCCCCCCGAGTTATGGGGAGCAGCCCCACAAACAAGCACAAACACTTCTGGGGGGAAGGCTCCACGAGGGGGTTTCCACATCACCCAGCTGAGAAAAGCCAAACAAAGGCAATGGTGGCCAATTTGTTCAGCAGCAAGGAAAACAACAAACAGCCAGAGGCTGAGGAATCAGAGCAGTTTGGCAGGAGGGGTGACAGCCAGCAAGAGATAACCCGGTGCAGTTTGCCACACTCCTGATTTCAAACAAGGATGAAGCAGCTGAGTGGTTTTCCCTGGAGAGGTTGGAGTTGAGCTGCCAGTGGCTGTGGCTTACTGACTCCACTCCAGCCGAGCAGGCACAGAGCAGCCTCTAGAGGGAAAAAAACACAAAGAACTTCCCCCCCCCTGTTGGAAGATGAGGGGATTTTTGTCTAATCCCTAAACAAACACATTTAATGCCATTAAAGACTCTCTGGCATTACTGACACGTATCATCCTCATGCTGCTGCATGCAGAGCACAGGCTGGATTTGTTGGATTGCATTCACAACCTGTCCCCAGTGGTAAAAACAACTCTCGAGTCACTCTTCACTAGGAATAGCAGGAAAGTGGGAAGTTAACTTTAGGGAAATGGATAATTATAAAGATTTTATGGCCCAATAGCTCTAATTTCAACGAACTAGTTGAAATCTCTAGCAAAATTCAAACCAAACTAGTTCTCTCTACGACCTTTCTCTTCTTTATCCCAGTTTGCCTCTACTCTTCTTCCCAACAATTAGTCCACCTCAGAAAGGAGCATCTCTTCTCTTGTAGGGCAATAGGGAAGGGAAGCACAAGGAAAAGAAGGATGACAGCTGAACAGGATATCTCCCAGCTCCTGAAACTTCAATACAAAATATTTTCTTCTTCTCATCTTAAAATTGAAGGCGCACACACACAGAAACCAAAAGCTCCATGAAGATGCCCAAGCCAACATCAACTGAATTGAGCAGATGTCATTTATTTTTTCAAATGACACTAAAATAGTTTGTTTCCTCTCTTTCTTTTATTTTTAAGAAGGAGAAATATTAACCTGTATTCTGTTTTATTACAAATCAGTAATAATGCCAAAGCAACACAGCACTTATATGAAAAGTCATTGCTGAAGCTGCGAGTATTTAATTCTGTAACACAATAAAAGTCTAATTATCCCTTAAAATGATCCCTTTCTCATTAAGGGCTATTTCAAAAACTGGATTTCAAGACCTATATTTCCCAGACATTCCTGACCAGCTCTTCTCTGAGCTACATGGATAGAGATGATTACGTGGTTAGGAATTCGAATCACTGACATGATGAGTTGGACAGGGGTGGCCCAGCTCCAGCTTGTACTCAGAGCCTGCTACCACTTGACTCCTGCTCCACAGCCTGAGGGCAAAACGAGCTCTGCAGATGCTCATCCTTTGCCCATCACTGTGGTAGGTCTTCTGCAGGCTCCAGGTGAACTGGTGATACTCACAGTGATAAATATTTGCAGTAAAACCACTTTGGAAAGGATCTGAAATCACATTTTTCTAGACTTAAGGCAACACCTCTGCACAAAGGGCATGTCTACCCCAGCTCTTCCCTGCTCACCATTCTCTGAGGCACATGGGCATGGTCACTGCTCTGAGACATGGGCATGGATCCATTGGGCAGTTCCAGTCTTCCCATGAAGCCTCTTAAGAAAAAAAAGAGTGCAGCTCCCCCTCCACGGAAGCAGCAGGAAGAACCAGCCCAGGTCCTGCTCTGGTCACTCAGGGGTGACCTTATCATTCTCTACAACCCCCTGAAAGGTGGCTGTGCTCAGGTGGGGTTGGTCTCTTTCTCCAGGCAGCACTGACAGAATGAGAGGACACAGCCTCAAGCTGCACCAAGGGAAATACAGGTTGGATATTAGAAAACAAATTCCTCAATGAGAGAATAATAAAGTACTGGAATGATCTGCCCAGGGAGGTGGTGGAGTCACCATCCCTGCATGTGTTTAAAAAAGACTGGATGTGGCACTGGGTGCCAGGGTTTAGTTGAGGTGTCAGGGCTGGGTTGGACTCGATGATCTTGGAGGTCTCTTCCAACCTGGTGATTCTGTGATTTTGAGGACTGTGCCCATCTCACACCCTCCTCCTGCTGCAGCCTTTCCTCCTCACAAAATCCCACCTCCAGCTGCTCAGGAGCCACTCTCCCCTCCCTGATTTCAACATCACAACCGTATAAACAGCAATCCTTCCCTGGTCAAAACAGCAATTTCACCCCAGTCAGGTCAGGGAGCAGTTACCTGCTGAATCTTTGCTGGAGGACATGGGGGAGAGGATGGACAAACAGCCAGGAAAAATAACCACTGCTGCCAGCACAGCTGCAGCCTGAAGACAAGTCCCCAGCCTTACAAACACCCTCTGGTTTAGGGCACAGACACTTTCTTTAGGAAATCTGATGTATTCTGGCTGTGTCTCCTCACCCTGTTCTGCCTCACGCTCCCACACAGGGACCTGCAGATGAGATGCCAGCACCTCACTGTGCCCAGCTCCTCCAGCCCCAGCAGCTTCAGGCACAGGAATTGCTCCAGCAAAATAAAACATACGGAGCAGCCACTGAGCCTGTGGCATCACTGTGACACTCCTGCCACTCACCTGAGCAAAATAAAACCACAGTCACCCCTTTAGAAGAGGAACAAAATGGTTTTGTAGGACTACAATGCTGATGAGGAGTTCAAATCTAACCACACATATAAAACTTTAAAACTCTCATAAACAGATTTTGAAAGGGAGCCAGAGGCACTGGTGCAAATGTGAGCAGCTCCAGCACAAAGCAATATCAAAGACGCAATGAAAACCCTGGGCAAGGAGAAGGAAAGAATCAGCAAAGGGTTTTCCATTTTTGTGTGTGCAGAAATAGCTCGAAAACAGGATATTTTATAAGCAGGGAGAGATCGGGTTTATTTTCTTATTTTATTTGATTTTTTGCACCCCTGATTAATTGGTAAGCACAGCCAGAGCACAGACACATGCCAAATGCAGATGTGTCAGGTTCTTCAGGCAGCCCCGAGCCAGGTAAACATTTGACCACAAAGCCCACCTAATTTTAGTGGGCTGAAGTCTGGAAAAGTGATTAACTACAGAAAGGCCAGTATATTGCTTTGTACCTGGGGAATGAGGGAGCAAAGCAAAGGCTCTCAGGTCCTAATTAAGAAACTGCCTTTTCACTCCGTGGAAAGCCGGAGTGCCGTGAAACGAAGGAAGCTGGTGCTTTTCCAACAGTGCTCATAAAGCTGTCAATAAGTGAAGAAAGTGGCCTTGATGGCGTGAAAAGCCATCTCCAAGAAAAAAAGGAGAAAAAACCCCCCACTCTTTGCTGTCCAATAAGGTCTAACAGATCATCTATGAACACATAAATGGCAAATTTAACTGCAAATTACCAGGGCTTAGGAAATCCAGACAGTTAGCCTGTTAGAAAATATGAAAATAAAGAGCAGGGAATTCAAATTCAGTAAATACTTTTTGGGTTTCTTTTTTTCATCCTGGGCTTCTTTATGGGTACTCAAGACAGTAAGGAACTGTCCTACTTCTGGAAGAAAAATGTTCCTTTTGGGAACACAATGCCAACAGCAAAGCTACCAGGCATGGGCAAGGTGGGCACATCCCCTTCCAAAGGATCCCACCCTCATTCCCACCCCTCATCCTCCAGCAGGATGAGGGTTTGATGGGTTTCCTACAGATCCATGGCCTGGCACAGACCTGGTTTCCAGATGTAGCTCTCACAGCTGTGGGAAAAGTCCATCGCCTTATCTTTACAGACTCCAGAGCTTCCCGAGGACTCAAATGGCTACTTCTCTTCATAAAATTAATGGTGTGCTTTTTATGGATTTCAGCTACAGCTGGGAGCCTGATTCTGCTTAGAAGGGGCTGTTAATACAATTGCCAGGCTGGTTTTACACCGTAAATTCTCCGTTGTTTTCTTTGCCCTGTTTAGGAGTTTCATTTAGACGTGCCGTGGAAATCGGGTTGGGTTGTTACCACAGCTGTACCGAAGGCTATGCTGGCACTTGCTCTATAAAAAACATATTTCCCAGGTTTATAAGAGCAATAAAATTTTCCCCTCTCACCAAAAATTGGCATTGACACTTCAGCAGAGCTCCAGAGGACACTTTTTTTTTGGACAATTTTGAAGAAAATGGGCACACACTCCATGCAGTCTTTGAGTCCAGAGGTTTTAGGGGGCAGACAGGACTTGGGGGTTGTGACTGGGGTCTGGGGCCATTTCCCACACCATGGCACAAGTTACCCTCCCAAACACAGGCAAGCCCAAAACGGACTTCAATCATTCATCCTCCATTAGAAAGTGGTACCCCATTAACTTAATTGCAAGCTGATAAATCTCCTGATGTGAATACAGTAATAAATGGGGTTTTCTGAGGTGTTTTTCATCTTTTTTTTAACTCTATTTCCTCACAGGAAAAATGAATTTTACCAGTGTAAGTTCTTACACTGTTATGATTATCCCAACACAATTTTGAATGTGCAGTTATTAAAAAAAAATCACAGTTTTATCCAGTGTGACCATATTAAATATTAAATATAAGTCACACTTAATCAAATGAGCAAGGAAGGGGGAGAGAGGAAGCACAGCTCAATTTAAACATATTTATTTACCACTAGAAAAACAATCAGGAAACAATTTTCTCCTCCCAGAAGAGTTTGAGATTCCCAGGCAAAATCAGATGAAAAGTTAATCTCGAGAATATTCAGGTGTTGAAAGGCAGGAAGGAAAGAGGAAACTTCACTACATGCATGAAAATGGGAGAATGTTTTGTTTTGTTTTATCTTTATGTGGCTTGTTTGTTTGTCTTTAGGCAAGATGCAATTTTCAGCCCAAACCAGATTTTTTTAATCTATTTCAGAAGATGTTGACTTAAGCCATTTAGGAAGCTAACCAAACACAAGAGGACAAGAAGAAAAGTTCTTGCAAGGTTAAACCCTGTTTAAAAACCAGGAAACTGGGGATGGTCAGATGGATCAGACCTTGCAAGGCTGACATGGAGCCCTAGAGAGATCAGAGCCATTAAAAATTCATGTTCATAAATGATCTGGAAAAGGGCGTGAGCAGTGAGGTGGGAAAGTTTGCTGACAATACTAATTTTGAGAGCATCATAATGAACTCCAAAACAATTTTGTGATACATTGCAAGGTAATTAAGTGGCAGATGAAATTCAATTCACATAAAAGTAAAGGGAGTCACCTGGGAAAATGTGCAATCTCAACTTCCTGTGTGAAATGGTGGGCTCTGAGTTGGCCATAACCACACAGGAGCAGTGCTTTGGGTTGTGAGAGATGGATTTGTGGAACATCAACCCATTGGTCAGCAGAAATTTTTTTAAAAAGCACCATTGGAAATTATTAGGACTAAAAGAACAAACCAGGTAATTAATACCCTGTGCAAGTCTGGGCTTCCCCTGCAGCTTCATCACCACATCCAGGTGTTGTTCCCTGGAACAACAGGAAAAGAGACTGTGGTGTTCAACCCCTCACACCATTATTTTATTGGTTTGAGGTTTTGTAACCAGTAATGCACCGGTCAGAATTTCCCAAATACTAAGATTTCTCTGAATTTTAAACTTCAGGACAAGGATCAGAATAACAGATCTATAACCATCCACACTGTGTCCACTGTTGGATCACATTCTACCTAGGACACCACATGGTGGTGAAGAACAGCTGGACAGAGTTCAGAACTGGCTTCGATGGGCCACTGCTGAGCAAGACACCAGAAAACAGGACCAGAGAGCTCTATATGGGAAAAAGCTACAGCCATGTCTGGTCTGTCCCTTTCTTTCAACATTTTTTTTTCCTTACTGTGATTTTCCCTCTCATTTACCTCAATCAATCTCCTCTCAATTCCAGGCCAAAGACAATTCCATGGGGATTCATTGCAGTTGTTATTTTCACGGGACAGCAGCCACGCCGAGTGCTAAATTAATTAGCCATCACCTTCCACTTCCTCTGCTTAGGGCAGATTGGAACAATTACTCCTTTTTAAAGCCCACCTTCACCCCTGCCATCGTCAACCTGCTCAGAGGAGACCCAGCCAGTCTAGCAGGAAGTAAGAGTGAACCCTGGAAAGTCTTTGCCATGGTATTTTTAGGATCAAGACCCCAAGATTTAAGAGTGTGCTGCCACTGTGTGTCCATTGATTCTAAGGTTTGGAGTTCAAATCAGAGTGTGAAAGCTTTTGACAGCACTGACACAATGAAGAACGAAGTGGATACAATCCCCCAGGTTTATGAAGACAATATTTTCCTGTAGATTGTGGTTTAACTGCATAGTTAGGAGATTTCTATCCCTGTTCCAGGTTTTTTTATCCCTCAGAAATGAGTAAGAAAAGTGTCTGGTTTGCACAGGCAGTTCCACAATGGAAAGGAGAGCATTTCTGTTCCCAGAGGCAGCAGCAGGAGATGTCCTGCTCCTGAGGGGACAAGAGGACAGGGCAGGCTCCTGCACCAACGTGGCTCTTTCTGCTCCTCACAGGGAAGGCTCAGGGCACGTCAGGGCATCCTCCTGCAAATCTGACAGCAGATTTTTCAGGGCTGCTGTCTCTCTCCCAGGAATAGATTCCTAACCTGACCTCACCTTACGGCAGAGACCACCGCTGTGAAATAAAACCTGACTTTTGGAGTTGTGTTTTTATGATCTATGAAATCACCCAGACCTTTTGGGTAAATAAATTCTGGCTATGAAGCTGACCTCTTAGCTTCCTGCAGATCACTAAAGCCTTAGGGTTTTTCATTAGGCTTCAATAACATCTACAAATCCCTGTTTTCTAGTCATTCTTAAAAATCCCTGGGAGGTAAAGTCTCATGGTAAATTTTGCTTCAAATATCAACCAGAGATACAAGTTCAATAAGTGTAATATCTTAACTGCAGAGTGCCAGAGGCAAGCACTGCTGATCACACAAGGCTTCTGCGAGGTTATTTCACTGTGCTGCCTATTTTGTCTCTAAAATACTCTATCTTAAAGGTTGGCTTCACAGCTCCAACTGATTTCAGCCACCAAGCAAGTGTGAGGAACAGCCTAATCCAGAGAAAAACATCAGATTTCCTTCCTCAGCATTCTCTGTTGTTGGACAACAAAGCCCAGTTTGGCATCAACTGAGGGGCCACAAATAGAACCAATAATGGATTAAGAACACAGAGAGGAAGGACAAGAGTGAAAATTAATGCTGTAGAAGTCATCCAGTGAAGAATGCCTTCAGTCAAAAGGAAAAGCAATATATCAATTTCTGCATTTCTTACAGGTTATATTCCAGCACATATTTTGGAAAGTGCAAAATTGAAATCCAAAGAATCATGCAATTAAGCTGCAAAATTGACTAATACAAGAAGTTCTTTGGGCTACAGACCCAGCAAGAATCAATACAATTCTTTATATTGCTTATTAACATTTTTTAAAAATCACATAAGGATACTGGAGCAGATATCAAACCCACCTAGACATTTTTCTCAGTAAGCCTGAGACACAATCCTGTCCCAGAGACAGGATAAACAACTGTACAGCTCTGACTAGTCCAACACAACCAACTGTGGCATGGGGTTTTCAAAACAGGCTTGATTATAGTGAAAAGTCTAGTGATAGGCAAGACCAGAAAGAGCATTCCATGATCAAGGGACAAAAGCTCCAAATATACTCTGCAGACCAATTTCTAGCACCTCTCTATCTTCAGAAAATGGATAACATTACTTGTAGAGAAAAACTCCAGCTGTTGCCAATTATAACCCAGCATATCTGTCTCTTCCAAAAAAACTGTGGTTGAGTAGCTGATATAAATCATGACTTTCCTGAAGTCAATGCCAATTTGCTGCTGCCCAAACTGAACAGAGCTGTATTTTGGTCTGGTCAGGTTACAGTAGGTGCTGTCCCTATGCTCCTCAAGCCCTTTGGAATTCAAAAACATTGGCATGAACTGAGAAATCTCCTTTTGACTTCCCTGGTGCTTGAATCAGCCTCCACATCTCCCCCTCTGATGGGAGCGGCCGGGGGGCAAATCCTTTCCCCTCCTACACGACCACTTGGTTCACATTAAGTGTAAAACCCACATCAGATTACAGAGGGGTGATTCATAGGGAAAGGCAGAGAAGGGAGGGATGGCAGCTCTCATGCAGCAAAGCCTTTATTAGGAGGCTGGGGGCGAGGAGGTTTGTCTGGAGCACACCCAGACCTCTCAGGATCCATCTCTCAGTGTGATGTAACCAAGCACACCCATGTGCCAGCTGCTTTGTGTAAAGTCCCTGCTGCTGCCCTCCAGCCATTCCTCCAGCCCCTGGGGTGACACCTTCCCAGCTGGCTGAGCTCACTTCCCCTTGGAAGTAGGAGTTTTGATGAAGTGGAGCAATGGTAACCACATGGCCTCATTCACCCTCACCAAGTCATCTGCTCCAGCAGGATTCTGCTCGGGGGATGCAGGATTTCACACATTGGCTCATAAGGCCCCAGCAGAAAAATAATAGACACAGGGGATATAGTGCACCTTGCTGCCTGCATAATTTTGGGTTTGTATTTTTTTTTTTCCTAAAGATCTTCATAGTCAATTTTCCTTCTGTTTTCATTTGTTGACTCAGCTGTGCTCACAGCCCAAGGCGATGGATCTGGCCTGGCAGAGCCTTCATTCCTGCAGTTCTCTTGCTGGTAACAGCTGGGATCACTGCAGGTCTGAGGGTCTGCAGTCTGTAGGTTCTGATTTAAGCAGAGGAAAAAAAATATCCCCAGACTGGAGACTAAATCCTCTCAGCCATGTAACACTGCCGTGTCTAGGACTTCCACTTTTCCTCCACCCACATGTTCTTTAAGTCATCAAAGTTTGTTCAGCCTAAAAGAAGAGGAGATTGAGGGGAGACTTCATTGTCATCTTCAATGTCCTCACCAGGAGCAGTGGAGGGGCAGATACTCTCCTGACCAGTGATAGGATGGCCTGAAGTTGATTTAGGGGAGGTTTAAGTTAAATAGCAGGAAAAAGTTTTCCACCCAGAGGGTGCTGAGCACTGGGACAGTGATGATGGCCCCAAGGCTGCCAAAGCACTGGGACCATACAGACAATGGTCTCAGGGACAGGGTGGGATTGTTGGGGTGTCCTGAGCAGGGTCAGGAGTTGGACTGGATGATCCTGATGGGTACCATCCAACTCAGCCTCTTCAATGATTCCATGATAAAAAAAAGAACGATCTGGAGATGGTTGGTAGCCTAACCAGAGCTATGCTGTGGAACTGAGGACAGTTATTAGGATTAAAGGACTATTTGTTATTAGTTAATAGGTAATCTGCTGTTGTCTGCCTGACCAATGACACATCCTGGGCATTGCTCTAACCATGTCTTACTATCACCTTCTATTTTTGAGACATACCATTCCCCAAAATAAAACTTGGCTGAAGGTGTTCTGTGAAGCTATTCTCTGTACACTCTTTAGCTGTAAATTATTCCCAACCTGATCCATTGTCTTAATTTAAGAAGGGTTGCAAATTCCAGGAGTATTTTCTGTGCCAAGATGTTCCTGCTAATCACCCACAAAAGGAACCATTTAAGCCTCAGAAAGCAAAAATGGTGGGCTGAAAACAAGGACAGACATTGTGGAAAACATCTGAAATGTGCTCATTAATTCTCTTCCCAGGACTTGATGAGATCCTTCACATTCAGAGGACTCTTTGGTAAATTCCAATGGGTACAACATTAATCCATGGCTGGTGCGACTCTTTCTGAGTCAATTCTGCTCTAACACTTTCCCCTGGGAGCTCTGCAGGTGGGATACACACGATTTATGGGTACAGCATAACTATTTATTGGTCAATATCCCCTGTAGTTTCCTAGGAGTTACATCCTACCAGGATAAGTATTAGCACACGCAGTGAGTTTCTGCTGGCCAAAGTGGAAATGTGTTCCCCTTCTTCACACAGGCTGATTCCCAGTCTTCATAGCTGCTGTCTTATTCTACATTTTTCCTTACAGTTTTATAACTTTCCTTTTTTTATAACTTTCCATGTCAACAGTTTCCCTCTTATATCCTTAAGTCATTATCTCAACAATGGCTCTCTGTTTTCCCTTTCCCTACCTTTCATGCCTTTAGCCGATGGACTTTCTCACAGCTCAGAAACAATTTTCTCAGCAAAACAGAGCCAAGGTCACACAGCTGTGCTCCTCCAAACCAGGCCTTGGGTCTGAGAGAGCTGAATTCCTGGGCTGCAGGTTACCTTGGGTCATCTTGGCAACCCAGGGCTCGTTTTTTCCTGGTGTGAAAAGCTATCTGCTGATTCCCAGGGCAGAAATCTTACGTGGCCATTTGAACACTGGGTTTGAAGCATGAGCAGCCAGGACAGAGCCCCAAGGGGCAGAATAAAGCCAGAATAAATCCCACAGCAGCATGTGTGTGTCCCAGCACAGGAGGCAGAGCCTGACACAGACCCAGCCACCAGACCCACAAGGAGTGTGCTGGTGACACCACCAGTGAGACATTCCCAAAGGGAAAAGACATCACCATTTCCTCAAGGCTTAAATGTGTTGAGTAGGGAAGGATTTGTTGTTGCCACGGAATAACAGCCACTGAACGTCCCTGAGGTCAGTAGTTGGTGTTTGGATGCATTTCTTTCAGGGGAAAAAGGCAGAAAGAAGAGGGGCTGAGCTCTGACAGAGCTCTGGCCTTCAAAGCAGGAGCTGGGAATTGGCCCTCAGGAGGGCTGTGCTGAGCCTCACTGCACCTCCAAGGCCATCACTGCATCTGCATAGGAAATTACTGCTCTAGATGAGGGCCAGGGGATACCCACCCCAAAAAAGGATGGGTGTGAGCCAGGAATGAGCATCATTTTTATATTTAGTCGAGTGGAAAGTTTTCAATAAAGCATGGGGAGAGTGGATTCATGGGAAAACTTTGATGGAAGTGAAATGAGCTTGGAAAACTCTAACCTTTCCTGTCAAAGAGGAATTTTTACCAAAAATATGTTGACCCCTTACATACACACAATACAAACACACACAGAGAGATACAAATATTTTGCAATAGCCAAGCTAATGTCTGAGCAAAAATTTGCTTCAACACAACCAATCTCCTACCAAGAAGCAATTTTAATAGGCAGTTCTCAGTCAGCCCTATCCAACAGATCATATTGTAAGAAAAGGGCTGGATAAAAAGAGCTTTCCTTCTTCTGAGCATCAGTGGAACCAGCACAAAACAAACTTCAGCACCATTTTTCACTTTATCCCCAAGATCAGTCAAACAATTAACTGCAAGTCCATTGTGGCTTGAATCTTCATCATCTGTGAACTAATCCATGAGTTTTTGTGAGCCAGCCCATGACCTCATTCCTCAAAGCTGCTCACCCCAGAGCTGGAATGAATCATTTTCATCCCATGGACCATTCACACCAGTGTGGTTACTCTTCACTACCCAAGTGTGATACTGCCCATACAGGTCACACAATATCATTTCTACTGCCTTAGTGGATAATAAATATTCTGAAGACAGAAAGGAGGAAACAATCTCTTCCCTGTTCATGCAGGAGTACTCTGTCCTTTCAGAGAAGAAGAAGAAAGAGCTCTAAAACAAGGCATACAAGTAGGAAAGGATTCTTACAGCTGCTTGAGTGGCCAGAGATAATTAAGAGGATCAGCCCTAGGCAAGTCAACTGATGAAATTACTGAAAGAGATGCAGACATAGACTCTGCCTCGTGACAATGAGAAATTCACCTAAACATAACTAAAAATGTGTAAAGAGCCCAGGGTATCCTGTAGAAAAATACCAAGATGATTGGACTCCAGCCTTGCCACAATAACACCCCACAAACATAGCTTAGATGATCATTAAGAACAGGTTACCATCCAACATGTTAAACTATTACAGTATATTTAACCAACCCAGTTATTTGTATTTCCCTGCTGCAACCCCCACATCATCCTTTGGGCTCATCCTACCACCAAAAATCGGTTAAAATAAAAAAGCTCCTTAACACCATTGAGAAGCAGGCATTCTTTATTCTGGCCAGATTCACAAGGGGATATCTCCTCCAAAAGCTGTGTGTGCTGAGTGGAGGAAAGTTTCTGTTTATAGACTGTATTTAACATACATAATCAGTGATTGTCCCAGAATAAATATGCATATGATAATCATTTCCCCAAAATCATTAACATATTTTCCCTCCCCTTTATGTGTGCATTCTTCTGTCCCAGGGGTCTCTCTGGTGGTCCCTGGTGGTCACAGACCCCAGTGTTGCAGCTGGCACTCTCCCTTTGGCAGGGCACAGGGGTTGGGGAATTTCCAGTTCTCCTTCTTGCACAGTGGGCTTTGTGCAGTTCCCTGGGCCAGGGGTTTTTGAGGAATAATCATTGTGTCAGCTCACCAGACATAGATAATTTATAGACCTGGTAAAATCCCCTTTCAAGGATTTCCATGGCCCCTAGCAGAGTGGATACCTTCTACTGCATTTTCTGTCCTTGCAGAGGTTCATCTTCAGCAGCTTCCAGGCAGGGAAATGCTTCTAGGTGGAAAGGGATCACCTGCCAGGCAGTGCAAGCTGTATTCCCATCCACCCAGGAGCATTCCCAGGTGGAAGCTTGACATTAAAATGTCACTCCTAGTCCTACAGCAGAGCTGGAAGAAAGCTGCCCCACAGAAAAGTAAGTTGCTAATACACCTGCTCCAGATGAGAGTATCAAGATTTAAATAGGCACCAAATTTGCATAATACCCTTGAGATAAGCAGCACTACAGCAAAGCCTTGCAATGCATGAAGGATTTATTTTGTGTCTTATCCATTTCTGTATTCCAGAAGAGGCCATTCGTCATTGTGCCAATACTTCAGAGATTTCACTGAAAGCTCCAACAGCTCTAGATTATCAAGGAATTATATATTTTTCCCCACTGAATAATCATTCCCAGAAGCCTGCGAGGGGAAAAAAAAAATCCCATTTTCATCATGTAGGCTAATGACACTGCAAGCCATGACATTCACTTTTAATGACTGCCCAAAGACACTGAAACCTCTATTTTTGACCAGCTGAATGGATTTGTTCATTACTGCTTCATTTCCAGCTAGAAACACACTCAACATCTTACAGACAGGCCTTCCTCAATGCCCTGGCTAAACAGGACTTCTACAAAAAGAAAAGAAATCCCAGAGTTATTGCACTATCACTGTAATGAGGGATTTGTCCCACTTCAGGAATATGGAATAGAAATTCCTGTTCTTACAGCCTCTAAACTCAGCCTCCTCTGCATGGGTCCCACCTCCTCTGCCACTCTGGGGATCCCACAGCACATCACGGCAAACCCAGGTTGATCTTTGCCTGAACACTGGGAAAATGAAAACTCACTATTGCCTGCCCTGGCACTTGAGCTGGCCCACAAGGAACACTGAAAGCTGGGCAGCGGGAATGCACTAAATCCAGCAGTGAATATTTTGTTCACGACACCAGAGGAATCTGGGAAAGCCAACAAAAGTTCAGAACTTGTGGACAGGTGGGAAATTTAGAGAGGTAGAACCTTGTATTGCAGTGGTTTGAGGGCTTAAGTCACTTAAGCTCCTCTTGAAACTGCCAGGCTCAGATATATGATGATGAGGCTGTAAAACTTTCCTGTTGAGACTAATGTATTGATCAATCCAGAAGCTACATGAAATTTGTCCCATCTGGAGAGAATTGTGTGTGTGATATCTTGCCTTCAGTCATCTGTGATAGCCTTTAAACCTCCAGCCTCTGCTTTGATACACATGTGGTTTAACTCAATCTGTTTGCCTTAAATAGAAAAGGGAACACATCTGGCAGGGATGTTTAGACTGGGAAAGCCTTTTGATAAGGGGGAGGAGGTTACTGAATATCAAAGAAAACCCTGTATCATCACTGAAGTTATTGCTGTGTTATTCGTTTGCTCTGAATCTTCTGCTGCTTCTGCAGAGAGACCCTTGGAAAACCATCACAGGTAGCACTCATGCTTTAAATGGCTGCAGTCATGGGTCACGGGCAAAAAGTGTGCACAAATGTCAATACTGGGATCACTCTTACTTGCAATACCTGTTAACACTCAAAAAACACCTTCAAGGACCAGTAAATAATACACACAGTCACTCAAAAGAGAAAACCAGTGCAGGAGGTGGAACTACTTGGATCAGGTGGATCAGGAGCTTCCTTGATCTTTCTGCTTCCAGCCTGAGTGCTAAAATCACCTTGTTAATGTGGATTTTCTGCCCTTGCTGCCAGACCATGGGCCTGTCTCTGCCATGCAGACCAGTGACTTCTGAGCCCAGGGACCTTCATCAGCCACAGTGCACAGCTCCCAAAAACACAACAGGCAAGAAGATATCAAGACCTCATGAGACACCTTGCAGCACAAGCCAAATCTTTATCGAGCACCAAGGAATCCCAAGGAAAGACACACAGCTTGAGTAGTCACAGCTACGGGAACTATTTCCTGTGGTGGGCACCAAAGAACCCAAGCTCAAAACTATCCACAAATCTGAGTCAAATCCAGGGAGCCCTTCCTCCCCTCTCTCAAAACAGTGAGCAGCAACATTTGGCACAGTCACCTTCATGTGGGACCTACCTGTTTTTGCCAAAAGCTGAGATGTCTCTGACAACACACAGAGATGAAACAAAGGGACACAAACCAGTGCAGCTCCCAGCCAGGCACAGGACAGATCCCAACTCCTCAATCCCCCCCATCCCACAGCCCAAGCTGGATGATTTCATCCCTTCCCACTGCACAGATCCCCGCTGGGCTGGTTAGCAGGACAGATGTGCACTAGTTTACAGCAGGAAGACTCTTTGGTAGAGCAACAACGAGAAGTATAATCATTTTTTAAATGAAAACTGATCCAAACCTGACAGGGATGCCAGCAGAGACTGAGAATCCCAGAGGAGAGGGCTTGCTTGGGAGATTTGTGGAATTTCCTGCTCCTGGACCAATTAGAAACAGGACAAGACCATAACAATATATTCTGATGACAGTGTACTGTGTCACTCATCATTTTGGCCCGAAAATTGGAATTAGAGATGAAATAATGGGAAGAAGAAACTTTTTTTCACACTTGCAAGGTTTCCTCAAAGACTCTTCAGGGAGATAGGAGAGTTGTTCTTCCATCTGTATTCTCTCACCCATCCCATCTTTATAGAGGCTCACCTGGCAAATTACATCTGTTTCTGGAACGTGTTCTCAGGAATTTGAGTAAAGGATATTATAGTTGTAAATGAGAACATCCACACTGCCTGGCAGACAGTGCACTCACTGGGTTCAAAGGATTAATCAACACATCTCAGAGAGCCTCAGAAAAAAAAAAGGGAAATTCAAGGGGTCATTGATCTCTGTGGATTAGGTATTTTATACTGTTAAAATTTCTGGTCATCTCATAATCTTTCATACATCAAAGCCATCAATAGCCCTGGGAGATAAGGAAGAACTGTTATCCCACTCTTCTGATGGGAGAACCAAGAGATGCAGAACATGGGCTCAAAACAAATCCTTTTCCTGCTGAGAACCAAGGACAACATTCAGGCCCAAAAACACAAACAAAGGTTGGACTGAAGGGAGAAAACAAGAAGGATGGGACTTCATAACCTGAAGCTGTAATTGGACAATTAAACCCCAAAATGCAAATGGACCAAAACTTATAAAAATGTGAGATGTAGCGACCGTTTGTCCATTTTGGGTCCACCTTGGGTGTAACCCTGGCCAGGGTCTTGTCCTGCCCAAGGTGTACCCTAAAGGCCTTTTAATAAACACCTACTTTATTCTCCAGCTCTGTGCAGTCTCTGTTCCAGCTCAGCCTTCCCAAGGCATCATCCCTGCCCACAGCAGGGCTTGCACTGCATGACCTTTAAGTCCCTTCCAACCCAAACTATTCTGTGATTCTATGGTCTGACTTTGTGGCTGGAAAAAGGGATGATGCCCATAGGAAAGGTGGCTAAGAAAGGGCTGAGGGCAGCCAACACCATTTCTAGAGCCCACTCCTGTCCTGTACCTGAACAGCAAGGGGATGGGAATGGGCCCCAGGCCAGAGGAAGGCAGGCCAGATGCTGCTCATGAGCCAGACACTGGGCAGCCCAGCCTGGGACTATTAAACAGCAAAATCTCCTCACTGTTTATGGCCCAGCCAGGTTCACACGCAAGCCCTGTATCCCAGTCTTCTGACCCAAATGTAGGCAGCATGTTTCCAAAACCTGGACTCGAGCCCAGAACAGAATTTTCAAGCTCTAGCCACCTTTTTTCACTGGTGCTTTTGCATTTCTGATGTCAATATCATTTTAGGTAATAATATGTTTCAAGTCAATTCACTGTCTGGCCTTCATACACATATGAGGTCTGACAGGCAAATAAAGAAAAGAAACATATATTTGATAGATTTAAAAGCTGTTTCCATTTGGATTTCCTTTTAATAGAAACATTCTGTTGATCTTTGGTTTTTGTGGAAGTTGAGGGTGCTGGATTTTTTTAATAGAAAGTAATTCAGGGGCCAAATTTGCTTTAATGGGGTCCTGTCAATCCCTTCAAATACCACCTTGGAAAACTGCAATTAAAATGTATTTCAAAACACCAGGACAGACACTAAGTGGAAAGGGTAGATTGTAGAAATATCCTCCAGCTCGTTGCCTGGGTTTTTGCAAATTCTGCATGATAGAAACATGCTTTTAAAATACAGAGGCAAATAAAAGAAAACAGAGAAGCTTGCAGAGGTCATGTGGATTATAAATAACCCAGAAGAAGTTGCCATGCAGGACTTGAGAAGAGCACTACCTGCCTGGGCTAGAAGTTCAAACCCCTGGACACAGTGACCAAAACAGCATGGGAAACCCAATAGGCAAGTTCAGAAATGTTTACAGGTACGTTTCTGCTTACACAATTCAACATTTCAGAGCAAGTCTTTGATAACAGAGTAACACACCTGTGACGTCAGCATCGCTACACAAAAGCCTCTCTGACAAAAAAATAAAGGTCCCTAAGGACTAGGATACCATTTCTAATGTCCAAGGGATTATAAAACATCTGATGGAGGAATGGATTTACAGAAAGAGAAGATTGCTGGATTTATTACAATTATTACTGAAGAAGTTTATTGTTTACAGATCTGTGTTAGCACAAGTATCTGGCACAGAGCATGATGCCAGTGAAGCTGTTTCCACTGCCCTTGCCCTCCCCTTGGAATGGTCCAGCAGAAGTTTGCTGCCCCAGAAGGCAGCAGAGCCAAAACCCTCAGCAATGATCTGCCACAGAGAAATGTTCAAGGAGGTCTCCTGAAGGCTACCCCCACCTCCATCCTTCATGACAGCTGCACATCAAACACACACATAAATTAGCAGCAACAGGGTTTCCAGCAGCCAGAGTCCAGCAAATTAGTTCAAGGAAAGAGACTGCCAAATTTACCGAGCAGGAAGGCTCCCAAACCTGCCTTGAGTTTTGTGCTATTCTTTGATTATACTGACACCTAAAGGTCACCAAATTAACTGTGTCAAACTTCCTGGCACATTCTTTCTGCTTCTGTTTCCCTTATCTGATGTCATCTCTAAAAATCAATGAACATTTGCTACACTGATAAGAAAAAATGGAAAACTGGTAATACATTACAGATCTTTCATTGGTCTGGTTTTTAAATAAAAGACTTACAGGGAAGAAAAAAATAACAACAGAAGTTTAAGTCTGTTAGTACCAATATATTTAGAGCATCAAGAAGGTAATATATCATGCATCAGAACTGTAGACCTGATACACCATTTACTTCTGTATTACCCCATTGGCTTCTGAGAAGGAATTCCAGGTATTCAGCAATACCAGGAAGAATTAATCTGGCCCTTATATCATATGGTTCAGCAGTAAATCTTCCTCTTACAACAATTCCAAGAGGGGACAGAGCTTTGTTTGCGCAAGCTGAAATCCCATTTTGTGCCCTGGCATCTCTCTTAATGTCTTACTCAGTTTTACCAGCCTGCAGGGAAATAAATGGGGAACTAAAGAGCAGTTGTCTGCACCAGGCAAGCCAAGGCAGGGATTAGCCGGGTTTTCAGCCCATTGTCACTTGGTGTCACACAGCACGTGCAGATGGCTGAGCTGGACCAACCCAGTGCCCGTGAGGGGTAAAAGCAGCTCCACAGGCAGCTGGAGCCAGCTGGAGCCACAGGAAGTTGTGCTGGTGGGGCTCTCCAGAGAGGGAGGTCAGGGGACAAGGTCACAGCCCCACCTTGGTCAGCCCCGTGTCCTCCCACAAGCAACAACCTGGAAAAGCCAGGCAAATCCCCAAGGACCCTTCAAAAAGAAAGGCAGGTCTCAAAAAGGGTTAAACAGAGGGCAACTAACTTACTCACAAATAATGTCTCCAAAGGGGGGACATCCTAATGAAACAAGTCACTCAGCCTTAACGCCTCGTGGTTCCTCTGAAGGACAACAACTCCCTGAGTTTCCTTTCTGCAGCCAAAGCAGGAGCTCAGACAAAGCTGTACAGCCCAGGAGCAGACTCTGCCCCAAGTGTTTGAACATGTATATTATTATTAATAATAATAATTAGTATTAGTATTAGTATTATGTACATGTACATATGTACATATGTATATATACATGATAATCATAATTAATATATGTACATATGTGCATATATTAATTATATCTATTTATTATATGTTATTATAATAATAATAATGGTTCTGCACACATGGACACAAAGTAGCCATCAGCTCCTCAGAGCCAGCCCCCTTGAGGGAATGAGCACCCTGCAGTCAAGGGTAAACACCAGCTCCTGAGCCCCCTAAGCCAGGCTGCCATCAGCAGGCTGGCACTGAGTTAGACACTAATCAGATTAGGATAAATCACTTTAATCTGACATTCAGGAGTGAAAAGCCCCCACACCTCCTCTACAGGGGCAGAGCCCAGGGCTTTGACTGCTTCAGCTTCTCACCCAAACCATGAAGTATTTGCCTTATTCCAGCCAGCAGTTTTATCATCCTAATCATGGATTAAACAACTGCATTTCAGGAAAGAAAGGGATGGGGTTTAAACAGGCAGAAAGAGGGATGCTGCTCTGTCTCACAAGCATGGCTGGGGAAAATGTCCCCAAAATGAAGATGGCAGAAAGCGGAGGGGTCTGAGGCAGCCAGGCTGAGCAGGGGTGAGGATACCCTTGGCTATGATGTGGAATATCCCTTTGTCAGTTTGGATCTGCTGTCCTGGCCGTGCTGTTTCTCAGCTCCCTGTGCACCTCCTCACTGCCAGAGCAAGAGAAGATGAAAAATCCTTCATTTAGGAGGCAGGGCCAGTAGCAGTTGTGATGGGACCTTGGAGATGCCCAGCAGCAACACCTATCAGGAAGAGCAGACACCAGAGCCTGCCCACCCAAGCAGGGATGCCCAAAGGAGAGCACATCTTGCTGCTGGGCCGCCTGAACAGCTGCCTCAGCACCTCCGAGCTTGGCTTCACACACACAGAGTATTGGAGAGCAAGAGCAGCAAAGCCTGGGATTTGGTGCTTATTAAAGCCTGAAAACACACACACACACAGAGTCCTGCTCATTTCCTCCCTGCAGTCACATCTTTCCACTCCCCCATCACCTGCTTGCAGCAAAGAACCATAAACCCAACAGCTCTGGGACCTCTCTCCTACCATCAAACCCTGCTTCAGTCGGTGCTGAGGCCATGGGAGAGGGCTGCCAACAGAAAGCAGCAGACCTGCAAACACAGAGACATAAACCTTGCTTCCTCAGGGGATGGAACAAAAAAGAACAGGCAAAGATGAAAGCACAGAGTGCTGCTGCTTTGTCCTCTGCCGCAATCAGACACAGCATCAGCCCAGCAACAATGCCAGGGAATTAAAGCCTCAGTGCTGCAAAAGTGCAAGTGGGTGTTGTAACTCCACAGGTACATCATCACAAATGCCCAGAGCAGAGCAGAGAGGCTGACACAGGGCAGAGACCTGCTGTTCCCCCAAAGCACCACAGAAACAGCCAAACAAATGCGGGACAAGCAAAAACAACAGATTTTTTTTATTTAAAAACACTCATCCTGCAGAGGCTGTCTCCTCCACAGCACACAGAGGCCCAGCCCTGAAGCAGATCTATCACTGGTAACCAGGCAAAACATTTAGTGAGGATCATCACTGGGATTTTTTGCCCAAGTAACACCTCCAGGACTGGGCTTCAGCTGTTTTGATTTCCCTGGCAGACTGATGTCATTGGCTCGCTTAAACAAGGGCTTGAATTGCCTTCCTTGCCATGACCTCTCCACACAGAATTAGAAGGTTTATTTGTTCTGAGATAAAGTAGGGTGACACATTAAAGATGCCCTCATTCCTCCCCTTAGATCAGCTTGACATCTGTTTCAAAAATGTTATGAAACACTCCCCGAACCTGCGGAATTGAATATTAAGATATTTCACCAAGGCGCCGTTCAAGCGAACTTTCACCTCCAAGTGAAAGCTTGGAGTGTCGAAAGTGAAAACAAACCACTCAGAGCCTTTCACTGGGACAGACCTTCAGTGACACTGGATGTAGGGAAATAATTCAGATGGTATTGTTGTGGGGGGAAATATCACCTGCCACGAAATCTCACGCTGAGCGAACATTCAGTTGTTGTAAGATCATATCGTGGCCCTGCCTCGTGGTAACACATCCAGGCTGGAGCAAGGTCATCCCACAGGAAGCCCTCACACAACAACAGGGTTTTGTTCGTTGTGGTTTAATGGTACCAGAATGGGGGGTGGGGGAAAGAAAAAAAAAAAAAAAAAGAAAAAGCCTAACCAAATATTTTTGCTACAGATAGAGAAGGTTTCAGTTAGAGGGAGTGTTTTTTCCATGTTTACAATGAGGAAACAAAAGCAGCAAAAATATGATGTTCATTGAAAATGAGAGAGAGGGTCTTTAACAAAAAAATGCAAAAGCTTGGTGTATTAATCATGAAAGAAAGGAGAATGCTTGCCAACTTAGTGGAACTTCCATCACACATAACAACCCAACAGTTTCGGTGTTCCTTGCAAAAATATCTTTCTCAAAGCCCCTGGGTGATGCAAAATCTCCACTTCTCCTGTGGAAAGGAATCTGGAGTGTATGTTTCAGCCACGCAGAGGGGTTACAACAGAAGAGTGATGCCAGCAGAGGCACAGACACATGCTGGAGAGCATAAAGAGGATGGGGATATCTCGGTGAGGCTCTGGAGGGAGAGCAGAGAACACTCAGGGTCCACAGTGAAAAACTGAGGATACCATGAGGCTCATCTGTGATCAAAGCAGGCAAGCTCCACTTTGAACTGAGACAAGTAATGCAGCAGCAGAGTCTGTTCAAGCCCTTGCCTCCATAACCACAAAGCCATCCTTCAAATTTCTTTTATTGATTTGTTTTAATTGCCTAAGTAGTAATGCCCCACCCCCAAAAAAGAAAATCCTAAAAAAAGCTTTTACAACCTGTTAACAGCTAAAGAAACAGCCCAAAACCACACGTCCACAAAAGCAGATCACTGTACTTTTAATTAAGATTCACAATTTCTTTTATTGGAGGTGGTGAACCACAATGACTTCATTCATCCACAGGAGTCAGCTCAGCCTGTGCTGCCTCCATCATCCAGCCTCTCTGGGATAAAAACGACTCCGTTCACACCTCAGTGCCTTCCACCTCACCCCATCCCACAGCCAGGAGAGTGAAGCCCTGGATGGCTTTGAATGTGCAAAGTGACACCGGGAAACATTTTTGTGACTTCAGCATCATCCCTAAATTTGAGTCTCTGGGAATCCTTGCTCGGCACAGAGGTGTGAGAAATACCAAATTGCCCCCAAAGGAGCTTAATGTGGGATTACAACTCCAACAGTCCCCATCTGCATCTCTGAAATGAGCAGACACCCAGGGCACATCCCCTGGGCCAGCAGCAGGCATGAAAAACAATGGGAAAACTGGAAAAGTGCCCCTCCCTCTCGGTCACCCTCACTGGGGAGCCATTAAGTGCCTCCTGCTATTGCTTTTTTTAATTTGTGGGTGATTTTAGGGGCCACAGAAGGGCTGGATAAAGACACCTCCTCCACACCCCATCAACCCTCTCTCTGGCATCTCCACACAAACACCCTGCCTCTCCAGAGCCTCATGGGGTCCTTACATGGCTCTGGGAGATAAAACCCCTTCAGATGAGCCCAGAAGCAGAGACAAACAACTGCTGACATAGTAACCATGCTAAACGATGCTAAAGAAAATGGAGAGCAAAAGAGTCAATATACACTTAAACTGAGGACGGTCCCAGAACTTCTGAACACTGTCTGCAAATCCAACCTGTCAGTTCCTGAGAGCAGGGGCTCCTCAGCCCCTCTAAGTCCTTTCCAGGACTAAAACAACATTATTAAGCTGGTGAACATGATTAAGTTGATGCACACTGACCTCTGCAGTCACGTGTCACTACCTTTGCAGGGATGGGTATCTTCCTTAATGTAGTGCTCTTGCAGCCATATGTTCTAAAGATACACAGCAGGCAATAGCTCTGCAGGAGGGTTTGGAGGCATTAAAAGCTTGTCTGTGTTTCCCAGCTGTGTCAGGTGGACAAATAAATCATCACTTGTGCTTTCAGCCTGAGCTTGGCCTGGCCAGTGAGTCTGGAGCTATCCTGCCTTCTTCTCCATCTTCTCCCTAGTGTGGCTGGAAAACATCTTTGTGTGTGGTGGCATTTATGCAGAAGGAAAGGGTTTCAAATTTAAAAAAATTGACCCACCTCCAGCCAAAACCCCGAAGAGAGCCTGAGTATGAAATGTCCAGGCAAACTTTGGAAAGCCAGCACTCACAGGAGCACATTTCACAGACATTATCCTGATTGGGACTGAAACCTTTAGAGGTTAAACACAGGAGTAACAGCCTGACCTAAAACCCCCTACCTAAGGCTGTACTGGACCCCAAAATGCCCCTGAGCTCAGGTGAGTACCCAACAGGTTTGGTCTGCATTTCCACATCAGAGCAACAGTCTGGTGGTAATGTACTGCTCCACCTGCAGTACTGACCATGGTCAAATATTGGAAGGCAGCTAAAAGAGTTCCTGAAATGACTCTTGCCTACTAGAAATCTGGAAATCTCTGTTTCTAACGAGACAGAAAGACAACTGCCAGCTCCAAGATGATGGGCAAATCCAGAGGGAAAGAGCTGCTGGTGGGACGTGGAAGCTGTGTCAGCACAGGGGAGGTGGTGAACCCTCCTCCTCAGGACAGCCAGCACCGTGGCATCCAGATCCTATTGCACTTATCAGAGCCAACATGCCTAGACAGAGAGAGGGAGAAAGGACAAAAGCCTCTGTGCCTCAGCCCACTGCAGGTGTGATTTGTGCCTTGGAAGCCAAGCAACAGGCACATGGGTTTGCAGTGTTGTGTAGCCAAAGCAAACAAGACACAGCAAGGCCCAGTTTGGGCCCCCTCAGGATCCATAAAGCTGCCTCTGGGAGCTGTGGGGGGCACGTTATTCCTAATTGTGTCTTGTTTAACTTGGCCCTTGAAACAGCAAATCTTTTGCTGTCTTGGCCAGAGTCCTCAGTTTCACACCTTGGTGGGGCTTACCTCTTTTCTTGGGTTGGTAAGTTAAAGAAATCCCTTACGTTGACACACGTTAAATGTTTTTGATCAAAACCCACTAATTTTTATAAGAAGTAGTTAGGATGACATGCTGAGAACCTCTCCAGTGCATAGGGAGAATTCTTCACCAAGATCCTCCCTTTCATACCCCAGCTTCTCTGATTGCCATCACCTTTGTCAAGCTTTTCCCCTCCTAACCAGCAACAAAACAGAGACTTATGCCCAGCAGAGGTGATGAACATCCCTCTGTAAACACAGTAGCCTCACTCCTCACTGATACACAAAGTGAGTTAAGGAGAGCCCTTCTGAGGAAGAAGCACCAAAACACCTTCAATTTATGCTCAGCCAGTGATATCCTTGACCTACAAGAAGTGAACAGCTGGTATTTTTCACCCTGCACCAAACACAATCTGGAATGGTAGGACCAGAGCCTACCCTATTGAGTCCAAGAAGGCAACTCCCCCTTTTTGCAGTCATTTGCCACCAACCACATCAACAAGCTCAGGGATGCTGAATTCTCTGGACCAGGCAGCCTCCACAGCAGCCTGGAAGCTCTGTGAAGTATGTGAAGGCACTGGGTGCCTTCCAGACCAGTCTTTCTCTCTGTTTTCTCTCCATGTTTCTTATTTTGGCCCAGTGGGGAGCACAGCTGTGTTTGCTCAAACTGAAGAGATGCAAGGTTGAAAAATGGAGGGTGAGGTGTGAAACTGTCAAGCTGCCAAAGTTTGAGGGATTTGTCAGTCTAGTGCAGAGATGAAGAAACCTGAGGTAGAAAAGACAAAACATTTCAGTCCTCCCTCCTGCACACTGAATGAAAACAAGAGGATTTTCAGTGAGAATTTCACCTCATGGCAACCCCTAGGCTGGGCAGCCTTTGCTGGCCCTCTCAGCTCTGTCTCCTGTAGGAAGCGCTCAGGTGACACTGCCCTGCCCTGGTGGGATGGCTGCAAAGCTCACAGGCAGCCAGGGCCTGGAGGGATGCCTTAACATCACACCTCAGCTGTATTTTAGTCTATTAGTGACAAGGTCAAAGAGATATAATGGCCTTGAGGGCAACTTCTCCCGTTCTCCCAACCCCTCAATGGCTCTGTGACCTTATTCCCCCTCTCACCTGCAGGTTACCCAACCAAATCCCATCCCTCTTACCCAGGAGAGCTGCTTGGGCCATCCCTCTGTTTTTTCAGCAGGGCCAGCCCTCCCTGACTTCTACAAGTTACCTTTGGTGCTCTACCTGCAACACCTGCCTGCTTTAGGAGACAGGAATTGGGGATAAACACTCCCTTTCATTCCTACAGCTGAAGAAACCATCACCTGCTTGGTTAGAGGTGTGCTGCATGCAGAGTCAATGCAAAAGTACACTGCTTTTCCCTGAGATAGGAAATAAACTAACCACAGTTTAGTGGAAATAAAATAAACACATCAGTTGCTTAATGCATTGCAGGTTCCTGTCTGATCTGCTCAAACCTTTCTCAGCCCTGCCAAATCCCAAGCATCTTCCTCTGGTGTGTATGTCTTGGATTATCATTTCACAGGGGAGTTCACTGCTTTTTTTCTAGTTTGCACCTCCTTTCCTTATTTCTGTTCTGTATTTCCCACACTTTCTGATCAGTCAGTACACTGAACACGAGAAATGGAAACTGGATAAATCAGCATCACACCTTGTCCAATTACCTCCCATTATAACCACCTCCAGATGCTACACTTAGAAGTTGCAAGAGATTCCACTGGGGATGGTTATAAATTTTAAAGTATATCTATTCCATTCCTCTGTTATCAAATCACAGTATTTCCTCTTATAGCATCAAATGCATATATAATTTGCAGTACACATAGCCCTCATCCCAAAATAGCAGGGAAAATGCAGAGTTGGACATTTCCAGTACCTACAGACCAGACCACACCTGACACAAAACCAAGGCCAAAATACAAGGAGGGAAAACTGTGGCACAAGAGAACAAAAGATCTTGTGTACAACATAAAATAACCCTGTTCTTAATCTTTACAGCATCCAGATTTCTCTAGACCTGCTTCCAGTGGTATTTTTTCCTTCTTTGAAAGTTTGCAGGCAGAACCACAACAGGATTCCCAGATCACCATGTCCCATGGTATTAGTGCTTCCTGATGGCTGCTGGTGAGAGCCTGCACATGGTACTTGTGATTTTATCAGTGTCTTGAAGGCATCTGTGATTGATTTACACAGACAGTTCCTTCACTTATGTCACTGACAGCCAGTGAGGCTCGAATTTACAGCAAAAATTCCTGATCTTAATCCATAAATTCATCACCTTGCACTTACATGTCAAACCACTTCTATTGCTCCCTCTCCAATCCTCCTCCTCTGCTGATGCCTCCCCACAGTTCATCATCAGCAACAGCTTCTCTAATGGAAATATTTAATAAAATCAGCCATAAAACCCACTTCACAAGACTCCGCCTCACAACATATTTAGTTCTGACAACTCTGCTATCAAAATCCGTCACGTGTCCTTTAAGCAGCTCCCTGTAGACTAACTTTTAAAATCTTGCTTTAATCCTTTTTTTCTGTGACTAAACTAATAATTTCCTATGTGGCACAACAACAAATACTTGAAAAACCACAAATAAGATGCCTGATCCTAGATGAAGATAGTGTAGTTTACAGAGGTGACCAATCTGATGCTCCTAAAGTGAACCTGCATGCCATCCCACCTTCCAATCCCCTGTGTCTTTAACAATCTTTTCTCCAATATCCATTGCAAAGCTTTTACTTCTATTCAGATCAAACCCAAAGGTCTACAGTTGTTCACTACCACTAAGTCTTTTGTTACAGTCACTATAAAAACACAATTAAAGCTGGATTATGGCATGCTTATGCAGAACAGTATGTTAATCCACAAATGGTCCTGTGGAAGCCACATTTGGAGTCAAATGCTAGCTGGTGCAAATAAGAAAACTGGAATTGCCCTCAGAGGAGATTATTACAACAGTACCTTGCTAATTCACACTGAAGGCGAGAAAACCACATGGAATATTTCTGACTGAAAGGAGTAAGAGAAGTACAAATAAATGCATCACAAAATGCTCTCCTTTTCAGTTTCAAGTAGCAATCTCAGAGAACATCATGGGGCACTGCAATGAGAGGAGAGTGCTATATATAGCTAATGAAATCTTGCTAACATTAGACATGGCTACAGCATCTGCTACTAAATCTTTGCTGAGGAGTGGAGTGTACACAGACCAGCAGTTTCTAGAGGGCTTGTAAGAAAAGCAATGTACTGAAATGAAGCTTTGTCAGCTTCTATTGTACGTAAAGGCAATGTTAAATTGAGGCTTAATATTTACTGCTGTGTCATCTCCACAGGCAATTTTCATCAGTGCCTGAGGTGATCCTCAGGTGATGCTAAACACTACAGCACCCAGTGATTGCACTGGCTGTCCTTATTGCTCTCCAGAAAATTTTCAATCAACACGAAGGAAATTATGTCCAAGGTACAGCTGTTAGGCTCAGACCTGCTCTCATGAGCTCAGTCTGCATCCACTGGATGTCCTGTTTGAGGAAATTTTCACCTTAAAAAAAACCTTCTTCAGCATCTTCCACATGATGAACACTGATCCCAGAGACCCATCCTGCAGGAGCCCCTTGCCTCTCCTGCCCCACAGGCTCACTGCCCCTGCCCAACAGCAGAGCTGTGTAGGTGCAGCAGGGCTGGCACTGTCCCAAAACATGTGACAGTTTCCCTCGAGCTGTAGGTCCTCCAGGTCCAGTCACAGACACACAGACACACAGAATCACCAGGTTGGAAGAGACCTCCAAGGTCATCGAGTCCAACCCAGCCCTGACACCTCAACTAAACCCTGGCACCCAGTGCCACATCCAGTCTTTTTTAAACACATCCAGGGATGGTGACTCCACCACCTCCCCAGGCAGATCATTCCAGTACTTTATTATTCTTTCAGTGAAGAACTTCTTCCTAATATCCAACCTATATTTCCCTTGGTGCAGCTTGAGGCTGTGTCCTCTCCTTCTGTCAGTGCTGCCTGGAGAAAGAGACCAACCCCACCTGAGCACAGCCACCTTTCAGGGGGTTGTAGAGAGTGATAAGGTCACCTCTGAGTCTCCTTTTCTCCAGGATAAACAGCCCCAGCTCCCTCAGCTGCTCCTCACAGGGTTTGTGTTCCCAGCCCCTCACCAGCCTCGTGGCCTCCTCTGGACACGTTCAAGGGTCTCAATGTCCTTCCTAAACTGAGGGGCCAGAACTGGACACAGCACTCAATGTCCTTCCTAAACTGAGACACCCAGAGCTGGACACAGCACTCCAGGTGTGGCCTCACCAGTGCCCAGTGCAGGGGAAGAATGACCTCCCTGCTCCTGCTGGCCACAGGGAAAACGAGAAAAAGGCTGATTGTTTCCCCCACAACCAGCAGGGATCTGCTGTTCCAGTGCTACTGTCATTTTGCTCTCCATGTGGTGCTGAGAACATCACTAAAATATTAACCCTAAAATATAAACCCCAGCCCAGCCCATCTCAGCCATTCACCTTGTTTGAGGTTGTTTCCTGCTCCAACAGGTAAGCAGAGGAGAAAGGTGTTTTGACCTGAGGAGGACTTTTGCCAGTTCTGCATGCTGCAGCAACAGCCAGTCCCTGCAGGCAACAGGCTCTGTCCCACTGAGGCTGATTCTTGCTTTGCAGAGCCTTGTACAACAGAAGCAAGAAATTCAAAGCCACAGGTAGGTTGTGAATCCACTCAGGCACAAAGACAGCACTGGTATTCACCTAAATGCAGGAAGCCTGCAGCAAAATACCTACTCCCTGACATTACCTTCTAGATACCTATCTCTCATCATCATGGTGTTAAGCAATCAGAGTCAATAACTTCCTGGCATCTTGGAGAATATTTATCTGCACCTGGCTTTCTAGAGAGTTATAAAATTTCTGCCTCACAGGACCCTGGCCATTTTTTGTGCCAGTTCTCCCTTCAATTTCACACTTAATTAAGTCCCAGGATCAAGTGTCAAGATGGATTGCTCACCAGACCAGCAGCCAGAATTGATGTCGTGTCTAAGTGATGGGGCCTGAGGACCAAAAGAAAAAAAGAGAGCAGGAGTGATAACAAGACAGGGAGAACAAGGAAAGCTGATTTTATTTCAGGGTTAAAACCCTAATCTTCTACTAAAATTGTGTCACATGAGAGGAAAAGAGTCTCTTATCCATGTGACACTGCTGACCCCAGCTTGGTTTAGAAGCTGTAATATCATTCCAAGAGAAAATTATGTCGGCAAGTAAGTATTCTTCAGAGACAACTAAAAGGAAGCAGAACTCAGAGAGAAGAGAGCACAGGATGGAAAGGGGGGCTGACCAGAGCTCCTCTGTGGAGGAGACAGGCTGAACCTCTGATGAGGAACACTGTAAAACCAGACAGAGGTAATGGGAAAGCCTACAAGGGCTCAGTGTGATGAAGTGCTCAAAAGCTTGGATATTTCCTCTGAACTTGCTCCAAGCTCCCCAATTTAGGCTGAAAACCTCCTGAGCTAAGCCCTTCTCAGGAGATTTCTGGAAGTTCCTGTACTTTTTGGAAGCATCACAAGAGGGCTTATTTTTATTGCTGCAGTTTGGCATTCCAGTTTGCAGTATGGTCAAACCCAGGAAGGCTGACGGCAATGAAGAACCAGAGCTAACATTTTTGAGTGCTGTGAAAGACTGAATTCGGGTCATAAGCCTAAGTGTTTCAGGTCAGTCTCATTCTGGACACATACAAGCTGTTCTTCATGATAAGCAGACTACATCCTCCCTTTAGAGTGATTCAAACAAATAGTAAGGCATCTTCCAATGTATCTCAAAGACCCTGGTAGGCTGTTGGTGGATAAGGAAACAAGAGAGGACTGTAGGGGTTCACACAGCTCTTTGCTGGTGCTGTACACAATATTGTACCTGTGCACTGCCTGTCTGGGACTGTTGAGAATCAAGCCATTGATCACATTCAAGTTTACTGAACAAATTACCACAACAGCTGATGGACGAAGTTCCTCCACTAACAACTCACAACCCCTTTCTCCAATTAATTTATTGACTCAACTGCCCACCAACACACTGGATAAACCTAGATGTGGTAACACGTGCTGGGCACTGCAAACACTGCTCACCATCCATCACACATCACCTCCTTTTCCTTCACATGTTCTTCATCTACTGAAATGTCACAAGAGGGAATTTAGAGCTCTTTGGCCCAAAAATTTTGCTGATTGGAGCACATTCCTGGTCTCAAAGTAAGGCTATAGGCTCTGGTACTAACCACCTGTCCAGAAAAGTGAGAAAGTCTTATTCATTAAAAGTAATTAGGTGGATTTAAGCTGGCCACTTGCCCCAGAGCTATAAAGGGGCTTTCAGTTTGGTATTTCTGAATTAACAAGCAGAGAAAGAGAGGACCCATTAGGAACAGTTAATGATAAATCTGGTCCCTCAAACAGGTTTTGCTATCAGGCCTTTGCAGAGGCATCTTTACTGTCTGGTCCCATTTTTGGCCTCACAGAGAGGTGGTATCTCAGCATCCATGAAAGGTTAAGCCATGACCTTACCAACGTGCCCACTATGAGATACACCTTCCATCCTGAAACTCCCTGGCACCCAGAAACCTACAAGTTCCAGGAGTGAGTAGATTTCCAGTACAGGAATGCTGTGAAGTGTTAACAGTAAAGTACCTAAATTCGACCCTAAAAAATCACAGTAACTGGCAGGGTTGGGAAAAGCCATGAAAACTCTCCCATAATTCCATCAGGAATTATGGGTTTGTGTTCCTGGTTTTTAAGCAAATACAGTGACAAAGAAGACTTAATGCCTCAAGCATGTTTATCAGAATCCACTTGTTCAATGCAAATTCTCTTAATTCCAGGAAATCTCATTCCCCTCTTCTCTGAACCGAAGTGAAAGATGTGATGGACTGAAGTGACCAGAATGGTTTGGGTGGTCAGGGTTATCCAGCTCTACCCCCAACTGTAGAAGATTAATATTTCTTGCCGTTCCCATATGAAGACAACTGGTCCTACACGAACCCCCAGAACAGATTACACCCAGGTAATGATTCCTGCACCAAGGAAACCCCCTGATATCCAGGAGAAGTTCTGCAATCCCAGCAACACGAGCTGAAGAACACGGCATGAACTGCACACAGACCCTGAGTTAACACCACAGAATTTTGACTGGAAACTGGGGATAAAACCAGTTTAATAATAATATAATAACCCACCACCAGGTCACCACAATTCTTTACAGGAGACTCGAGCATGGCCTCACATTCCCACACTGTTGGGACAAATGGACATCAATTAGTGCCACACAGGCCAGATCCCCTGAACCTGCCTGAGATATCCCTACAATATGCTGCACTTGAACCACACTCACACACACAGGAAGCTGTGTGCTTATCATTTTATTTGCTTGCCTGTTTCTAGAGGAAGCTTCTCTGCAAGCCATCACCTTTATCCTGACATTTGGATTTTGTGAAAGCAGTTTTGAATTGAGCCTTGAACAATGATTCTCTCCATTCTGCTTACTCTTTTGTCTCCTTGGACACACTGGCAAAATTGCTTCAGGCTAAAGCAGGAATTTAGCAGGGTGTGAAGGGAGCAGTTAGTGCAGTGAGATGGAAAACAGGCAGAGTGTCTCAGTTTTTAATTGTTCCTGCTGTCAGAAAACAAACTTGAGTACAGTAGCTCATATTATTTCCTGCACAAAATCCTTTCCATTGCCTGCATGGGACCCATCCAGTGGCAAAGCAAAGACTTTCCAATGTTAGACTGAAAGGAAGCATCCACAGGATTCAGTCTTGTCCCACTTGCCTGCAAGGAAAACTTTCACTCAGCCACTGTGCCCTTTGCTCCTACCAGGGGTTCACACCTCACACCAGCCTGCCCTCAGAAAAAGAACATTTTTAAGATCCCAAAAATGCTTTTTCATTGTTTTTAGACTGAAACTTCACATGGCCATAACGATGCTGACCAGAAGATAAGAGCAGCTACTTCACACTCCAATTTTCACTTCACATTTTCAATGGAAATCACCTGCAAGGACACCTCCCTACACCCTTGGGTACCTCTCTCCCCCTCTCTCCTTACAAACCTAAATTTAAGAACATGTAAATCTTTTCACATGTTCTGAAAAACTTGGACCCAATGCAGGAACCTAAACACTGTAATGACCCAGCTGTGGGAGAGATGGACTTTAATCCTCTCTGGTGCAGGAATGGACAGAGAAGACCTCCTCAAACTCCACAGATGCAAGGGAAAAAGGAAATGTGCCTCGACAGGCAGCACTGGAGGCAGAAATCTCTTCTGAAACCAAACCAGAGCAGATTACAGGGGTCACATTGGGTATATTATTCCAGTTGGTATTTTGAGAACTGAAAATCCGAGAAGAGCAAAGTATACCCGCAAGAATCAATCACAGCCATAAATCCAAGTATTTGAACTTATAACCAGCTTTTTTTGTGTGTTCATAAATCAAGCAGGGAGAAGTAAAATCTTTGAAGATTTTCAGAGAAAATGTTATTATGAGTTTTAAAAAATACAGAGCAAATTTCGTGGCTAGGGTTGAACTTTTTGGGACATAGACTGAATGTGAATGATGGGAACAACTTTTCAGTTTTTATGATTTTCATGGAAAATAGTCATTTCACAGAACACAGAAGGAGAACACAGAAGATGAATTCCGAGCCCTGAGGAATGAAGAACCATGGAATGGTTAGAAGGAGGATTCTCCTTAGTGCAGACTGGGAAAGAGTCATATCCTCCAGCTTGAGATCCACAGGGAGATGCTTATCCTTGAATTTCTGGTGAGGCACCTCCTGTTCTCCTTCCCTGCTGATGGCAATAAAGCTAACAAGGAAATTGATTCCATATTTCAAAATATATTCCCTTTGGCCAGCCTCTCTCTCCAGCAAGAAAAGACAACATCCTGAGGTTTGCTCCAACACCTTGAGAGAAGTGACTCAATTCCCTATATTTTCATGCTAATAGACTTTTTCGCTTCAAAAATGTCAATCTATTTAAAAGGTCACTTTTATTTAAAAAAATTCTTCATGGAACGTGTCAGAGTACCTTTGACACTGGATTACATCATGTTTCCTCTGACACCTGAGTCACAAAATGTTCAGAGCAGGATTTCCAAGGCTTTTTTTTATTTTGTGTTCCCATGAATTCTACTCCCACGATGATGAGGAGGATTATTGCCACAGGATTCAACAGAAGAAGGGCAGGCAAACTCTGAACACATTTGAAGGCCCAAACCTCAACGCCAACTTCTTCCAGTCCAGAAAACAGCACAATGAATATGTCAAATGAGAGGCCCACTATGAACAAAGCAGGCTGGTAACAGCCCAAAAGAAATAATAAAAATAATAATACCATAATGCTCCCTGCAGCCTATGGCAGCTCGCTGTGATGGATTTGGGGTGGCTTTAGGCCAGTTAAGTGAATCAAGAATGAAAGCAGTATCACTGAATATCTACAGAAGAAGGGTGAAAAGGATGCCATCAGGCTGTGTTACTGTGCTGCCTGAACTGCAAAACAGGACCAGTCCTGCCCATGTCTTTCCTGCTCCACGTTTCCCAATCAGCTAGAAATCAATTTCACTTGTTCCATGTTTCTTCCAAACTCCTCCAGAGCTCTGCTACCTCCATGGCTGAGCACTCCTCTCCCAACACCTCCCAGCTACAGCCCCTCCTGTAATGCCAACCTGGGGCAACATGATCCTGAAGTTCTCCTGTTCCTATTTCCAACAGCTTTTCCCCTCACAAAGTCTGTGCCTCTTGTCTCCTCAGTCTTCTCACTCTAAATTAAAACACCAGAATTTCTCCCCTTTTACAGGTCACCCTTTCCCAGGTCTATAAGTACCCACCCGCAGACCCTTCTTGAGGACCAGCCTTTCCTGAATCCTTGACTCCATCCCTTCCCAAAAAGCCCTCCAGCCAACAAGCTCCTTATTTCCCCTGATTTTCAGAGTTCAGCCCAACCTCTCAGCTCCAATCTCAGCACACGCATCCTCACAGAACTTCCCCCTTCAGTTTTGACCCCAACCAAGACATCTACTCTTGGCCCTGTTTCAAAGAAGGGTCTGTCTCCAGCAGCACCTGCAGTTTCACAGTTTTCACGTCTAAAGCAGCAAGGACATTTCTGATGCAATCTAGACATGATTCCATAAAACTCTTGGCCAGCACAAAATCAGCCAGGCCTGGAAGCAGGTCCTGGCAGCAGCATCAGTGCTCCTGCAGCTCAAAGCCCAGAGCTGTATGTGGTGTTACTTAAGTGGAAGATTCTTTCAGAGCAGTATTAAGGTTTAGGACTTATAACTGAAGTGCTCTAATCCTTCCCAGCAGAGGCCAATGGTGCATGTAAGAGTATTAAGCTTGAGATACACTAAATCCTAAACATTTCCAAGTTGCAAGCAGAAATAGATCACAATCAAAGCCTGCAATTCAAACATGCTTAAGAGAACGAGCTCAAACCCAGGCTCTGATTTCGGGAGAGCTCTTCTCCACACATCATGAGTGCCAGATCTGGATGAAGATATTAAAAAGCAGTTTCAGTCCTTATCTTTAACCCATCTGAAGATCAAAGAGAATTGGAAACAAAAGCATTCCAAGGCATTGAAGTGATACATTTGTAATGAGTTTCTCCTATTATTCCACACACTTGTGATTTTTTCTTTTTTTTGGGTAGGGGGGAAGGGGGAAGGAAGGCAATTTTGGCAGCCTGTTAAGAAGCGAGGATGGAAACACATTTTAACACATTTAATACTAATTTTCTTCCCTCTTCTCCTATTTTTCCTTAATAAAACCACTGAAGAGATCCATGAAATTACAGGAGATACAAATCCTTTATCCACAGTTTGCAGGTGTTGGCATGCATGACTCTTAATATGTAAATGAATTGGGCTGGGCTTTTTTTTTTTTTCTTTGCCATAGCAGCATTGGTCAGCAGATAAACAGCAACAATGCAGCCTGTGTGATGGCCCAAATAATTAATTCCTAGAACCAGGAATCTTCTTGAAGCATCTCTTCAAGTCTAACTCTGATGGGGAGTGAGAGGGAAGGGGCTGCTCCTCAGCTGTAGGTGAAACAGTGACATGACTGAGAAGGAAATTCAGCTCCAAACCGGCTGCTGTTCTGAAAATCACATCTCTTGATCATGAATTAGTGTCGAGGCAGACGATGAGGGATGAAGTAAGGAATGAATGAGTGAAAGAGAGCAGAAAGAGAGAGAGAGAGAAGCACAGGGATTCTCCAGAGGCTTATGAGAATCAGGCCAGTGAAGAGACTGTGCACAGAAATCATCTCCTTCTCAAAGTCGGCATTTTGCCAGAAAAATAAAAAAAGACCCTGATCCCTAGAAATGTTCCTGTCTGCTGGCTCCTAGAGATAAGGGAGTGATATTTCACAGTCTGACACTAATCATATTTGGGCATGCTAAGTAAGGACGGTCCAGGGGCTTTCTTTGCAGCATGCATATTCCAAGTTCAAAGCAAAAGCTCGTTACTGTGCCTAAAAAATCCTCTTAACTCAGAAACACGAGGAGAAAAGGGAAGAGAAAAAAGAAAGTGAGGGAGGTGCTTGGAGGGGGAGGAGGAGAAATGTCCTTATCATCGTATTGTTGTCTCTACCCAGGCCCATCAGTGATGTCTGCTGCAATATTTCATCGTGGGGGGAAGATGCTCCCCTCTTTCCCCCTCCCATCCATGAAAATGTGACAGGAGGCTTACTAATGCAATATTTCATGGCTGTGATTTCCACATCCCAGTCTTCACTCCACCTAAAGGCAGAACCAGCCACCATGGAGCCAGTTCCTGGGGTGAAATCAGTGGAATTATCCCCACTGGAGACCCAGCTGGCCCTGCTTGCTCCTACAGCAGGAAATTGCTCACCTGGCTCAGCTGCTTCGTCTGAGCAGAGGTCACTGTCTGCCTCTGCTCTGGGCTCCTCATTCCAGCCTACTCCCCACCAAAAAACAACAAATCCCTCACTGATGCTGTGCTGTGCCTGGAGGCCACAGCAGAGCTAAACACAGAGAGAGAGCCAGAAGAAAACCTGTCCCCGTGTGGAGCAGCACCCTGCACGTGCCAGGACCAACCAACCCTCAGCTTCCCTGGCAGGCTGCTCCTCTCCACTCCACAGGGTGTGGGGAGCACAGACATAAAACTCCTCGAGCATCTCCAGGGAGCAGAGGAGCCTTTATCCAACACAGCCCTCTGGAAAGTAACAGTCCTCATCAAACTCATCGTTTTTGTGCTGCATCTCCACCAGACCTCACCTGCAGGGCTCAGCAGTGGATGGGCTAGGATAGATTAAATTGACAGTTTCAACAAACAGTAGATTAAAAAAGTGGATCAGTTTGGAGAAGAGCCAGGGAAGGTCACTGTGTTGAATCTCAGCATTTCCCAGAATTAATGTTTCAACTCCCCTTTTGCCAAATTGGTTTTTTAGCTGGGGACTAATCTAGTTTTAATGAAGAAGACAAAATAACCCCCATGTGAACTTAGATTTGTTCCACAATTGACGATTTCCACGTATTTAAATTTTATTCTGCCCTGCAAGCCAAAATAAAACCCAGACTGCTGCTCACAGCATGAGGTGGAGCTACCACAAGACAGTGGCTTGCCAAAAGCATTTCTCATCCCTCCCAAGCTCTTCTGAACACCTCAGACTAAGTCCTGCAGACCGATCCAATTGTGAAACATCTCTGGTCAACTTGGAATCATTCAAAGAACCTCTTTGTTCCACTGAGACTGAAAAGCTACAATTGACCATTTCAGGAGCAGCATCCTTGGTCTGGAGATGTCAAACTGGGGATTATTAAAGAGAAGAAAACTTGTTAGGATTGAAGCCCAGCAAAAACCCCACTGGTCCTTGGGGAGCTGTACAGGCAAACAGCAAGAGGTGGAGGTGGATTATATTTTTATTTCAATTACTGTCTTGGAGGCATCCACATGACACCACCTATTGCAGTGTCTGGATGGAAGAAGCAGAGTTTGTTTCCACATGCTAAACCTCATGGGGCTTCACCTGAGCCACCACCCAAGGGCTGCCTCTGCTCACCAGGACAGACTTGTCCCTCAGCCTCCACCCTGCTCCTAAATGGAAACTGGCTTGGACACGAGCAAACAGACATCAGGATTTAACATATTCCCTGGTCACATCGAGGCTAATCCAGAAACACAACATCCTCCCTGGAGCCCACACTGCTCATTCCCATAAATCTGGGTGTGGAGGAAAGCACTCTGAAAGGTACAACCCGATTTTTTTTTCCCAGTGGGAAACACACCCCTCCCTCCCTCCAGGCTTATTAAATTGTGACATGCCATTCACATGCTGATCCCTCTCATTCCAGAGGCCAGCATTTCTTACATCAGCTCCCCCCATTCCAAAGACCTCAGGAACTGGAAATTTCCAGATTAGGGGTTAATATGATTTTGTGCATTTGCTTCACAGGGAAAAAGCCCTGTGCCTAACCATGCTGAAATAAAATCACTCTAGAGTCCTATTCCTCTACAGAATACCTGCCCTCAGCTCTGCTGACCAGCCCAAGGGCTGTAGGGACAACAGGGAGCATTCCTAAACCCAGTGGGGAATTTCTTACAGAGGACACCACCAATTTCACATGGCCACATCCCGGGGGAATACCAGTAGGCCCTCAAAAAACACTACTGCTGCTTCTTTCTGTTTAAAAAACAGTAAGAGGTTCACTTCCTAGCAAGGTGAGCCACATCTATTCCTGAACCCTGGAGCTCCACCAGCAGCTGCCCCAGGGCTGTTCCCTGTTCCTTGTCTCCTCCTGTCCATGCAGCAAACACTGCAGTGCCCCACAGGGAGCTGTGAGCACTTTCCCAGCTCCTTTATAATTCTGATCATCAGCTAGAAAATCAGTTTTACTGGAAGCCAGCCTTCCAGCCACACGGAATGCAAGGAATGAGATTAAGAGGGATTTCGTGTTTCTCTCAAGCAATGAGGTTTGATAGCTCAGACAGGCATTGCCTTAACACGTCCTGCACTTTGTTTGAGCAGTTATTACCCCCCCAGCTCTTGGAGTGTGAGGGTTTGTAGGGATAAGCCATAAGCCATGCAATTAGGATTCCATTTCTGCTCATTGCAATTTGGAATGGTCTTTTGGAAGTTTGCAGGTTGCCGGCATTTCTCTGTATCTTCAGGGGAGACTGGATGTTTAGTAGTAAACATCCCAGAGGGGAGAAGAAAGCCTTAAAATCTGAGTAGAATGAATACAGACTTCTCTCCAATTTAAGCAGGGAAATTTTTAGAATCAGGTTATCCATTACTATAACACAGTTCCACACAAAGGCCGTTCACAGGGTCCAGATGCCCTCAAAAATGGGACACAGGCTTTTTGTTCAGACCCTCTGGTCATTTTGGATTGAGTGTTCATCTGTATTGCAACAGGATCCATGTGGTTAATAAATATAACCAGTTGTACCAAATAAAATGCCTGTATTTTATGGGATGTCAGAGGAACAGGTCTTTTTCAGGAGGCTGTTCCAGTGACTCTTATTTGAGCAGAAACTTCAAGAATCCACAGCCAGCATCCCCTGACACACCACCAAGGCACCTGCATGACTGACTGCTCCACACCAGTGAAAAACTCCTGAAAGCACAGGCAACTACACAAGCCTTGAGTGGACCTGATCCCAACACTGCCCCTCAACTCATCTTCATCTTAATCCAGAAGTTTAGCTGGAACAAATGTCTCTGCTCTCCAGCCTGGGGATGCACCGTTTTCCCACCTCACTGCTGAAAACACCTCTCATATCCTGGAGACATGATGTATATTCTGTGGTCCAAAAGGAGAAATGTATCTTTTTCAAAGGGATATTTGCAGTGGCAGAAGCAGCAGCCCTGGAGGTGTCACCTCTTCAAACACAGCAGAATATCTGTGGGATGTGCATCACAACCATCCCACATCCCACCTTCTCCAGTTATCCCCACCACAGTGAGGCATCCAACCCACCCAGACCACTTTTCCCTTCCCTTCAGCAGCCAAATGCTGAAAAGGCACAATCCTTGCAATGGGTGGACTGACACAATCAGGAGTAATTTAATTCATGATTAATCTGCAGCTAATGACTGCAAGTTCCCTCCAACTCTCAGTCCCCTTCCAATTCCTCATAGTAAATTGCTCCAGTTTGCAGTTGGAGCACTTCACAGTAGATTAGTTAACATTATGTTTTTATTAAAGCCGAAGTTAATATCCTTATTCTCTGAAGGAGACCACTGGGGCTGTTGGAATTATTTTTTCCCCTTCATTTTTTTACTAAGAACCTTCTCTGCTGAGTTAAAAACACAGCCTGCAGACCCCCAGCTGAAAGCTTAAGGGAGCCTCAAACAGTTACTTCTTAAATGATTATTTACATTGGAATATAAAAATCACTCTCTTGGATCAGAGCAGGGGCTTGTCTACCCAGTATCCTGCCTCTGATGGTGGCCAGCTGCTCTAGAGCAGAGCTGGTCATAAATTTTATGTCAAAGCTTTACTGATAGATATAATTTTTTTAATACATAATATTTTTCACCAAAAAAAAAAAAAGGAAGCCTGCTGCCTACAGAAATTGTGATTTCACAACAACAACAAAAACCAATAACAGAGCTCTCTAACATGAATGATTCTGTAATTTGGACATAAAGTTTTCCATTTCCATACATAACTGTTTTTCAGTGAAGAGTCAGAATTTTCTGGGAAAAAGATGTTGTATGAAATTACATTCATGTTCATCAGTATTTTCCATTAAAATAGCCCCAGTTTATAAAATAATGCGAGTTTTCTTTTCAAAATATATTCAGCCCTGACCTAAAGAAATCCTTGTGAATTGTCAGACAGAAAGTCATGGTACAAGGTCCTCCACGGAAGTTTGTCCTAAATCTCACAAAGCCAATGGTTACAAGGCACCAAAGGATGAATGATGGTTTCTGTGTAATAATCTCTTCTAAACTGGCTCAAAGATGCCACAGGACCCAAATGGAACAGAAGGTGGGGATACCTGACAGATAGACAGAAAAGGAGGGGTGAATATCCTTCTCCCAGATGGACTCTGAATGTTCCCTCTCCTTGTCTCTGGCATGCAGGAGGAGTGCCAGGACCATCTTTTTGTCCTGGGAAACTGCACAAGGAAAAATATTCATGACCATTCAGAGTCCAGCCAGGAGAAGCAGCAACACCTAGAAAAAGAAAAAGGATTCCCTCGGAGCAAAGGGAGCAGAGCCATTATCATCTGGAGAGATTTAGGAGACAGCTCTAAATCCCTAAGGAATCACATATTCAAGTTCATCTCTTCAATCAGAAGAGACTGAAATTGCCTTTAAAAAAACCAATTAATGCTGAACTGTCAAATAAGCATGAGATGAGGCTTGAAGAAAAATTCTGGTTTCTCTGGACTCTGTGTGAAAGGCAGAGAAGCTGCCACAGCACACCAGAATATTTGTGACTGTGCTTCCTGCAGAATCACAGATGTGCAGGGACCAGGTTTGCCAAAAGGTGATGGAAAATCTCTCACTGAGATGGACTCTGAAAGAGATAATTGCTTTTTCAACTCTTGAGTTCATTTTTACAGAACTTCTTCCATTTTAATGAAAATAACAGGGGGGGAATGGATGAGTTCTACAAATTCTTAAATGTTTGTGGGGGTTTTTTTCCCTCTGGTATTGACTCTGTGAGATGCTGGAACCTGAAATATATTTGTTCACCAGCTGAAACTGCAGAAATTACAGTTTCACGGAATTTACACACAAGAAAAGCACACGGTGACAGGTCTCAGATTCCTTCCCACCTCCACAATCACAGCCAGAATCCAGAGAATCCAGGATCCCAGAGAAGCTGTGGCTGCCTCTGGATTCCTGGAAGTGTCCAAGGCCAGGTTGGATGGGGGTTGGAAGCACCTGGGACAGTGGCAGGTGTCCCTGCCCATGGCATGGGGAGGGATGAGATGAGTTTTAAGATCCCTCCCAGCCCAACCCATTCCATGACTCCACAGCCCTGCCTTGCAGACCAGGCTGGCCACAGCTCCCAGACTTGCTCTCTCCATCTGCAGCCTCCACCCCAGAGCTGTGGTGCCATGGGCCAGAGCTGCCTCACAGCCCCAGCACGCAGGAGGAACACCAGGAACTGGGGATTTGTGCCCTCATGTTTCCACCTCTGAGCCCACAGAGGATGTGACCCACGGCACTCACCAAAGCCCAGGATCTGCCTCTCTCCCACTTGGCTCCTGTGCCCTGTGGTTTTTAATTAACCTTGGAACAGCAAAGGGTCTTCTTTTCTTGCCTTTTGCCAAACACAGCCATATTTTACAGGGATGGTGACAAGCTAATTAACTTAATTCTTATGACACCTCTCCAAGATGAGGCTAGGGTTGGCTAGCTCTGCAATGCAGTGTTGGGCTAATTAAAAAATAATTACTACTTCACCAAGGACAAGAACAAGAAGTTAATTAAAAGAATGAGGTGTAGCCCTAATGAAACTCATCAGATTGTGTTCATTCAGATGTCCCACAGCCAAATCCCTCCCATTAGAACATAAATCCATGCTGCCTCCTTCTTCCCAAGTACCTGCAAATGGGCTCCTCTTGTCCCCCTCCTGCCCTCCAATTTTCCCTGGCAGAAACAATACAAATTATTTCAGCAGCACAAGGTAAACTTGGGCTGAGATTATACATACCCTTCAGGGCTGAGGGACAAGGTGTGGATCTCCAAATGGTATCTGGGGTTATCTGCACTACCTCAAAAACCATGTGCTGCACAGGGACTAGACCATTCATTACCAAAAATCCTGTGGGTGATATGGGAGCCCTCCACTGCTGCAGCCAGGCCTTCCAGACACCACCTTCAAACACTGGGAGAACAAGGCAGAATGGATCTCCTGGGGAAAAATGAGCTTTTACCTGAGTAAAACCGATCCATAGTCCAGATTCAGACCTCATGTCCTGTCACTGGACAGGCTGGTGCAGTAACCAAGCAGCATTAGGGGGTTTTTCGTACCACTACATTTGTATTTTTTAATACTCCTAGTAAAGAACTGTTATTCCTATTCCCATATCTTTGCCTGAAATTCCCCTTAATTGCAAAATTACAATAATTCAGAGAGAGGAGGTTTACATTCTCCATCCCAAGGGAAGCTCCAGCTTTCCCTGGCAGCCACCTGTCTTTCCTAACCACGATACCCATTTTCAGGTCTTGCACACACCCCAAGCAC
>JBBMKD010000054.1:9067528-9082352 GCA_037834095.1 Argya squamiceps | reverse complement strand
AGAGAGAGGAGGTTTACATTCTCCATCCCAAGGGAAGCTCCAGCTTTCCCTGGCAGACACCTGTCTTTCCTAACCAAGATACCCATTTTCAGGTCTTGCAAACACCCCAAGCACTCAGGAGCTTGACCCAAAGCCCAGGCACCTTCACCACCATCACTGTACCACATTGACTGTGCCAAGTGGGCAAGTTTTCAATGGCCCCAACAAATCAGTGAAGCAGAAACAACCCACTCAGAAACACAGGAGGCCACACCAGGGAAGCAATAGCTTTGCAGGGAGGTGAAAATACCAGATTGCTGCTGATAGACCAGTTACAGTCCAGCAGCTCAGACACACTACAAAGATCAGCTCCTCTAGGAAAGGGCTTGCCCCTGACAGCCGCCACACTTCATAGACCAGCTCAGAAACAGGCAATGCATTCTGCCCTATGGCAGGATCACAGACTTTTAAGGTGTCAGCTCCATCTTCACTGCCTGGCATGGAGCAAACATGGCAATCCTTACAAGTGTGCTCAGAGACAGCAGGGAGTTAATTTTCAGAGACAGAGAAAGAAGGCAAAAAAGAGAAGTGATGCATGCACGGGAAGTCAGTATGATAAAGCAAGTTTTACAACTCTGTCTTTGCATTATCCAGTGTGTATACATGAAAAAGTAAAGTCCACATCACTAGTTAATAAATTTCTTTGCCTGGGACTCTTGTTGGCCTCTTTTGCTGACAGTGCCAAGGCTGGCAGCACATGGGAAAACAAACTCCTCTTCCATCAAGCTGCTCTGCTTGTGTTATCTTAGAGGTTTACTGGTGCTGGGAAGAAGCTGATATTACACTCAGGTGTCCTGTGTTGCACCTGGGCAGCACAAACTTCAAAGACCTGGAAAAATGTTTTGCCTGATGCATGAAAAAGGTCTCCAGAATACTTTCCCCTTGACAGTGGACATACTAGATGAGGAAAAAATTCATAGTTTCATGTTACCTGGTCTAAAACTAACAACAAAAAATAAAAATCAGCAAGAAGTTTGTGTCAGTCTGACTCGTGGAAGTTGAGCAGACCATTCTTTCAGTGCTTGTGACTGGCATTGCAGCAGGATGCATCTCCATCTATTTTTGATGCTTGGATCAAAGGGCTCTTGAAACTGCAACTTTCAAAAAAAGTTTTTGTAAAAGACTTTTAAAACCCCTGGTCAGTGTCCTTCCCCAGACTGGGGGTGGGTTGTCAGGATAATACTGTTCAGGAAGCTTGTTCCACTTGTGACTGGTATTGCTTTTTTGCAGTGATTAATTCTCAACAGGCCAATTAAAGACAGTCTCCATTTCCTGGAATATAAAGGTTATTCTTCTAAGTAGGCTGGACTGCACCTCAGTGAAGCTGGAATTGCCACCTTGTAGGGCCATCAAGGCCTTCAATGGCACCTCTCAGTCATAGAATTAGAAATTTAAAACAGCAAGAAGAAAACCAGTGGTGCTCTTACCAAGGAAATATTTCACACCCTGTGTTTCAGTGGTGTTTAACATCCCCTGAAATGCCTCCACTGGATTTGTATAACCTTCTAAACCAAATAGGACATCCTGAAGGCAACCCAAGCTGTCTTTCCTCTCAGTCTTTCATTCTTTATTCCCTCACAGCAAATTTTGCTTACCAGTCAGCAGCTTGAATTCCTGCTGCCTTTTTAACTCCTTCCAGCTTTCTTTTTTTTGACCACCAGCATCCCCAGTCCTTGCTGTGACATGTTCTGCCACAAGCTCTTCATGTTGAACAAGTGTACCAAAACATAATAATGCACTTCATACTTAATTAGCATAACTCACTGGAGCAGTTGTGTGAAATGCTTTGAAGTCATATGATTAAAATTCTTAGTTAAAATTCTTGTGAAAATCAAGTGCTGTCGCCTTGAAGGTGGTTCTGAAAGGGAAAAGACTGCAGGAAGATTTTCTCCATGGTCCAAGTGGGTTTTGCCTCAGACTGTCAGATGGTTTTAACTGTACTGTGCAAAGAGAGAGAAATTCTGGAGCAACACAGTGCAACCAACAGTCCCATCACACAGGCACCTCATAGTCCTTAAGCTTCAGAAAATAAGGAGGCTCTGAGCTGAGATTCTTTAAAAAAAATTTGTTAGGAAGTTAGGCATTTAAATTTCCTTTTGCAACCCACAGTAACATCAGTACTTTCCTACCAATTTAAATGAAAATGTGGCTGTAACTAATTAAAGGTGAATTTTACATTTTGCTTGACAGAAAGGCTTAGCTTTTTTGCTACAGTGCAAAACTGTAGATTTGCCAAATTTCCTGCCCTTGTGCAGAGTCTTCTCTGACTTTTTCAGTATTTTCCATCAGGAAAGTCGTTTTCCCAGAGCACCAGCCACATGTTCTTCCTCCTCCCACTATATTTTTGCACCTTGTTCGTTTACATTTAGGCGGTTTATTTGTGTGTATGGTTTCATTTTGTACAGCCTTATAGAAAATAAAGACTGAACACTAGAAATTAGCAGAGATTTTATGGGGTTTTCCCCCTCTCTCTCTTTTTCCTTTCCTAGCATGCCTTTGCACTTTTCGCGTTTCCTCTCCCGTTCTTCCTCCTCCCTTGAGATCTCCCAAAATCCCCTAATTCAGAGAGAAGGAAAAACAGTTCAATGGAGCCCTCTCTTGGCCACACGTGGAACTTAGCTCTGCAAAACTCACGGTTTTTATGAATGAATTCAAGATCAGTTGCATAACTTGAATTTGCTGGGGAGCACAGCTCCTGTTGCTGCTGTTACTGTGGCTGTTATTCAAACAGGTCTTTGGTGACTCTGTTTTATGTGTGTGTGTCTGGAAGCTGGAGCCTGGGCGCTGTGCAGAGACATGCACACAGACCAGCTCAAATCCAAGAAACAAATGACTGCAAAACTCTGTGAATTTCCTCTTCAAAAGCCAACAAAATTTAAGTATCTATCCTAACCATCTTTTACTGCAAGTGAAGTGGAGAAAAGGGTGATCTGAGGACAAATAGGTCAGCAAAACTGAGAAGACAGCTAAAAAATAAAGATAAGATTATTCACATCCCTGCCTTCACCTTTAGCTCAAAATTTTGAGTAATCCAGGGCAAAAAATTAATATTTTGTTGCATTTCAAACAGGATGATGATGAAATGAGAAGTCAGCCAAACCTCCTTGGGAAAGTCCAGTGATGATTATGTGAGGGTGGGAAGGTTGCACATCTCAGTCTGCCTCAGTACTGGGTGGGAAAATTCCCAATAAAACCCAAAATACAGTACCTGTAACCATCAGGGGAGAGAAAAAATAGCCAGGAATGCAAGCAGAGGAAATTGATTCCTGTTGCAATCAAGTGGCATCCTTTCTCAATTTCCCTGCTCAAATATGAGTTACAATTTTTAATTCAAGTTCATGGCAGCATGTAAAATCTCTCAGCTGACGTGGGTCTCATGGTGGGTTTGTCCTGTCCCATTTGGACTGAAGACACCAGCAAGAAAAGTCAGTTCACAGAAGGAAAAGGAAGAATCAAGCCTTTCATCCTAAAAAGGAGCATCAAAGCAATTCAACATCAGAACACCAGAGCCCGAGCACCAGCTGTGAGGTGAAGAGATTTCTCTCCCATTTTATTCCACGGCAGCACAAAGGGGAAAGCTGCTCCTGCTTTGGACAAGGGGGCTGTGTCTCTGCCCTCCCCACGAGCAGGGAGCAGCCGTGGCTCTGCTCCCAGCAGAACAATGTATTGTAAGCTGCACAACTTTATTTTCCCTCAGAAGTTCCTTTTTCAAATTTGCATTCTAAATACCAAAAATATTTAGAGGATTAAAGCTGATTTACAGGTTACATGACAGGTGACAAGTAATTTCAGTATTGCTTGGATGGTTCAGATACAACTTGATTTGGTGTTTTTTTAATAGGCATTACAAATGAAAATACCTTTGTAAGCAGTGATTTCCATTCAAATAAAAAGCCATTCATCAACAGCTTGAAAGGTTATTTGGTTTCTTGCCCTGAACATACTTCAAAACACTAATTGGGTATTACAAATGAAGGCAAGATTCAACAGTGAGCAGAGGCAGGAGCTGGGGTTGTACAAACTTGGAGACAGCCTGCACTTCCCAGGACATCAGGAAAACACCACAAAAATCCTGGAAATTTCATGCAATGGGAACCACTTGGCATTCTTCCACAGCAAAGAACATTAAAGAACATGCCTGGATTTATACACAGAATAGATGGAGCCCTCACAGATGCCACAACCTGGATACCATCCCCAGTTATTCTCATACTCTCCTTTCTCCCCACTGTGTTTCAGACCTTCCAACCCTGTCTGGCTGCCCCTGACTTTAAATCTCCCAGGTTCCTGCTGCTCCTCCACCAGCTTTCCACATCCCTTCTCCCCAGAGTTTTCTCCAGGCTCCCTGCACCCCAAAGCTTTCCTTCCAGGCTCCCACTAAATGCCAAGTCTTCCCTAAAGTGACGTTTCCAAGCAATCAGAGGAGCCAATTTACAAGTCGACACACCCTTCAGCTGCCATTTATGTCCCTCCCCAGCTGCTCCAGGAGCTGCCCTTGTTGGTTGTGTTTTATTTTGGCGGTGCTCGTTTAGCAGTCACATTTAGTGTCTCTGCACAAAATTGCACTCATTTAATTTCCCGTGTGAATCTGTTGCCTGTTTGCAGGAGTTCAAAACAGCAGCACTTCTGTGTAGTTCATGAGCACTTCAGAACATCTGTTGGGCACTGTTGGGAAAGCTGCATCTGAACCACAGGCCCTTAAGTCTTCTAGAGAGTTCAGCTCGTACAAAGAACTCACTTTTTGTTGAAATCTGCCCTGAAGAGAGAGACACTGGAGAAAAGGAAAAGGATGCACCATTGCCAAAATGCCTGAGATGTTAACTGCCAGCCAAAGTTAATCCAGAATCAAGCAGAGCTCATTATATTCCTGACACTATCCCCTGATGGGTTCCCTCTGTTGGGGCCACGAGACAGCCCCAGCTCCTCACGGCACAACTGGGCCCAGGTCCAGCTCGGGTTTCTAAGCCCCACAGAAATATTTGCATGATCCTGGGTTTTATTATTTTAGCTTAGGCTGCACAGACTGTACAGTCAGCACTACACATCCCATTTTCAAATCCTATTCGGCAGCACCTGAAACTGGCTCTTGACCAAAACACAAGCCAAGCCCAGGTCTCACTTTTACACTGCTTTTCCCAGCAGACAGCCAATACTCCCCCCTTCAAAAGCCTTTTAATCATTCTACAATTCTAAGCTTAACCCAAGATTTCTTCACTTAAAAAATTAAATGTGTGCAAAACTCCCCTTAACTGAACAAGGATGTGCCTACCCCAAAATTGTTCAGGCACCCAGCCTGAGCAAGCCTGGCAGCGCTGTCACAGAAAATCCTCTGTTAAAACATGCATGCAGGATATACACTTAGAGAAAAGGCATTTTATTAATTGGTCTGGACAGTTACTGTCTTCAGGCCAACAAGCAGAGTTTTGTAAGGACAGATTAGGTGGTACTTTTATACTGTAGCTGAAAAGAATAAATTCAGTACTTTGTTTCTATGTCTGCTTTTGAAATATATATAATATTTTTGAAATATATATTTAATTCTTGAAATAAGGATGAATATCTGCAGATATGTTGCCTAGAGAGGGACAAAAAATAGGTCAGCATACCACAGTGCCTGCTAAATGACAATTACAATGCAAGCAAACAGGATAATAAAGGAGACCTGCTCTGATACAGGCACAGAAGGGAATGGTGTCTCTGGTGACAGGACAGGGAGGAGTAAGGGATAATTCATTTAGCCTCAATCCATCCAAGGCATTCACAGACACACACCATTTGACAAGCTCCCAGCCAGAGCTCTTAATCCAGGACCTGACTGACCAGAAAATTCCTCCGGTTCTGATGGCCCAGCCAGACAGCCCAAAGGGCCCCAGAGCTCAGAGGGCAGAGCTGGTGCTCTGCAATGAGCAGCCCTGTCTGAAACGTGTTGAACGAGGCATCAAAGCCGAGGCACACAACAGCACTAATTGCTTGTGAAAATCTAAGCTTCGGTGCCTGCAAACACTTAAACACATGAATAATCGAGTCCTCCTGTTGGCTTCGTGGTTGGCCCTGCCTGGCTGTGCTGGGAAGCTGCTGCACATGCTGGGGGTGAGGGAGTGCTATTAATGATGATAATATTGAGATCTCACACAGCCCGGGGCACGTCGGAGCTGGGTAATTATAGAGGAAGGTGAGTCAGGGGAAAATAATAACCTCCCTCTCTCATGGAAAGCAAATTTCAGCCTGGCAAATACAGAGCACTGAAAAGCAGCCGAAGTAAACAAGTCCTGAAAGAATTCTGTATATCAGGAAAAAAATAAAAGAATGCAGGCATTGTGGGCAGCTATGGAAAAAAAATAAATCGCTGCCCAGTGGTCAAAATAAGCAAACTAAGGTAAATGCTGTGAAATCCAAGTGAGAGCAGCATTAAAACACAAGAGGCACTCTGTGTACACCCTGCCCTGGAGTACCCTGGCTGCACTATTTCAGCCAGGACAGGAAGGGAACAGGCAGATTCACACTCAACTCCCAGGCAAGAGAATGAATGATTTTAATTCTGGTTAATACTTCTGGAGATAATCACAAGGAGTGATCGTAAAAATCACGATCTTTTCATTCAGATTCCTAGAGTTATGAAACAGCTGAAAAGCAGCACACAGAATGATGCATAGCAAAGGTGAATTCCATTTGCTCAGTGCACAAAAATGAATCTTTCAGATGAACTGAGCCATGACCCATCTACAAGAGCAGCTCTGAAACCAAACTCACCAGCTATCCCCACTGCTCACCCCAGCAGCACAGTCAGGGCTGGATTAGGGATTAAAAAGCAAAGTACCCAGGGAGATGCCTTTAAAAACCTCTCCTGAGCAGGGCAGATGGATCAGACACTAAAATGGCCTTTCCCCCTCTGCAAAACTTTCATGAGAAAGAACTGTTGTGTGACCATTTTCACTGCACTAATAAATTAGAGACAGGTTCCCAGCTGCCTTGAAGCTATCAGATATGCCCCAAGTTATAGAAGACAGTTGTGATAGAAACATTCCCCTCAAAAACTTAAAGCCCTCCCAGTAAGATGGAAATATCTGGAGGTGAGTGGGTCCCTCCACAGTCAAGACCTTTGCAGGATGCTGTGACAGCCTCGTGGGCAGTAAAAAGTCACTGGGACTCCTCCTGCCTTAGCTGAGGCATTTGTGTTTAGACAAAATTAAGGTTTTCTCTAACCAAACCAATGACAATCTTTAATATATCTTAGAATGGGGTGAATTATCTCCTGGACACTCCTGTGTCTCTCTCCACTGAAAAAGAAGCCTGCAGGACCAGGCAGCAATTCCCACAAGGCCAAAATCAGGAGTATTGAAATCTTTCCTACATGTGGAACCTTATCAAAATTAGGTGTTCTGTGCAGACAAACATTCCTGTGCTAACAGCTCCTTCTGGTCCTTTCTCTGGCTCTGGCCACCGTGAGCAGCAAAGCACCAGACTCTGTGGAAATCAGATTTGACCAAGCATGGGAATTCTTGTGTACCAGTAAGTTATCCTTTGATTCGTGGCATATTTCAGATTAAAGTTCCAAAGAGCTACAAGAGGAGAGGCAATTCTCCATTTCAGTCCTGAGGGCTGCAACGATTTGTTGTTTCTGGCACCACATAGTGCATTGTTTGGTTGAGATTGGCTGTTAAAATCCATACTTATGAAATGTAATATTCCTCTGGAAATGTCCCATTCTGGATCTTTTTTTAGATTGTATTTTTATGGTGAGGAAGGGACAGGAATGAGCCTAGTAACGATGTTCTAAACTATTTCAGCTGGTAAAGTCAGGTAGACTAATATTTTATTTCCATTTGGCCTCTTATTTCTTTAACCAAAACTGAGATGAGACCCTTGTGAGAATTCTGGCAGAATAATTAAGGATATGGCTGTGTATCTTCCTAATAAAATAAAGGCAAAAATACCAAAGGATTGGAGAATGGCTCCCTCCTTACTGTCTTCTCGCAGTGGCATTGCTCAACAATTAAATAATAGAGAATATGAACTCCAGTAATGCAAGTGAGGCAGACAGGGGTTCATAACCACGGGCCTCTCCAGGGGACAGATAATCCAGAGCCCTCCACTGGCTCAGCAGAGACCTTGGCAGCTTGCACAGGCACAGGGCCAGTAACAAGTAGCTGCAGAGGTTGACAGAATAGTGTAAAAAGAGGAGTTTTCCCAAGCTCTGTGCCATACCTCTATCCTGACAGATCACCTCTAAATCACACTCGTTGTCAGGTTATTAAAAACTCCTCGATTTAATTCACAGAGGCCAGACCTGCAGCTCATTGCTAATCAGGGTCACCTCACCACAGGTAACAAGATTGACACTTGTGAGATCCAAGCCACCCCAGTGGCCAACAGCAGCCACTGCCTGGGAAATCAAGGCAGGATTTGCAGTATGAGTAAAATGCAATTTTAGGAATGGGCCTCCTTTCTCCTTGGGAGGATTTACTCTTTGTTTCCACAGAGAAAGCGGAGGTCTCCACCCTCTCGTTGTGATGGAGCAGTCCCAGGGGGAAAGGAGCTGAGGATAATACCTGGAATTGTTCCAGGCTGGGTTGGACAAGGCTTGGAGAAACCTGGGCTAGTGGAAAATGTCCCTGCTCATGGCAGGGGGTGGGAATGAGAAAAGCTTTAAGATCCCTTCAACCCAAACCATTCTGTGATTCCATGGCAAGCAGAGAGCAGCCACAGCACCCATCCAACATCCCAGCCTCTACCAAGGTGTCTGCAGAGAGCAGAGATTTGCATCTCCTGCAAAGAGCACTGACAACAGGCCCCACACCCTGGGCTGTGGGCAGCTCAGGAGCCCTGGCACTGCTGATGCCTTAAGTTTTATCTTTCATGTATTTCAGGTTCTGTGCTGCCCAGGGGTGCAGTTCTGAGCTCACAGTCAGTGTCACTCAGCTCTGCACAGAGCAGGGACACAAATCCTTTTCCTGCTGCACACCAAAGACAACTTTCAGGCCCAAAAGCACAAACAGCGATGGGCTGAAGAGAGAAAACAAGAAGGATGGGACCTCATAACCTGAAGCTGGAATTGGACAATTAAACCCCAATATGCAAATGGACCAAAACTTATCAAAGTGTGAGACCTCATGACCAGTCAGCAATTTTGTGACCATTTTGGGTCCACCTTGGGTGTAGCCCTGGTCAGGCTCTTGTCCTGCCCAAAGTGTGTGTCCTAAAGGCCTTTCAATAAATACCTGCTTTATTCTCTTAGCTCTGTCCAGTCTCTGCTTCAGGTCAGCCTTCCCCAGTATCACTGCCACCAAGCCCCACCCAGGACAAGGGTGATCTTGTGCTGATACCTGGTGCCCAGGTTGCCCAGAGCCTGGGACGGGCAGCTCCATCCCTCCCTGTGCCAGGCCAGGACAGCTCCTCACCCCTGGCAAACCCTGAATCTGCTGTGTTTCATGTTTGCATGGTCAAACTAAATACTTGCTTCAGGCTACTCGTAGCACCATAAATGCAGAATCTGGTTAAAAATCAGAATTCCACCAAAACAAACTTTTGATTGTCGCGGGGGCTGGGAATGCTCCTTTTCCTTGTCACTCTTACAGCATTCTCTGGGTGTAAATACTTAATGGAAATGTTCCTGGAAACATATTACCATTTAAAAAAAAGTGTGATCCCAGCAACATTTGCATGAGACAATAGTCTGTAGCTTTGCATCATCCAAATCCAGATGTTTCTGGTGAGAAAGAAATAGATGACCTGAGAATTAAACCCAGGCCCCTTGGCTCCCCTCCAGATGCTCTACCAGCTGCTCACACCAAATCCCCTCTGGTCAATTACTTTACTTGATGCTTCTAATCAACAATATTATATATGTGATGCTATAAACTTTTGTATTTAATATTAGCTCATAACTCAGCATCCAAAACCAGATGTTTTTGGTGAGAAAGAAATTGATGACTTATCAGAGGAGTGAACCCAGGCCCCCTGGCTCCATTCCAGGCAGTCTACCAGCTGAGCTGCAAAGCAAACCAGCCACCCCCTGCTCCCCCCACCCCGCTGCCTTTCATGAAAGGAAAAGGATTTCACATCCCCCAGTGCTGGAATATGTGAGAGATGTTTTAATAAACGCTTTTAAAACATTACAAGGCAGGTTTGCTTTGAGTCAGGAGAGCTCTTCTTCCCAGAGGAAGACTTTGCAGACAAGCTCCTTTCTTCCCTAACAGGAGCCCTCGCTGAGGGCTCACGTACAACTGCCTGCAGAGGCAGCAGGAGAGATGGCTCAGTTAAATCTGAACTCCTGCAGCTTCTGCATGCCCTGTGGAAGGTGATTGTGGGACACTCCCTGCACCATTCAGGACAGCTCACTGGGTCAGAGGATGCTGCAAAATAGGAATGTTAAAGGACTGAGAGCAGGTTCCTGCAGGGCTGAAGGGCGGGACACGGGCATTTCTGATTTATGGAAATTTAATATGTTCCAACCACACAAAGCAGTTCAGCAAGTGCTTTATTTCAACCCTGTATTGCTGCATTGAGCTCAGTGCAATTCCTGCTCTGTTTGAAGCTGAGCACATAGCTAAGTGCTGCCCTGTCCAAGGCCATACCTTGATAATCCACAGTAACTGCCCTGCTCAAGATCCTAAATCACAGCATCAAGTATTTTTTAAAGGCAAGAGCATCATTTTTATAAGTATGAATTCACAGCGTTTTGCTCTATATAAGACATGATGAAAAGCAACTTCCATGAAACCCCAAAGCCCACGGATCTAATAGCATTGTTTAGGATTAGAGACAACATCCACTACAAGTCTACAAATGGTAAGGAACGGAATTGTAAGGAGCAACTGTGAAAATATTATTGCAACTGAAATGAATCTGAAAGCAAAACCAACAGACTATGAAAATGTATTAGAGAACACTTTCCAAAGAGGCAATTCCAGCTTCCCAAACCAATGAAGACAGTGTACCTTTTACAAGGAAAAACTACTTTTTAAGAAAAGAAAATATGGCTGCAAACATACAGAGAACTGACAGTGGTGTTCAGAGAATTCAGTTCTCTTGTTGGTTCATTTGACTAGATCTTAAGACCAAGGTTTTACCTTAAGTTAACTTAATTATAATAATGTGGCTTTGCAAACTTCAGTAAGATTCAGTATTCACTTGTAGGACAATTTAACCAGCCCAGCCAATGAAATTAGGCAAAAGCTTGGATAGATCCTCTAACTGCTGGAAAAACAAACCTCATCCTCAGTGAAAGAGATTTCTAAATCTGGCTCTGTTCTACTCTGAGGACTCAGCATTATCTTGCCAACATTTCCAGCATAATCAAAGCAGCTGAAATCAAAGCTCAAATAAAATATTCTGATTAAACTGAAACAGCATAAAAAACTTTCCATTCAAGGACTAATGTCTTAAGCAGTATAAACTCACTGAGTCATCTTTTACCAAAAATTTCCCCTGTCTCTGGTCAAAATACCTTCCCAGATAGCTCCAGGCTGTTTGGGAGGATATATTGTACCAAGGCTGTTGAGCACAAAGACAAGACAAATGTGAAACAAAGATGAAAAAAAAACAGGTTGAGAGAGTTTAAAGGGCCAGGTGAGTAGAGACAGACACAGGGGCAGGACCAGCAGGTCAGGGAGAAGCCCAGGGTAGCCACATGTCTGGAATCAACACCCTCAGCCAGCACCTGGGGCTGAGAGTCAGCACAGAGTGCTGAGAGCTGCAGAACATCAACATTTCACTCTCAAGAGTTGGTACAAACCACGCTGGGCTTGACCCCAGTGATGCAGCAAAACCTGCAGAAGCTGATGAGAGGCAAAGAAAGCAGAATCCCCCTGGCTGCTGTGCATTTAGGAGGAGGGGCCCTGTCACACAAGGCTCTGTGCAAATAATTAACACAAACCCCATCACAAGAACATCATTAATGTATTTACAGAGACCAAAATAGTGCCTGATGCACTGCTGGGGGTGAAACACTCAGCACCATGGGCAGAGAGGCAGACACAGAAATGATGAGCACTGAGCTGCAGCCTGGAGGTCTCCAGGACCTGACACTGCACCAAACACGTGGCCTGTGAAAACACAACTCATCCATCTGCTCTTCTGCAGAAGGAGAAACATTCCAAAGCTCTCAGTATCTCAGCTCTCCTCACATTTCACCAATGTTAGTTCTCAGCAGCTCTCATTGCCACAGGATGAGTTTTCAGGCAGTGACCTTCACCTAAGCACTGCAGTGCCTTGGTGTTCTCTTGCACCTTTGGATCACCAGTGAAGCTGTTTCACAGCATTGGTGTGACTGATTCTGACAGATCCAGTCCTAACCAATACCAAAAATTACAGCACCATTTCAGAGCTCTCAACCTTTCCTTTTAACAAATTCACAAAGACACTTGTATAAATATATTTGTTTAAAAGGAGAATTACCTCAATGGCATATCACAGCTTCTGGCCATCCTGGGTGAGTAATTACTGCAAAGGAGAGGAGGCTTTACACACTGGGCCCTAATTTGGTGCTCTGAGTGTTGCAATAACCATCACCTGTAGGAGCTGGGACCTACAGCTGCAAGAAGCCTTTGGGAGCCCTGAAACACCCAAGAAAAGTAACCAAACAGGTGGATTGTAAATATGTAAATGCTGCTTTCCACTGGGTGCTCCTCTACATCTCATTCAGCTGGCACAGCAACACACCATCCTCTGGCATTGCCTTTCCTCTCTGTGCAAAAAGGCTGGGGGTGAGAGCCCAAAGACAAGCAAAGCAAGGTGACCAGCTGCCCTCCAGACTGTGGATGCTGGCTTCCAAGTCCAGAAAAAATTCCAAGACCAAACAGCAAGGACTACTGCTCCTTCTTCAAATCAAACTTGGAGCTGCGAGGAGGAAGGGCTAATGAAGTGTAAACCAGAAACAAGCACAGGAATCAACAGGCTGGGAGAGAATGGTGTTTCCTATTTCCTTTTTAGGTGACTGCATTTCCAACACCAGCTCAGGCTGCCTCTAATTAACCCTCATTGCACTGAGTCCTAATGTGCAAGTTGTCCACATAAATTCAGAGAAAACCAACACTATCTCCTCAGTTCTTTCCCAAACTTGCATTGATCCCCAGATCATCCAGGGCTTCAGAGAGCAAATTCCAGGTCTTGAACCAGATCTGGAAACAAAATGAAAATGTCTGGTTGTAAAAACTGAATATTTCCAAGGGTTTGGGTTGGTTTTTTGAGGGTTTTTTTCCATAATTAACTGATACACAATATTTTAGAGCACTGAAGCATGCCCTAAAACACTTCCCTGAAAGCTCCTCTCCTCCTCCCAGTCTGTTGCCTGTAGATATGACATGGACACCAAGTGATTAAATCTGCTTGTTGCTTCATATATTTTTTTAATCATAAACAGGATACTGTCCAGGAAAGAGCAGCTGGAATCACAGCTGCAAAGCTCTCACTAATGTGACACCACACAATCACACTTGATAGCAGAAGAGTTCTCTGGAGGAGGAAATCACTCCAGGAGATGATGGGCTGTAATTGAGCAGGACTCCACCAGCCTTCTGGCACTGGAAGATTTCTGTGCTTGTCGAGCTTTTGTTAGCAAAATAGAAGATCTCACACCCTGACATGTACACTGAACTGACAAACAAATAAAATAAAATAAAATAAATTACCACCAAAATCGGTACTACCTACAGATATAAACCTGAAAGGCAAACAGCAAGTCCAGAAAAAAAAAATTCCCTTCTTGTCTGCACTCTTTGAGGCATGGTCCTGGCTGGAATAGCCCAAATTCTGGGGTGTTAAATCTGCAAGGGGCAGTGGAGGAGGAAGGGAGAAGGAGAGAGGCTGCATCCTCCCCAAAGCAGAGGTTGCCTGTGATCTTGCCTTGATGTAGGAGAGGATGCTGAGAACTCCTCCCAGCCTAACAGGATCTATAAAAATGTAGGAAACTGCAAAATGTGGAGCCAAGGAGACAGTGGGGGCCCAGGCAGTCACATGGAGTTTCTGGCATTCCATAAATGTGGAGAGTAACTCGTGGAGCAGCTAGGGGTCAGTCAGTGTGGGACACCCCACAGCTTGGGGACACCACAAGTGGTACCTGGGGGGGTGTCAGACAGAGCCAGGGGGTCACAGTGTCCCTGACACCAGATGGACAGAGCAGAGAGTGTGACAAGTGTAGCCCTGGTTCCATGTCTGAGATGTTTTGGTTTTCTGAAATTCTTTTCCCAGGGAATTTTCTGTAAACAGGAGAAATGTTTTTGTAACTGTACTGTGTTATTCATTCCTTTTCCTAAGAGGGACTTCTTCTTGATGTCCCTGTGGTCTGACCAATGTGATTGAAGAGGTTTGTCTTTGTGTCACCAATCAAACTGGTCTGTGTAGAATAGTCTAAAAGGGAGACACATCCCAAAAATAAAGGAGTCATTTTCAGCCTCCAGAAGCTTGGAGTCTGTGTCGTTGTGGTGTAAAACAATGTCAGACAAGGAGACAAAGCAGCACTAAACTGGTGCCTGAAGCCTCTGGCAGACAGGGAACAGTTCCCCCAGGGAATCCCCACCCCAGAGCAGGGGGAGCTCAGTGCTGCATCAGGGCCCTTTGGAGAGGGGAAACCCGGGGGGTGCCCTGTGGAGGGAGGGAAGGCAGAGAGCAAATCCACACATTTTGTGGTGGCAGGATAAGGCTCACCCCTCCATGTCACAGAATCACAGAATCACAGAATGTGTAGGTTGGAAGAGACCTTCAAGATCATTAAGTCCAACCCAGCCCTAACCCTTAATTAGATCATGGCACCAAGTGCCACATCTAGTCTCTTTTTAAACACATCCAG